>CM046423.1:62369112-62969112 GCA_025506505.1 Flaveria sonorensis
TGGATTAGTTCTTTCTGTTCTCGTAAAAAACCTTGTTCTGCATAGAACTCTTCCCTATATATATGTATATATATATATATATATATATATATATATATATATATATATATATATAGATATAGATTATATCTATGCTACCTAAAAACATAAAAACATATCTGGTGCGTTGATTATATATATTGATGGCTAATAGTCATCAATATTCAATTAGTATAATAGTTAATAAGAATAAGAGCAAATTTCTACTTAGAGCTAACTAAAAAAGCCAAAAGCACCATCTACAATGAATTTTAAATTTTGAATGTGCTAAACTTTTTTAAAAACAAAAACTACTTCCACGAATTATTTAAAACTGACATAACATTTATATACTTTATTATTTTTTTAAAAACAATTATATCATAAAATCAAGCATTGTTTATCGTTAATATGTCTATAATATTGCTATTTATTTTTTAAAAATAAATAATAAAATGTTTTCAAAATGATTTTAAAATTAGCAATTAATAAATATAAATGGTGCCACTTTTGTAAAATGACATTTAAAATACAGTTTCATAGTTCAAATTTGACTTTATAACACCGAATAACAACTAAACAAAGAAAAGTAACACTTCAATAAAAAATTTTAAACCCATCACCGTTTTAATAATAAAAAAATATCATTTTTTTCCTAAAAGTAGTACATATATCTAATACAACATATTAAACTAAAACAACATTTAATAAAAATAGCATCAAAATATCAATACTAAACTTTATAATAGTTTTTAACAACAAAAAACTATCATACCTAATAACAACTTATACAAAAAATCTGAAAAAATAAAGTTTCACAACAATGCTCTAAGTAACAACAACATATAAACTTAAAAGTGATATAATTAATTTCAAAAAAGTACTATTCATCTTCTGTTTGTGATCGCCTTATTAGGGTGATTCTCTTTTCTTGTTTCGAACAATAATACATAAACCTAAAACATAACAGTTTTGTTTTACACAATGTTGTTTAAACCTCAAACACCCCTTTTAATTAAGTGATAGATTTTGAAGCTCGAACAACCCTCTTGACTATGCGACTGATTTT
Source organism: Flaveria sonorensis (assembly GCA_025506505.1). Classification (NCBI taxonomy): domain Eukaryota; kingdom Viridiplantae; phylum Streptophyta; class Magnoliopsida; order Asterales; family Asteraceae; genus Flaveria; species Flaveria sonorensis. The sequence goes on from CM046423.1 coordinate 62,370,200, forward strand.
AAAACTCGAACACTACTAATGATAAGTGTCTAAAACTCAAACACCCATATGTATAAACCTTAATCCATTTTAGCATACGAGATATCTTCAAATTCAACCATATTAGCATGTTCATATTCATACTTGGGTTATGAAAATGATAATACTCAAATAGAAGATGAAAAATACACTCAAATAGAAGAAGAAAAATGCAGTCGAAGACGATGATTATAATATATATTGCTGAAAAGTGCCTAATCTTAGTGAAAATAGGAACATACATATTAAGCAAAATGTATAGAAAAGAACGTACATTATATACATTATTAGCATGAAAATAAGAACTGATAACTATAAGCATGATGGGTATGACAAAAATATTTTTGACGCTTACTAAGCAAAATGTATATATTGGTTCTCTTGCTTTTTATAAAGGTACTGAGAAACAATCATTGCCTTTTATTTTTCAATCGATGATTGTAATGAAAGTATTATTATAGTATTGTTGTGTATAAAATGATGTTTTAAAAAAAATATTAAAATTGTCTTGTATTTTTTGTGCTGTACTAAAATCTAGCTTAATATTATTTTATTTTTTATGCTGAATCAAATTCTAGCATATTAATATGCTATATTAGAATCCAACAAATTTTACGTTGTATTATTCAACACATTCTAGTGTATTAAAAAAAAACAAAAAAATTAACAGATTGTTGTGCTGCAATACAATTTAACAAATTGATCATACAATCATGAACTTGAATATTTGTATATAGTTATGTTGCAATACCACCCAGTACAAAAAAGTGACCTGTTTTTGTGATGTTTTACAGTACAACATAATGTTTGTGTGTGTTTATTTTAAAACATGTTTTTGTGGCTTTTATTGTAAAACAACACCATCTGCGAAACAAAAATCCAGCACAAAACAAAACTGAAAAATACACACACCTAGAAAGAACGTTAAATAACACAGAACACAAACATCAAATCTGGTACACAAAAAGACTAAAGATCTAACATCTTTAGAAATAATAAAATCCACCTCATTATAGCTCCTTCCAAATATCTTTAAAAAATTAAGCACATTAAATCTCATGAGAGATCATATGTCTTAAACTAGCATATAGATCAAGTGCATTCGAAGTGATAATGGAATCGAATTTTGCAATCACACACTGAATGAATTTTGTGATTCAAAGGGGATAGCTAGATAATTTAGTTCTGCAGGAACTCCACAACAAAATGGAGTTGCTGAAAGACGTAACATAACTTTAATTGAAGCTGCCAGAACAATATTATAAGCAGCCAAATTACCGTTATTCTTTTGGGCTAAAGCTGTTAACACTACATGTTATGTTCAGAATCGTGTAACAACAAAACATGACTCCCTATGAAATCTTTTTCAAACATAAACCCAAAGTCAAATATTTTAAAATATTTAGATGTTGTTGTACTTTGTTATACACATCTGATTCTAAATCCAAATTTGATGAAAAAGGTGATGAATGTTATTTTGTTGGATATTCAGCCAATAAAGTTGCATACATGGTTTATAATAAACGAACTAAACAAGTAATTGAGTCTTTTGATATTGATTGGCAAGAATCAAACATCATGTTTTAAAATTCTTATTTGTATAGGTCAATGATTGGATGTTGATCAGCATTTGTATAGGTCAATGATTGGATTTCTGATGTATCTCACTGCCAGCAGACCAGACATCATGTTTTCTGTTTGTCAGTGTGCAAGTTATCAAAGTAATCCAAAGGAATCTCATATGAAAGCTGTCAAGCGGATTTTCAAATATCTCAAGGGTCAACCAACACTCGGTCTTTGGTATTCTAAAAATTCTTATTTCAATTTATATGCTTATACTGACAGTGATTATGCAGGATGTTACTTGGATAGGAAATCAACCACCGATGGCTGTCAATTTCTTGGAAATAGGTTGATTACATGTAATGCAAGAAGCAGCAGACAGTATCCACATCGACTGCAGAGGCTGAATATGTGGCTGTATCAAGTTGTTATTCTCAGATTGTTTGGATTCAGCAATAACTTCTTGATTATGGCCTTAATCTTTATGACACCAAATTTTTTTATAATAACACTTCAGTGTTAGATATTATGAAAAATCCAATCCAACACTCAAAGACAAAACACATTGACATCCGCATACACTTTATCCATGACTGTTTTGATCAAAAACTTATTCATTTGGAATCAGTTCCATCAGAAAACAACATTGCGGATTTGTTTGCTAAGGCGTTTGATCATTTCAGATTTGACTTTTTAGTCAAATATCTGGAATGATTAACTTTGGTTAATAGTTATCCATATACTTTTTTCTAGTTTGTTTTTGTTTTAGTTAAAATTGTAATTTTCTTGTAGATAATCATAATTTTAGGGGGAGAAAATATACAAAAATGTATCAAAAAAAGATTTTGTTCTTAGGGGGAGTAAAAGAAAATTTATAAAAACTCAAAAAAAAATTGTTTTAAATTTTGGGAAAATTAATTTTTTTAAAATTTATAGGAATTGATAATACATCTATTGTGATTTTGATTTTTTACATTCTAAAAGCTTGAAAGAAACTGACTTGGATTATGTTTGATATGTTGATAAGCTTGAATTTCAAGACTAAAAAGCACTATGATCTGTGATACACTTGAAGTAACTTCCTTATGTTTGATGTGGATTACTTATGAAGGTTTTGTGTTAACTCTAACTCTATGCTAAAACAGACTGAGAGTTCTAGTCTAGTCATACTCAAGCCTGTTATCGTTTGAATCAATATATTTTAGAATATATATATATATATATATATATATATATATATATATATATATATATATATATCAAAAGATGAAACAAATACGACAAGAAAAAACAACAAAGAAAATAAACATAAAACAAAAAGATGCCAAAAGGCCATATAGGAATAAAAAATGCTAATATGCACAATAATAAAAGATATGTCATGAACATATATACTATATGATAAATATTTTCTTTTTGAGAATATGTTCTGACACAAGAGGCAAAATCAAAAGATGGGGCATGTAAGTCCGTCTTGGCATGTAAGTCCTAAATGTCTTGCGAGGGCAAAACATAAGTTCGACTGGCAGTTAATAAGTCCTAAAACTTATTAATATTCTGTGTTCAGAAACATTTCTCAGGCTAGTTATACTCTTAATAGATATTATAATAGAAAAAAATAATTCTGAAAAGGCTGATCTGGGATAAAAGATTTAAGTCAAATTGGGATGACTTGAAATCTCAAAAGTGTCTTGAAGCTGGATAAGGTTCTACAGGATTTTTGATTGTAAAATTCATAGATTTCATACAAATCAACCTAAACATGGTAAATATCACAAAATATGTGTCCTAGTAAGAATTGAAGTCTAATTTTAAAATGGATACAACATATTGACAATCAACATAATTGGTCTTATTTCAAATAAAGCTGAAAGATGTTTATGATCAACTTCATGATAATTATAATCCTATACTTGAAAACTTAACAAAAATATTTAAGTTATTTGTATAAAGTAAATAACTGTCTGATTCATATTGAAATTTGTTTTTGTTACACTTGTTTTGATTTTATAAAATTCTACAAAATTTATAAAAATTAAGGGTTTTTGGATAACTGTAAACACTTAGTTAAACATACAATTTCTCATAACAAATCAAATGGCTTCATAAGATAAACAAATTTGAAAAGTTGAAATTTAAAGAAAATTGAACTTCTTGCATGCAAAAAATTCAAACATATGAAAAGTTCAAACATGCGAAAAGTTCAAACATGCAAAAAGTTCTGTGTGCGAAAACTCTGACTTCTCGCACGAGAAGTCAAAAGGCTATAAAAGGAACAATTGAGCGAAAAGTACACTATTCTCATGAAAACTTTCTGAAAAGTTCTCTAAAAAATTCGAAGTGTTAGAATTTTGTTTTCTTCGATACTAGTGTTCATTCTGATCGCATTTGGATACTAAAGTGATTGATAAGGTATGATGATAATCAATTAGATTTAAGTGTGTTTGATACACGACCGAACTTAATTAGACTAATACACGTTAAATTGTACATAAGTAAACATCTTAAGCCTTAATAATGACCTAATCGACACCTAATGAACATGTATTATCTATTGAAACACTCTAAAAATGGCCAATTGAAAATCTAAAAATCACAGACTTATCGCATGCGAAAAGTATGTTCAAGATGAACAGACGCGAGAACTTTAAAATTCGTGAAGAACTACTAGCGTGAAAAGTAGATTTGTTGCTCGAGAAGTTGACTTCTGGTCAAATTCAGTTTCATGCGAAAACCCTTCTTGTCAAGCGAAAAGTTGAATCTAAAAACTTAATGTTTTCGCGCGAGTAGTTGATGTTTTCATGCGAGAAGTTTAATTTTTCAAAATTTTTCTAAGTGTGAAAACTTTATTGTATGCTTATACAAGTTTGTTTAACTTTTCAGATGGCGAGATCTATGGTCTTTAATAAGAACCATAATGTTGTGGCCTATCTTGGAGAAATTCTAGAAGACAAAGCCTTATTTAGATCTATGATTGATGGACTGAAGACTTCATGGATTCATCATGCTATCAGGGCATCCTATCATTTACATTGATATAATTGATCAGTTTTGGCAAATAGCTGCAAATGAAAGAGATGAACAAGGCGAACCATGTATATCGGAAACTGTTAAAGGAAAGAGGGTTGTTATCACTGCTGAAGTAATAAATAGTGTTCTGTTATTGGAAGATCAACTAAATGCACCCGTCAAAATCGATGACGATATGGTTAAGATTGCCTGAAAAGAATGGGATACGATCACAGATATCCATCTCTTGAGAAGAAGTACCTTCCATAACTCTGGAAGTACTTGTTTCATGTTGTTATACATTGCCTAAGCAATCCTAAGGTGGGCATGGATAGCCTAAGTGCTATATTTGAATCACTACTGATATCCCTAGTTGATAATCTACCATACAACATATCAAAGGTGATATTTTCTGAGATGCAGAAGAATGTAATAGCTACAGTTAGGAAGAAATTCATAATGTACCCATGATTCATGCAGCTAATAGTGAATGCTGCTCACCCTGAGCTAGCAGTATCTTATTCATCTAGTTATGCTACAATGATGATGAAGAAAGATATATTCACTTATCTTATGGGAGTTAGAGGTAATGCTTGGGATGGTGCTCACTTTTCTAAACTTGGAAGATTTGTTAAAGGTTATCAGGAAGAGGCTCAACAGACTGAAGAAGACTGAAGAAGTGGCCATACAAGCTTAACAAGCTGGCCCTTCAACTACTGTTCCTGAAGATGGTCCTGAAAGCTCACAACCAGCAGGAACATCTGTAGATGCTGAGATTGACTCCTAGTTCAGTTCAGGGAGTGACACAAATAGTGATCAGATAGGGAATGTCCCTTATGTTCTTCAGGATCGTCCTAGAGTGCGAGAAACACCTGCCAAACGCATTGTAAAGGAACGTGATGCTGATTTTGTTCCTGAAGATACACCAACTACTCGGGGAAGAAGGAAGAGAATGGCTAGGAGAGCTGGTGAAACTCCACGTGGTAGGGTTAGAGGACGAGGTGTTTTGAGAAAGCATCGGACCCTAATGACCAGTATGTTGACTGAAGAGGAAGTACCTATTTCTGAGACTCCTGCCATAATTAGCGAGGCTACTACATTGGAGACATCATCTACTATGCCTGTTACTGAGGATGTGTTGAGTACTCCACCGAGAAATCAAGGGTTTGAGGAGACTGTAGGAATGGAGGATTTTCTTAAAACTCCTCCTGTGCAAACACAAGGTGCTAGTGCTTCTACTAGTTCACCTACATCTGTTACACTTAAATAGAGAATCAGTACCTTGGAGAGGGAGATCTTAGAGAAGACTCAGATCATTGATGATATGTAAGGACAATTGTTTGAGAAAGATGAGAGGATAAAGAATCTTGAACATCAGCAACATTTCATATTTAGCTATGTTCTAATTCTAGAGCAGAACTTAAGAGATCTCACTTCTCGTGTGTTATTTTAATCTACACAGCAACAGACCACGAAAGTTGGAGAATCAAGTGGACAACAATCTGCTGATCTCGAAGTTGCTCAAGATCATTTAGATACTACAGAGCATGATGTTGATCCTGTTGATACAAAAAGAACAACAGAGACCGCTAATGTTGGTCAAGAGCCACATATCACTGATCATGCTATGGCTACTAAGGATCAACCTGTGGTTTATACTAGAGAGGTGTTTGTAGAACCTGAACATGATTTACCAATCCCTGGGCCTACAAATAATGATGATGATTTGGATTTGGTGGATTATGATTTTAGTGATGAAGAGGAGGTTGATAATGATGATGCAGGATCGGTGTTTGTCTCACAACACAAGATATTCAAACAAACTCACTTGATATCACTCGGTTTGATGAAGCAGAATCTCAACTAAGTTCATAAGTAATATAATAAGTTAATGAAAACAAGAACACAAGAATTAGTTTTTCAAGATACTTGTATATATTACTTTTCAACTCAGTTTTACAAGACTCTTACAAGCATAGTTACTAAGTTACATTGAGAAACTATATATACTACTATCTACAGCCGGTTATACTTGGAAAACCAGCTAGAATCTACAACTAGACAAATACTACATTGCTAGAAGTAAAGCATTTAAGATAAAATACTATCCTAGATTAGGTAGTCATGACAGGTCCATGACTTAACTTTTGTCACCAACTAAAAGTGGCAACTGTACTAACTGATAATGGCTGAATAGTGATAAAGTATGGTCAACTACATGGGCGTGGGAAAGCGCCATGTAGTATATCAGAGTTGCAGCGGACTGTCAGACAGACCATACTTATGTCCACTGGTTCATAGTTTTTTCTTCGGAAGCTAAATGACTTCTGAAGAATGAATTCTTCCGAGGTCATTTTGGCTTCGGAAGAAACAACTTCTTCCGAACTTCTGCAAGTCTTCAGGACTTTCTTCTTTGGAAGACTTTGTCTTTGGATCTTCTAAGTTGTATACTTCGGAAGGAAAACAACTTGGTGTTGGAAGACTAAGTTCTTCCTTCGAAAGGTCTTCATGCTTTGAGCTTCGGAAGATCTTTTACTTAACTTCAGAAAAGCAGCATTGTCTTCGGAAGACCACTTCATTTAGCACTTCAAAATTCTTCTACGTGTTGTTTTGGTTGTACCAGGCTCATATGATCCAACAAACTCCCCCTAGGCTGATGCTACCAAAACGTCACTTCTTCCTACTACTAAAAGTCTTTAACACCAGGGAAAGCAGATATTTGTCTGTCTCATTATTCTTCCCTGATGCAGTGGTGAGGAGTTTGAACAAGTCATCCATTGATAGTAGTCTAATCTGTTGCTCTGAATGACATGTACCCTTTGTTGTGTCCCTCTGAAGAGAGTTAGTTTATAGGAATTATAGTCGTATTCCCATCTAACTATGGGTTCAGGAGTCGGTCCCTCAACCATCTGCAGGAATGTTCTTCCTTTTCTGGTTACTTCTTCTTCTTCTTCCTTTGATCTTTTTTTCTTTTGTTCTTTAGTTTTGGCTTTTTTTGTAAGCTCGTTAACATAAAGACTGCTCAGATGATTCCTTATGTGAGCAGCAATCTCAGAGTAGGAGGGACTGGAGAATAGTCTCTCAGCTAACTCAGCGATATCAAATCTGCTAAAGTGTAGCTGAGCTGATGTGTCAAGTCTGGTTACTTGACCATTCTCCCTTTGCATAATAAAGGTGTGTGTAGCTTCATCGAACCTCCACAAGACAATTGGGCTTCTAGGATTGAGGGGATTAATTGGCAGCTTGTCCCCTTTTCTTGTGTCCAGTAGAGTCACCAGTCTCCTTCTTAACTTCTTAACTTCTTCTCTTCTTCTCTAAGTGTATCAGAATTGGTGGCAAGAAGTTGGAGAGCTTGGTCTAGTGTTCCCCTTGGCAGATCAAGGAAGGCATCTCTTGTGAGGGAACAGGAAGAGCCATCAATATATTTCATCTTAGTTAACTCTTCCTCATAATAGATGTCGCTCAAGGTAGTGCAATTGGTGAGCTTTCTTTTGATCTCCTAAAATTCTTCTAAGGAAAAAGGCTTAGAAGGTTTAGAAGATGGTTTGGGTAGTGATTGGGTTCGGGGTTGTGTTTTGGGTTTTAGGATAGGTGGTGTTGGTGGTGGTTGTTGAGAAGCAGGGGGTGAAGGTGTAGGAATGGCTGATGGTGTAGGTTCAGGGGTGTAGGATTTAGTTGTTGGCTTAGTTTTGATAGGGAAGGGAAAAGGTCTGGGCATAGGTTGTGGTTTGGGTGCTGGTTTAGGTTTGGGTGCCATCCTCTGAACACTTTGCCTTAAAGGTACCTCCTGCCTTCTTCCTAAGCGAATGCCAGCCTTGATGTTACTGACATGCCGTTGTAGGGTTTTCAGGGACATGGGACCCACCTGCCTGCCAGTGAAGTCGTGGGTTTTAAGGTAGGCTTTCATCCATTTCTTATCACCCTCAGTCTTGGCTGCAGTAAGTTTTACCTCTTCCTCCATCTTCTTCTTTCCCTTCAACTTTTTCCTAGTAGCCTTCTTCCTCTCCTTGTTGATCTGATCTTGTTCTTTATGGAAAAGGAACAAGATCGTGTCATAGTCGTGAGGGGCTAGCTCCTTCTGAGAATAGCCTCTTGTACAGAGAAGGCTATCCTCTCCTTCCTCTCCTCTGCCCTTTCCTTTTCCTTCTTTATCCTCTTCTCCTCTTCTATGGCCAACCTTGCTGCCTCCTCTTTTTCCTTTTGCAGCAAGGTTGCCTTCTCCTGCTTCATAAGCTCATCAAGTGGGAGTAGAAGTATTTCTTTAACATCTACTCCCAGGTTGATGAGCCTGTCTATGACCTCCAGTCTCCTCTGATTATTGATACTTTCTTGAGCGGCTACTGCTGCTTTACTGCTTGCAGCCAGCAGCTTCCCAGTATCAAGTCTTCCTTTCTTGTTCAACTTCTCCAAGCTTTCCTCCTCAATAAGCTCTTCAGCAGTGAGCTTCTTCTTCCCTTTAGGATCAAAGGAAGATTTAGCCTTTGGAGACTCAGGCTTAGAGGATTCAGGTTGGGGAGAGGAGGTTTGAACCTGTGGTGTATGGAGATGGAAGTTGTAAGAAAGTCCTAACTATTGACCTCAGCAGCTAGGTCAAGAATGTGTGATAAGCAGATCATCAGACAAGGAAGATAGTTCAATAATTCCTTCTGTAGCTTGAATTTCTACTTCGGAAGTAATTGGGACTGCACTACCTGTCCTTCTTAAGTTGGTTGTTGGGCCATCAGTCTGTATTTCCCTTTTGAAGTTAATCTCAGGTTCAATAGAGACCTTAGGTTGATCAACTTCCTCCTCAGAGGTAGGTGGTGCATTCAGCCTTTGAAGCTCTTTAGCTCTAAAATAGGCAATGGTGACATTAAGGGAGGGTTGTTCAAGTGAGGAGCTTATTAGAAATTTGGTTAAAAATCTATTAAGGTCAATAAGCATCCTTGGGTCCACTTGAATAGTAATAGGAGGGGGTTGAGGAAAGATGGTTGCAGGGTGTTGTTGTATGGGATAGAAAGAAGAAATGGCATCAAGGGAAGTAATGGCAAGGTTGGGGGTCCACTTGAGTGGATATTTTCTCCAAAGAGTGAGTAGATATCTCGTCATCATGTCTTTGTTTCTATACATTCTCTCCCTTTTTTTAGCATCATCTTAAGAAGTAGATGAGCTGGAGGAAGAACTTAAAGAAATCTAAATTGGTACATGCCTAACAGACTTCTCAATCTGTTTCTCAACTAGTTGAGCATTGAGATTTTCAATCTCAAGTTACTGAGTGGCAGACCTATCTTCTAAAGTCTTAACCTTTAATTCAAGGTTTGAGACTTTAGAAAGTAGGTATTTGATAGTGAGTTACAGACTACCCTCATCTTCTTTTGAAGAATCATCAGGAGATGGGATAACATACCTAGTATGTTCATCCTCATCACCAGTAGTGGTTTCTTGGAGCCCTGGATACCCTTGCATACTGATGTCACTTTTAGAGGCATGAATTGGCAAGGTTGCAGTAGATTCAGTCTCACTGAGGTGACCACTATCCTGAGAGGCTAGTGAAACACTCTTAGTAGTGGCAGCTGAATCTACATGAGTCACCTCCACTCCAGTTGGACTCACTTCAGTTTGGTCTAGCTGATGTGGGCTAGATATCAGAGGTTTCCTGGGGCTTAGTTGATCTTGAGAGTGGTAAGGTAGATCAATATCATGGCCCTGATGGAACATGATATCCTCATCAGGTCATGTTACAAGGTCAAGAAAGGATATGGAGGTTATATCTAATGACCCGGGATGTTGGTCAGCACCAAATGACTCTTTTGCAATAGCAGTTAAGCAAATGATGTGACTATCCCTTTTTGACTACTCAGGGGAGTATTGAGACTCACCCTAAGGGCTTAAGGTTTTGGTAGTGGGCACGTCAGGTTGAGACTGAGGAGGCTCAACACTGACATTGAGGTTAATGATGGAGGATGGTTAGACCTCTGGCTAAGTGGGAGCCCTGAATTCCACTCTAGCCTTTTTGATTTGAACAGAGGGGACTTGACCAATCAGAGTAGATTGATCAAGGGTTCGTTTGGGGCGTCTTTTGTAGGTAACTTTGATTGGGTGGGAAGAAGTAGATGGCAGTATAGTGGTGGTGTCTGGTGTGGGTTCATCACCTATTAGGCTTGCAGGGATGTCACCAGGAGCCATTGGCTTAAGCATACGTGGAAGAAGATCAATGATCCTTCTAGTGAAGATGATGGAAACCTTCTTCAGAGTCTTGAAGATGCCAGGCCTCATGTGAGAGACCAGTAGAACATTTTCACATTGTAGTTTTTCCTGGTCCGAATTACAGTTGATTATGTGCTGAAAGAACCAGGGATACATATAGAATTTATCCCGGGTGAGATTACCTCTCAGGCTGTTCAGCACAAATCTTAAGTAGTTGAACCGTAGGCCTTTTACCAACCCATGGACTAGACAACCCAAATCATATGGGATTTGATCCCATCCCCCTGGCTTGTTGGATAGGCTGTGCAGGACGATGTGCAACAAGAAATTCCAATTACAGGAGAAATTAAACTTGTAGACAGTAGACTTGCTCACATCTTTGCCATATCCCATCTTAGTGTAGGTATTCTCCAAATCAGACTTGGGGAACTCAGTGGGGGTGCCTTCATCATGGATTTCCAGATGCTCCCTGATGGTTGTCTCACTTATAGTGATGACCTTTTCATAATTAGTCGTCACGCTTCGACCATTGGCCCAAAATTCGGCCATGTGGTTTGAGTAGATGGTGGGGTTAATAGTAAGGGCAGTGAAGTATGTCGATTGTGACAGAAATTGGACAATAGGGGCAAAATCAGCATCTGTTGAAGAATCAAGGATTGCCACTTGGTTGTGTTAGGGATTCAAAGCCATTGTATGGAAGGTACTGTTTGATTGCAGGAATTGAGAGTGAGTGGATAAGATGGTGGAAATTTTGGGCTTTAGCAATGGTAAAGAAAGTAGAGAAAGAGAGTCGGAAGTTTTTAAATAAGGGTTAAAAAGCCAAACCGATAAGGTGAGAAGATGGGTGAAAGGACGGTTTAGGTTTCGATTTGACTGGGGCGGCAAGGTAAACCATTTAAAATATTCCGACAATTATCACTAAAATTTTACTTTTTACAGAATGGGGCCCAAAAATTTCCGTTACATAGTAAAAGTTTATTCCAAGAGTAAGGTTGCTTCCGAGAAAAAAACACTTGTGTTTCTCAGTATTGTCTTCCAAAGCCATTTTACTTTCGAAGGCAAACCATGTCTTAATGACAAATTTGCTTCCGAGAGTAAAATCTTCTTCTGAGAAAAGAAGTTAGTAATCTTCGAAAGTGGATTTGATCTATGATCAAATGTCCTTTAGAGGCTAAAAACTCTTCGAAAGAGAATACTTATGCAGAGGAATTTGCCTTCGGAAGATGAATAAAGATCTCTTCCGAGGGTAAAATTCCCTTCGAAAGAATTCTTACTTAGAAATTTTGAAGAAAACCTTTTTGTAACAGGGCTTAGATTGTATTTAGACAACATAGACAAGACACATTTTAAAAGGTTCTAAAAAGAGATAGACTAGTCAATGTTAATCATCCTAATAGCTGTGATTAAATATTTAAATCCTTGTTCATCAAAGGCTTTTGTGAACAAGTCAGCATATTGTTCATTTGAATTGAATTTGACTAGCTTGATTAGATTTTTCTCATGAATATCTCAAATGAAATGATACCTGTTGTCAATATGCTTTGTCTTGGAGTGCTTGACTAGATTTTCTTTAATAGAAATGGCATTATTATTGTCTATATGGATAGGAGTCTCCATGAAGTTGAAACCATAATCCAACATCTGATTCTGAATCCAATGTAGTTGAGCACAGCAGCTTGCAGCAGCAATATACTCAGCTTTAGCAGTTGATGTGGATACACATGATTGTTTCTTATATTTCCAGGATATGATCCTTCTACTAAGAAATTGACATCCTTCGGATGTGGATTTCTTGTTGATGTTGCAGCCACCATAATCATTGTCAGTGTAACCATAGAGGTTAAAGTCCTTATTCTTAGATTACCTAAGACCCAGTTTCGGAGCTCCTTTAAGGTATCTAAGAATTCTTTTGGAAGCAATTAGGTGAGACACCTTTGGAGAAGCCCGATATCTTACACAGATGCATGTTGCAAACATGATATCAGGTCTACTTGCAGTGAGATACATCAGAGATCCAATAATTGCCCTGTACTGATGCTGATCAGTATCCTCCCCCTCGAAGTCAGGACTAAGATTATGATTTCTGGGTATAGGTGTCTTGGCTGGCTTACAATCTTTCATCTTAAATCTTTCTAAGATGTCCTTAACATACTTAGATTGATTGATAAAGAACCCTTCTTCCATCTGCTTCACTTGAATTCCAAGAAAGAAATTCATCTTTCCTATGGAGCTCATATCAAACTTCTTCCTCATGATGCTTTCAAAGTCCTTGCACATTTGGTCATTTGAGGAACCAAATATGATGTCATCAACATAGACTTGTACAAGCAGCATGTCCTTCCTAGACTTCCTTATGAATAATGTCTTGTCTATTGTGCCTCTGGTATAGCCATTCTTGATAAGAAACTGAAACAATGTCTAATACCACAACCTAGGTGCCTGATGCAACCCATAAAGAGCTTTATCAAGTTTGCACACATAGTTGGGGTGCTGTGGGTCTTTAAATCTAGGTGGCTGGCACACATAGACTTCTTTGTCGATATCCCCATACAAAAATGCATATCTCACATCAAGTTGATAGACTGTAAGGTTCTTGGATGTAGCAAAAGCAAGAAAGATCCGTACAGCCCCAAGTCTTGCAACAGGTGCAAAGACAATTGCGTTATCTATGCCTTCCTCCTGTGTGTACCCTTGAACAACAAGTCTAGCTTTCTTCTTGATGATCAAACCTCTATTATCTCTTTTGTTTCTGAACACCCATTTAGAACCAATAGGGACTTGACCAGGTGGCAATGGACACAAGTTCCATACCTTTTGCCTCTTGAATTAAAACAACTCCTCTTGCATTGCTTCTATCCAGTTATTGTCATTGAGGGCTCTTCCACCTTCTTTGGTTCCATTTGCTCTGGATTTTGAACACTATCACCAGCTGATGTCTCACACTCATTCAATGAATGTGTGATAGCATCAATGGTATTTTGCTGTGAAGCAGTATCAATAGTTACCTATTCCTCTAGATCACTATCTTCATCAGCTTGGTGTTGAAAACTTGAATTGCTAGCTGTTGAGTTATGAGGCTCAATTGGCTGACAACTTGATGAAGCTCTATTGTTTCCTGAGATATTCAAGCTTTCAGGACTTCTAGTAGTGGGAGCTTGATCTTCATGACTTCTTGGAGAAATTGGAATAGGTCTTGGTAACTCAAACATTTGATCTTCATAGGGGTCATGAGTTCCTGTTCCAGCTAAAACATTCTCACAAGATGGTTTTGAATAGTTTGGTAACAATTCTAAATTGAAGATATATTCAGGACCCTTTCTCCTAACACAAGGAATGTGCTCATTGACAATAATGTTGGATGATTCCTCAAACTGTTGATTTTTGATATTATACACTCTATATGCAATAGAGGTTGAGGAATATCCAACAAAGATAGCATCATCAGACTTTTCAGCAAATTTTGCTAAATTGCCTTTTGTGTTAACTATGGTACATCTGCTGCCAAAGGACCTAAGAAAGCCAATGAATGGTGGCCTCTTGTTCCATAGCTCATAAGGGGTTTTTCCATGGGGCTTAACAATGAGAACCATGTTCTGCACATAACATGCAGTGCTGACTACCTCTACCTAGAAAGTTAGAGGCAGTTTTGAGTCAGCTAACATAGTTCTTGTAGCCTCAGTAAGTGTCATGTTACTCCTTTCAGTAATGCCATTCTCTTGAGGAGTTCTAGGAGTACTATAATTTTTGGCAATCCCTTTTGAGTTACAAAATAAGTCAAGAACTTGATTCTTAAACTCAGTTTATTGATCACTTCTAATGATCTTTACCTTATGATCTATCTGATTTTCAATTTTAAGATTAAAAGATCTTAAAGTTTCAGTAGTTTCATCTTTAGTTCTTAGAAAGAAAACCCTAGTGAATCTTGTGAAATCATCAACAATCAGAAGGCAATATGATTTCCTTCCAATGCTCATTATACTTATGGGACTAAAAAGAACCATGTGCAATAAGTGTAATGGGGTGGTGATGGAGTTAACCTCTTTGGATTTTTGAGAAACCTGGTGTTGCTTACATTTCAAACAAGCAACACAGTTGTCTTTACAAAAAAAACTCATTTTTAGGCACACCATGTACCAAATTATCTTTAACCAATTTATTAATGGTTTTAAAATTAACATGGCACATTCTTTTATGCCAAAGAGTTGACTCGTCACCATTTGCTTTGGAAAGAAAGTATGATATTTCACCCAGTGGGGAAGCATTATTCATATCTAGCTTATATATATCCCTTCTCCTGGGAGATCTAAGAAGCACCAATTCCTGAGGAACTATAATCCCGGGTTTGAGGATGATGCACTCATGTTCTGTGAAAGGCATTTGGTGCTTTTGATCATAGAATTGATAAACACTTAAGAGATTATGTTCAAGCTGTTTGTCAAAGTTTACTTTGTTAAGTTTTAACTTACCATTGGATACACTACCTCTACCAGAGATGTATCCTCCAGCTTCACCTCCAAACTGAACAGGTCCTCCATCAAAGTACTTAAACTATTGTAGGAGAGCTATGTTCCCTGTCATCTTCCAGGAGCATCCACTATCCATAATCCAAACATTTCCATTTTTGTTAGTGGATGTCCCTGCACATAAGGTGAAGTGATTAGTTACTATTGGAAACCTAATCCTTGTTGGTCTTGGGCTCTTCCAATGCAGAAGATATAATTGAACCAAAATGTATGCATGGGGGTTCAATTATGGTTTGTGAAGATGAGGGTTGGGCTATAGCATCTTTTCTGATCTTCCATTCCATCCTATGGTTGATCAGTGTTGATGAGCCTGAAGAGGCGTGTTCAGCATAATTTGCTTCTAAGGCTTCTTTCTTCTCGAAAGAAGTTGTCACCACCTTTTCTTCTGAAGCAGTCTTCTTCTCGAAAGGTTTTAAAGGATTCTTTTTGTTCCTTTGTTTGTTCTTTAGCTTGTCTTCTGAAGCTATTTTCCTTACGAAAGAATGAGTTTCTTTCGAAAGAAACTTGGCTTCGGAAACAAGCTTTCCTTTCCTTAACACTTGGACCATATGGTAAGGTCCAAATGTGAAACCATCCTTGACTCCTTCTTTCTCGATAATGGTTGCATAATGTGTGCTTGTTGGACTGTAGTAATAATCTTTAGCCTTGTGGTTATGCAAACCACAGATTATGCATTCAATGTTATTCTTAATGGGGCATGTTGACTGTTTTTTCTTGCACTTCTTTTCTTCTTCAACCGCCTTCCCCTTTAATTTTTGATCTTTCATCTAGATAGGTGTGCTGATACTACACTCTTTTCCTGAATCAAGATTTCCAACCACTTGAAATCCAGCTGAGATGAATACACCCCTTTGCTTTGGGTCTATCTTCAACTTTGACTCAGCCACCTTCTTGGCAGTTTTTCTTGCTGCCCTGATTTTATTCTTTCTGGCTTTGATGGTTAAGGGTTGATCATCAGCTGTGGGGATGAGGTTTTCTACCTTATACTTCCCTGTGGTGGTCTCCATAATTTCATCATTCTTTTGCTCTTTGGGTAATAGGTCAGCAGTTAGAACCTCTTGTTCATCAGTACCACATCTTGGTTGTCTATTAGACACAAAGGAGTGTGGTGGAGCAATTTCATTGGTTCCCAGCCCATTTTTGCTTTGATAACCCACCTTTGAATGGGACGATGATGCAATGGTGGTGTTGAAGTTATGCTATTTAATGGCATACTTCTTTGCTTTAGCCTCAGCTATCACTAGCTGGGCTTGAGCCTCAGTCAACTTGGAGATTAAATCTTTTATTTGAGCCATGTAATTTGAGTGTTCATGTTTTAAAGAGGACACAGTTTTCTCTAACTCTTCTATTTTGAGTTTGTAGTCAGATTCTGCTCTCTTAAAATCAGATTTTAGTATGTTTAAAGACTCAATATAAGATTTAATTTCCATATTGTAGTCCTAATACAATTTAACCTTAGCAATATAGGCTAGAGTATAGAGGTGTTCATATACCTTAGTGTCTTCAGTTCCAGCCATGAGAGCTTGAGCTGGAGTGACATCTTGCACCATGAAATTCCAATCAACTTCTTGAGCAACAGCTGTAGTTTGTTGCTTAGTGCATTAGGTTACAGCTTTAGGGGTAGCAGGATGTTGGGAGGCTTGAGTTGCTCGAGGATTAGATCTAGGAGCTTTGCATTCCCTTGTAAAGTGGCCAAGCTGGTTGCAGTTGTAGCACTTAGCCTTTGTCTTATCAAACCCAAATTTGCTATTGATTGGGTTCTGAGGGAACTGCCTTCCAGTTCTTTTGAAAAACTTCTTTGCTCTATAGTTCAGGAGAGCCATTTGTTGTACAATGTCCATGTATTCAACATCATCTGGGCTGAAACACTCTAGATCATCAAAACAAAATTGAAAATCTCCAGAGTGCTCACTCTCTGAAACAAAGGCACAGCTATCCTGGAAAGGATTTTGATGAGCCTGTTGAGACCTGGTGTCTCAGGGATTATGATGTATGACCTAGAGGAAGAAGATGACTGTTGGGGGTAGTTCAGGTACAGCTGGGGCTGGGGAGTTTTTGAACCTTCAGCAACATGTAAAGCATTGTTGACTAGAAGGCTTGAGAGTCTGTTCATCCAGTATCCAACAAGGATTCCATATAGTTCAGTCATGGTTAGAGTGTTGAGATTCTCAGTTCTCTTGATTGAGACACAATAGGAAGTCCACTCATAAGGAAGTGCACTCATGAATTTTCTTACTATGTCTCTTTTCTCAAGAACTACTCCCATAGACTGAAGAGATGTGATCAAGATCATGTACCTGAAGTATTGTTGGCTCAAGGTCTCACCAACAATATATGTGAAGTTCTCAAACTTCTGCTTCAACATATCGTTCTTTGATTCCTTGGATTCAGTAGAACCAGAGTACATCAGCTTCAAAGCATCAAAGAGTTCTTTGGCTGACTCATATTGCTTAAAGCCTACCACTATGGAGTTTGGTATAGCCGTAAGCAAAACAGTCATACCTTTGCAGTCGATGTCCATCTTCTTGAAGTCTTTATCTGAGTAGTCTTCAACAACCTTCTCAATCATGGCACCATTACCAGCTGGGGTTTCCACCTTTGGCTAGCATGGACCATGAGTAACTGATCTCCACATGCGGCTGTCTTGATACTTGATAAAGCCTTCAATACATTTGCACCAGGTTCCAAAATAATCAGGAGCGATGATAGGAGCCTTGGTCATGGTTCCCATCTCAGACTCAAAAATTTCTAGTTGATAGCCATTTGAGTGAAGTGAGTAAGTATGAAGAAGCACGGGTGATTTGGGATGGTAAGATCTCATAATCAAGAGCCTAAAAAGCTCTGATACCAATTGTAGGATTGGTGTTTGTCTCACAACACAAGATATTCTCACAAACTCACTTGATTTGACTCGGTTTGATGAAGCTGGCTCTCAACTAAGTTCACAAGTAATATAATAAGTTAATGAAAACAAGAACACAAGAATTAGTTTTTCAAGATACTTGTATATATTACTTCTCAACTCAGTTTTACAAGACTCTTACAAGCATAGTTACTAAGTTACATTGAGAAACTATATATACTACTATCTACAGCCGGTTAGACTTGGAAAACCAGCTGGAATCTACAACTAGACAAATACTACATTGCTAGAAGTAAAACATCTAAGATAAAATACTATCCAAGATTAGGTAGTCATGACAGGTCCATGACTTACCTTTTGTCACCAACTAAAAGTGGTAACTGTACTAACTGATAATGGCTGAACAGTGGATAAAGTATGATCAACTACATGGGTGTGGGAAAGCACCATGTAGTATATCAGAGTTGTAGCAAACTGTCAAACAGACAATACTTATGTCCACTGGTACATAGTTGTTTTTTCCAAAGCTAAATGACTTCGAAAGAATGAATTCTTTCGAGGTCATTTTGCCTTCGGAAGAAACAACTTCTTCCGAACTTCTGCAAGTCTTCAGGACTTTATTCTTCGAAAGACTTTGTCATTGGATATTCTAAGTTGTATACTTCGGAAGGAGAACAACTTTGTCTCGAAAGATTGAGTTCTTCCTTTGGAAGTTCTTCATACTTTGAGCTTTGGAAGATATTTGACTTAGCTTCGGAAGAGCAGCTTTGTCTTTAATAGACCACCTCATTTAGCACTTCAAAATTCTTCTAAGTGTTGTTTTGGTTGCACCAGCCTCATATGATCCAACAGATGATGATAAAGATGATGATGGTGATGAGGGTGATAATGATAAGAAAGTTGATAAGAAAGATGATGATGATGATCAAGGAGGAGATATGGGCTCTGTAGCTGGTGCATCTGGATCATCGGATACTGACAATGTTTCTAGACCAAGTCCCAATGATACCACTGATTATACACCGTTAGATCCAGCTGTAGAAGAAGCTTATGAAAGAGAATTCTATACATTCCAGCAGAAGATTATTACTGAGGAGACAGAAGAAGATTTTGGGAATTTTGATGATTTGGATGAAGGAACAGATTACACAAACATATTTGGAAATATTCTTAAGGATATATTTTCAGATATCTTGGTTGAAGAAGTGGAGATTGTTGGAGAGACGAGCACTCAAGAAACGACTAACGAGACTACTAATGTAACAGGTGTAAGGCCCCGATCCAGGAGACCCCACAGTTGCTCATACATAGCATCATTCATTATTAAAATCTCATTTAAAATATATTAACATAGGAAAATATTACAGCAGAAGAATTATCAAAAACCATTTCATGCATTAATAATTATTTTTGCCAAGTAATACATCGTTGATTGAAGTTACAAAAGAATATTTAGTTGTATTACAAAACAACAATATTATATCTGCATGAGATGGATGCCAGTCTTCGCTTGCCAAGTAGCTTCACCCTCGTACCATCCTCAGCAACATCATTACCTACAACCTGAAAGTGCATATAAAAAGTCAGCGTTGCTGAGTGACTTCTAGTTTTATAAATAAAATACTTTGCTTTTGTAAAAACTTATCCTTTACTTTTAATCATGATCACCCATCATACATACAATTAGATAATATTTATCCATCATAATCATTCATTTTCGTACTTTTTATTATTATCTTCCACTTTCTTCTATACCAATGTCATATGCCATACCCCAAACATTGTGCACGAAGTGGCTACTGGGCCAAAGTCTATAAATAGATCGCTAACATTATGCACGAAGCCTGACACCAGTACCGGGGCAAGCGACAAGGGTCCCGTTTCATACATATTAGTCAATCACAAAGATTGACCCCTGTGTGCATCCTCATAGGTTAGCTAAACCGCACACAGTTAAGCTAACAACCCCTCAATGAGTTGTGAACCTCCTTTCACTTGCTTGCAAGACTTTTCATTCTTTCATTCATTACGTTCCACATTCATTAACTTCGTCTTTCTCTTTTATTAAGATAATACTTTACGTAGAAGAGTATTAACACACCACGTAAAGGCACATAGTAATACGTAATATAGAACATCAACCGCAGTCCACAATCATACATAACATCAGCAGGCATAAACCATCAAAACATTCCAGAACTTAACACTACATTCTACTTCCCAAGATTTCAGAAAAATCCTAACTCCCCAAAGAAATGCAAATGCACATAAACCAATACGGATGAATGTTCAGCAAATGCGGATGAGCAATTGAGGATGAAAGTCTTCATAAAATATTCTAAGTGTGTAAAGGTATGCGGGTGAACCAAATGCAGATGGACAAGTCCAAATGCGGATGAACAAAGTCTTATGTGAATGAGCACATACAAATGCGGATGAATAAAAACATCTGCGGAGGAACAAAAACATCTGCGGATGAACAAAAACATCTACGGACGAACAAAACATCTGCAAATGAACAAAACATCTACGGATGAACAAAACATCTTAGACTAATCCACCAGTTCCAAATCCTCGTTCTAACATGTCCTTAGCATAGATCTAACATGCCAAATACTTAGAACAGAGCTTACAACTACGCAACATCAAAGAAGGCATTTAAAAGCACACATCGCATACACATCAGATGCAAAACGTAGAAACCCATGCTTCGGTTGTAAAATTTCAGTTAATATGCATTTTAGCCCCAAGCGAGTTTAAAACAAGTAAAATAGGAGAATCTAAAACTCACCTCTAGCAGCTTTCGAGTAAGACTTCTTCAAACCGAGAGGAAATGGGAGTTCTAGCACCTAAACACACTGAAACAAGCAGCTAACACAAGAAACAAGTAAGAATCAGTCCAGCAGCTCAAACACAGCTGAAAACCGAGCAAGAAAACACAAGGAAACCTCACCTTCTAGTAGAATTCCAGCTTTCTTACACTAAAATCCGGTTGGAGCTGCTTCTTCTTTCTTCTTGCAGCCGAAAGCAGATGTGGGGAAATAGGGGTGTGGGCGGCCATACCCTGCTTTTTGAACCCATAATAGACAAGTTTGCCACTTGCACACTTTAACCCCCTTTACTTTGAAATGTTTCACTTTTCCTTCTTTTTACTCTTCTTTTCTTTTCCTTTTAATAAATTTTCGGGTGTTACAACAGGACAAAGTGTTGTGCGTCAGGTCGATAATCTTACAGTTGCTGCTCCTCCTCTACCAGCTTATATTCACACACTAAGACATTCCAAACCTTTCACAAGGTAAGGAAACTCAGAACCAATTCTTAGCTGGGCATACAATGCAGAGAAGAAGATGTACATGATTAAGAGAAAGGGTGGAGCTATCGAGTACTATCAGGACGAACATGATTTCCATACACTCAGAGCGTCGGATTTATAAGCGATGGGTCGTGTTCCGTTCATTAACCCTAGTAACTACAGCAAGGCAAAGTGGATTAAGAATATGATTTGGAAGCAAAGCAAGACCAACTTCAAAGACTTTAAGATTGCCAAATCCAAAGTTATTGAAGATGAGACACGAATAGATCCGAATACGAACAAACCAATGAAGATAGGAGTGTTCAAGCATCCGAGATATGCAAGGAAGATTCCGATCCATGCTCCTATTCCAGTTAACAGCTTGTCTAATCTAATGTGGTGGAGTTATAAGAAGGAGACGGGGCACGCGTTAATTCATTGTGTGGATAAAGATTACCATGTCATCGACCCTGTGGATTTGCTTAAGTTTGGAAAAGAAGATTTGATGAGGTTGCAGGCTTGTCCAATTGCAGCTGATGAATCTGTTCATTTCATAGCAGCATAGTTTGGTTGGATGATTACAAAAGCCTTAGATAACAAGATGTATGCATACGGAGGCAGTTACAAGGTGGATGACGTGGACTTCTAAAGCATTGATTTATCAAGCATAGGGGAGTTTGTAAGGATTGAACCTGGAGGGTTGGGAAATCAAATCAAGATAAAGAAGATCAAAGTCACGCGAAATCATAGACTTACCGTTCGAGAACCTGTTTCTCGCGTGTGAGAACTTGCTTCTCGCGCGAGAACTTCATAATTTAGTATAAATAGAAGTTTTGTAATGTAATTTAGAAGCTTTTGCATTTTTCTAATTTCATACTCATTGTAATACTTTACAAGTCAAAGACCAATAGAATCAAGAAGTTATTTACATTCGTGTTCATCCTTTACTTTCAATCTTATTCCATGATGTTAACATTCCGCATTCTCATCACGAGATCGATCTTGTTATATTGTTGATCCTTACAAAGGATTTCAAACATCATGATAATAAAAAATCCTTGCTTGTTCGTATAAAATAATCTTCAAAATCAAATTGACTAAGTTTGAATTGATTGTGATATTCAAAGGTAATCAATCTTATATAAAATCTAGGATTCTCATTTAATCATGATATTTATACGATTAAAATAAAATATCTAATTAGATATTTGGGAAATTTAAATAATTGAAACTCCCTAATAAAAATGAGTAATTAATGGTAGTTATAACTCATGATCTGGATCCTTAATGAATAAATTAAACTAAAAATAAAGACTCTAATAATCAATGTTTAGGATAAGTTCTGGTAGTTCTTATGATTTTAAAAAGTTCTAAAAAAATAGAACTTTATATGATGGTTTCGGTAAAAACTCTATGCTATCTAAAAACCATATGAACATATCTGGTGCGTTTATTACATATATTGATGGCTAATAGTCATCAATATTCAATTAGTCTAATAGTTAATAAGAATAAGAACAAATTAGTACTTAGTGCTAACTAAAAAACCAAAAACACCGTCCACAATGAATCTAAAATTTTGAAAGTGTTAAACTTTTTTCCAAAAACAAAAACTACTTTCACGAAATTTGTAAAACTAAAATAACATTTATATACTTAATTATTATTTTTAAATTATATCGTAAAATCAAACATTTATTATCGTTAATATGTCTATAATATTGCTATTTATTTTTTCTAAATAAATAATAACATGTTTTCAAAAAAATTTAGAAGTAGCAATTAATAAATTTAAATGGTGCTATTTTCATAAAATAATACTTAATGAAAATACAGTTTCATAGTTCAAAATTGACACTTTATAACACCAAATAACAACTAAATAAAGAAAAGTAACACTTCAATATAATTCGTTTAAACCCATCACCGTTTTAATAATAAAAACCATCAAAGTTTACCTAAAAATAGTACATACACCTAATACAGCATATCAAACTAAAACAACACTTAATAAAAATAGCATCACAATATCAATACTAAACTTTATAATAGTTTTTAATAACAAAAAACTATGATACCTAAAACCAAAATAAACAAAAAATATGAAAAAATAAAGTTTTCACAACAATGCTTTAAGTAATAACAACATATAAACCTAAAAGTTCAATAATTAATTTCAAAAAAGTACTATTCATCATTTTGTTTGTGATCGCTTATTCAAGTGATTTTGTTTTTCTTGTTTTGAATAAGAACACATAAACCTAAAAATAACAGTTTTGTTTTACACAATGTTGTTTTAAACCACAAACGCCCCTTTTGATTATGTGGTTGATTCTGAAGCTCGAACAACCCTCTTGATTATGCGACTTTGAAACTCGAACACCACTAATAATAAGTGTCTAAAACTCAAACACCCATATGTATAAACCATAATCCATGTTAGCATGCGAGTTATCTTCAAATTCAACCATATTAGCATGTTCATATTCATACTTGGGTTATGAAAATGATAATATTCAAATAAAAGATGAAAATTACACTTAATAAAAGAAGAAAAATGCAGTCGAAGATGATGATGATAATATTGTTGAAAAGTGCCTAATCTTGGTGATGATTATCATTTTCATATATAGAAGAACGTAAATTATATACATTATTAGCATGAAAACAGGAACTAATAACTACAAACATACTGGGTATGACAAAAATATTTATGACGCTTACTAAGCAAAATGTATATATCGGTTCTCTTGTTTTTTATAAAGGTGCTGAGAAATAATCATAACCTTTTGTTTTTCAAACGATGATTGTAATGAAAGTATTGTTATATTATTGTTGTATATAAAATGATGTTTTAAAAAAATATAAAAATTGTCATATATTTTTTGTGCTGAACTAAAATCTAGCATAATATATACTTTATTTTTTGTGCTGAATCAAATTCTAGCATATTAATATGCTATATTAGAATCCAACAAATTTTACGTTGTATCAAAATATTCAACACATTCTAGTATATTTACAAAAACACAAAAAAGAAAATTAACAAATTTTTGTATACAATCATGACCTTGAATATTTATATATAGTTATGTTGCAATACAACCCGGTACAAAAAAGTGACCTGTTTTTGTGATGTTTGACAGTACAATATAATGTTTGTGTGTTGTTTATTTTAAAACATGTTTTTGTGGCTTTTATTGTAAAACAACATGATATGCGAAACAAAAATCCAGCACAAAACATGTAGGGATTGAAACTAGAGGCTCGAAAAATCAAATCGAGATTATGAAAATCAAGTCGCGCAAGAACCTGAAGTTACCGTGCGAGAACTTGGAAGTCGTGCGAGAACTATGCGAGAACTTCCTAGTTTAGTATAAATAGATGTTTTGTAATGTAAATTAAAGAGCTTTTAGTCATTTTCATGATTTCGATTGTAACTTGTATCTTGAAAATCAAAGAGCAATATAGTTTGAAGTTTATTTACATTCGTGTTCTTCATTTACAATTCAATCTTATTCCGTGATGTTAAAATTCCGCATTCTCGTCACGAGATCGATCTTATTTCTGTTGTGCTCATCCTTACAATCAGTATCAGAGCTTGGTATGCTCTACATCGATTGTTTTTGAAGATTGAAGAGTGTTTTTGAAGTGATCTTGAACTCCGATTTGTTTTTGTTGAAGATCTACAAGAATTTTATTGTTTTTTATTCATTTTTAAAGATGATGAAGGTTGTTATGAAGTTGAATGAAGATTTGGTGAAGTTCATATGAATAATTGAGCTTAATTCAATCAATTAGAGACAATTAGGATCAAAACTGAACCTAAAACGCTAATTGGAAGCTTAATCAATTAATTTTGAACAAATTGATGATTGTTTGAAGCTGGAATCATCGAAGTTGAGAAAATTTGACCAGACGAAAGCTTGAGTTTTGCACACGAAAAGTTTCTGTTCGCGCAAAAAGTCTTAGTTTCGCAAAAGTTTGTTGGAAAATCTATTACAGAAGATTCCTTTCGCGCGAAAAGTTGATCATTTCGCAAAAGTCAGTTACAAAAGTATCCACGCAAAAAGTTTGTGCGAGAAGCTTGTGCGAATTAGTTTTGTTCAAAACTATTCGCGCGAGAACCCAATCTTTCGCGCGAAAACTTCAAGTTTGAAGAATTTTTAAAAAGTTTGAATCCAAAGTTTTCCAATGCAAATTTAAAGTAAATCACAGCTACTCTTAATCTCGACAATGAGATTGGCTTGAACACATAACCTCCTAGACTTCAGCGAAGAAGATTACCCCGATTGGGTTTATCGCTTTGAAAATCAGATTATTTACACCGAACCCCGGATGGTGCAGTCAATCAAATACGGCTCGTATATCCCAGTGTATACCAACAAGAAAGAAGACTTGGTGTTAAAACCTGAACATCTCTGGGATGAGGAAGACATGAAAAAAATAGAGCTTGATGATAAAGCGTATCGTGCCATCACTATGGCACTTGCTACTAAAATTGCTAAGAAGTTCAAGGATTTTAGGAAGGCAAAAGAGTTATGGGATGCAATAGAGGAGCAGATTTTGGGAAATAAGGATATAAGGGAAAGTAGAAAGGACATGTTAAACCAAGAGTTTAATATGTTTAATCACATACTTGGTGAAACCTTGGAGGCTCGAATGTCAAGGTTTGGAAAGCTGATAATGAAGATGTATAGTGAAGGAATTACACTGAAGAACATCTTAGTAAACAAGAAGCTGTTAAATTCACTACCTTACAGCTGGAATAACAATTGCACTAACATCAAGAGGACCAAGGATTTATTCACCTTGTCCTTTAGTAATCTAATCTCAACCATAAAATCTTATGAAATGGATGACAAGCACAGAGCTACTGTGACACCCTGTATTTCCATGGTAACGTCGTCAACTCAACCTTTGTTACTTCAAAACCCGTCAGTGATATTTAATTATTTAACTTCGTTATGTAATTAAATTAATAAAAGTAAGCTTGGTTAAATTAACTATATTAACTCGAGGGGCCTTGAGTGCCATTTCGTTAAACTTGATTTATCAAATTAGAGAGGCCTAAGTTTCATTTCCTCAAACTTGATTCAATATAACTATCTACAACCCATGCAACTCCCGTAACCCTGTCAATATTGCACCGAACCCTACTGCAGCCTCCCTTCGAAGCCACTATCGCCTCCAATCAGAATCATCTCCAGCAAACTCTTTTCGTCTACAATGGTGAGTACTTGGTGATAATTGCTATCCGTTCACGATGATTCCGTCGATCCGATTAACTCCCACACTAGTCCTCGCTCCAGTAGACTCGGTCGGTAATCTAGCAACGAACCGTACTCAAACCGGTATGTTTCTTTCAATGGTTCCATGTATTCTCTATGTACGATATTGATTTTGGTTTCGATTTGGCTCGGCTAGTGCATGGTGTGAATGTATGTTCCTGTTTTGTTAACTGATTGTAGCTCTGCGTAATGTTTTGTATGTCGTGTGTATGAATTGTGTGTGTATACTTTCTGTGGGGACGCATGATTGTATGTTTCTTCATTGGGTGCATTTGGTGCACATGTGGTCCTCGATGGGCAGTGGCTTCTTGGGTTATGAATGTTTTCATTTTGGGGTTAATGGGTGCAGGTGTAGGGCTATGTGTGAGTTAGCCTCGTGTGTGTGTGATCCGCGTGTGTGTGTACCTTCGTATGTCTGAAATTGTATTATATGTATGTATGTTTGTGCATGAGATCTTGCATTTTATGTTATGGAGTATTTGAGTATGTATATATGCTTGTTGTTACGATGTATGTATGTATGTCTACAGTAAAATTTGGTTCATCTTTATGGTAGGTGTTCGATACTTAGTTGGTTTGAGCATATATGTATATGGGTGTGTGCATGGCAGAATGTATCTATGCATATGTGACCTATATATGTGTTGTGGGTGTTGATAATCATGTGGTTGGGTTATATGGGGGCATGGACTCAATGTGGGCATGCATCTAGAAAAATTATATATGTGTGTTTAGTATACAAATTTATGTAATATATGTGTATTAATAGTGATATATATATTTTCAGCGTATAAATTCTTGTGAGTACAGGTATCCTATTTGTGCTACGTATAAATCGTTATGTATATTGGCATGCACGTGCATGGTAACTAAGCTTATTATGGGTGTGTTTCCCTTAGTGTGTACTTTTCATGTGTTGGTGTAGTATACATATGATGTGCATGTCCGAATTTGCACCGTAGCCGAGTCGTGAAAAGCGAAACCGTACGACTCTATTTCTAATATTTAATTTTAATTAAATATTAATCATCCATTCAGGTTAATCGGAACCCAGTCTTTTGTTTTTGCATTACTTTATTGCTGTGCTTTCAAGGTGAGTTCTCAGCCCAACTTTACTCGTACTCTTTTGGGGGAGAGAAACATGTGTTCTAAATGTATTTTCATTTGATTAGTATTAGTGTAATTTCACTTGCTTACTAGTGTTATACTAACTTAAGTCCTCATTCTCGAACCGTTAATTTATGTATTTTAGTGAGGTAATTCTGAGTAGATATACCGGGTTTGACAAACCCCACCCGGGCTAGTCGCGCTAGCATGACTGCATGCCAAATGGGTGTTTAATTGACCTAATTTCTATTGTTGTGGCCTGGTAATCATAGCCGATGCCTTCATTTACATTGTCAGCTTCATTTGCGAACTTCATACACTTAGTAACTTGTTAAGTAGACTAGCTATCTACTGATATTACTTTGTTTACTGTATTTGTTACTTTTATGTTATGTTTATCAAAACTTGTGAACTCACCAACCTTGTGTTGACACTTTAGCATGTTTCCTTCAGGTTCTTAAGCTACGCACGATTTAGGATCATCACACGCTGCATTCATCATTGTTGAGTCAAATGAAACATTTACATTTTTTACGAACTATATTTCATTTTATTTGCACGTGTCTGCGCCATTTGATTTATAAATTATTACGCTTCTGCAATTACTCTTATGTCTACGTATTTAACTCTGTTTTTAGGAAACCCTAATGTTAACGAGCAATTATGTTTTGTAAATGGTGTGTCGTTTGGTGTAACTAGTGGCTGAGATCCTGGTATGTCACAAGCCTAACGGTAATACCCCGTTTGTGGAAATTGAGGTCGTGACAGATTGGTATCAGAGCCAATGGTTATAGTGAACTAAAATAAATTTGCATTTCATTTGAATTGCATTTAGACTATAGCCTGATGCCTTAGTTACACGCATATAGACACGCTTAGTTCTGTTTGTTGGCCTTGTTTGTTTTGCTTTACAGGATTGCTTGCTGTTGCTCATTCCTGTAAGCGGATCTTTGAATGGGCCCATCTTCTTCTATACCTTCTTCTTCTTCTTTTTCTCGAGGAAAGAGGTCCATTTACTATGACTCTATGCCTCCACCTACGGGTCCGTACAAGTGTCCCATGCGCCATAATAATAATGAGGAGGTTGACTATGACCAGCCAAAAGCTTTACCCCAGTACCCCCAGTTCATCGATGGGAGTACTACCCTCACTATATGACAATGCTGAGTCAAGAGATGAATGTTCCACTACCTCCTGAATGTCGGCCCCGGACTAAGTCCGCCACCCATAGGAGCCCTGATGCTCCCATCCTACCTCCTCTTACCTATCCTCCAGATTAGGCCATGGCTGCTATGGCAGCCACTTTACACCTCAAGCGTAAACGCATTGCCGAGCTGTAGGACGATAACAGAGCATTGAAGAAAGTAGTGCGGGAATCAGCCGAAGAAATCAAGGAATTGAAGAGACTGCTCAACGTGTTGTTTGATCGTCATAACAAGCATGTGGGTCGTGTCACTGACCTATTTGAGCGTGTAGTTGGTGACGAGGTGGACATTGCTACTAATAGTCAACAACTCGATACTCTTGAGGGTCAAGTCAACGCAGTGAACGCAGTGCAGGAGCCTGTTGAGGAAGATCCCAAAGAGAAACCAGAGGAGGCGCCAGAAGAGGACCCTGAAGAGCAGCCTGAGGATAAGCCTGAGGATAGCACTAGATCCGTCGATTCATATTGACATCCCTTTTCCATTCATTTTATTTGTCTATCAGACTTTCATTTATTTCAAACCTAGATGGGAAGGGTTGTTTCCCATCTGACTTATGTTTCTGAATTTTGATATTTGGTTTTATTAATTGTAGACGTACACCACTCGCTCTCATAAGCTTGAAATGGAATTTTGGAACCTCAAGATGACGGGTTCTGAGATCGAGACGTACACCACTCGCTCTCATAAGCTTGCTACATTGCATCCTAATAGGTCAACCCTCCCTCCTTGAGGATTGAGAGGTATTTACATGGATTGTCTCTGGAAATCTAGAGCATGGTCACTACTTCAAGTTCAAACACCATATAGGAGGCGATCAGACTGGCCCACAGGCTAACCGACCAGGCAGTCGCGCAAGGGTAAGCTACCTCCGCGCGATTCTGCGTCAACCACTGTTGACAGCAACAACAAGAGGAAGTAGGAGCCTGGTCCCAATAACAAGCAAAACACTTCTCAGCAACAACCACAGCAGTCCTGGAAGTTTGACAACTCCTGTTTGTCTAACCAATCATCCTCTTCATCTCAGCATGGTGGCGGTTATACCAGGACATTACCTAAGTGCAACAAGTGCAATTACCATCACCACGGGCCCTGCAACAAGAATACGTGTGAAAGGTGTGGTAAGTTTAGTCACGCTACTAAAAATTGACATGTGAGCTTAGCAGCTAAACAGCCAGCACAGTAGGATGAACAGAAAGGTTGTTACAAGTATGGCCAATCCGAACATTTCAAGAGGAAATGCCCAAAGCTCGAGAAGAATAATGGTGGTGGAAATGGTGCAGACAACCAAAAGGACAACAATGGCAATGGCAATGGAAATGGTAATAGTAATGGTGGTGTCAAGGGTAGGGCCTTTGTCATTGGTTCAGGTGAGGCTCAAAATGATCCTTCTAGTGTAACTGGTAAATTTCCTGTCAATGGTTGTTTTGCCTCTGGTGCTGATAGGTGTTTCATTTCTCATAAGTTCAATCGATTACTAGACGTTAACTCTACAGCATTAGACACGAACTATACAGTAGAAATAACGAACAGTAAGATCATAGAGTCTTCCCATATATACCGAGGTTGTAAGATAAGTCTGTCAGGGCATGATTTTGATATTGATCTTCCATCTATTACACTCGGTAGATTCAATGTCGTTGTCGGCATGGATTCATTTTCTAGGAACCAAGCCGAAATCTTTTGTCGCGAGAAGCTCATCCGCCTACCTTTGCCTGATGGAGGGATACTCACGGTGGGAGGCGACAAGAGTGGTGCTGTGGTCAGCATCATTTCTTACATGAAGGCTCAAAAGTGTCTACAGAAAGGGCATTTGGCGATATTAGCCCTAATTATTGAAAAGACCACTGAGGAGAAGCGACTTGAAGACATTCTTGTTGTTAGAGATTTTCCCGAGGTATTTCCAGAGGACTTGCCAGGCCTTCCTCCACACAGGCAAGTAAAGTTTCAGATTGAGCTGAGACCCGGAGCTGCCCTATCGCTTGGGCACCGTATCGCTTGTCACTGAACAAGTTGCAGGAATTGTCAAAACAGTTGCAGGAACTGTTAGACAAAGGGTTCATACGTCCAAGCTCTTCACCTTGGGGAGCACCTGTGCTATTCATGAAGAAGAAAGATGGAACTTTTCGCATGTGTATTGACTATCTGGAATTGAGCAAGGTTACCATAAAGAATCGTTACCCTCTTCCACGTATCGACGACCTGTTTGACCAGTTGCAAGGATCAAGCTACTGTTCCAAGATTGACCTGAGATCAGGTTATCATCAGTTATGGGTGCGGGAGGAAGACATCCCAAAGACGGCATTCCGGACTCGCTATGGACATTTTGAGTTCACGGTTATGCCTTTTGGACTGACCAGTGCCCTAGTGGTTTTCATGTACCTCATTAACCGTGTATGCAATCCTTATTTGGATAAGTTTGTCATTGTCTTCATTGATGACATACTAATCTACTCTCAGCATAAGGAAGATCATGAGGAACACTTGAGAATTATTCCGGATTTGTTAAAGAATGAACAACTTTATGCAAAGTTCTCAAAATGCGACTTCTGGATGCGAGAAGTGAAATTCCTTAGGCATATGGTGAACGAAAGGGGTATACATGTTGTGACCTCTCGTGTATTTGTTAAATAGTCGTTATTGATTCCGTTATCTCTTGTAAGGGTTTGTTTTGTATTATGCAATTACGGGGATTCATTTTGTAAATTCTTGATGTAATTAAATGCTTGGATAATTAATATTGTCAATAATAATAATAACCATAATAATAATAATAACAAAGAAAATGTTAAAATTAAAAATAATAATAAAAATAAAAATAAAAATAATAATACTAATAATAGTAAATAATTATAATAAGTATTAATATTGTTAATAAATAAAAGTAATATAAGATTAATATCCTAAAAATTTGTAAATTATAGTTTGTGCATAAAAAATAAAATTAAACACTGCAGGGTCCAAACTGTAATTCTGTTAAAATTAAAAGTGAAACTTTGGATTAAATTGATCAAAACATAAACCACAGGGACCAAATGTGTAACTTTTACTTAAAACCCAATTCCCATCCCCGATTTTCCGGTGGGAGCTCCGGCCGAGCTCCGGCGAGCTCCGGCCACCCCCAAAACGCTCGAGTTACACCAAATTAAACCCCCTTTACAACCATAAGGCAATTTCGAACCTGCGGAGACTCTTTAATCGGATTTTAATCTAAGTCTTGATGGTTTCTATCTGTAACCGAATGATCATGAAATTCTCAAAGTCGTTACCCACTTAAAGCATAATAACAATCAAATTAAACGAACAAAAACGTTCGGGTAATCATTTCGAAGTTATTGGCAACATCAATTGCACCTGAAACAACATTGTGAATCGATTTATTCATCTGAAACGGCCGACTTTAAGCTCATAACCGTTGGGCATCAATTCGAATGAATTGGAACTATAAAACAGGGGGCAAAGGATCATTACAGCCCCTTTTAACTCTCCGAACCCTCAATTGCTCGAAAAACACACACACACAACGAATTGGAACCTAGAACAATCGCAAGCTTTGCTCGAACTTGAAATCGACAAGACCACTTCAACGCAGGTAATTAACTTGGGGATTACACTCGATTTAGCTTGGGAAGCAAAAGCCCCATGCTTAATTTGGGTAATAACAATAAATCTGGGTTCAATTTGATCGATTATGAATCTAGAGTTTATGTGGAATTTGGGGATTTTGAAGTTTATATGTTTTAAATTTTCGTTTCTGAAACATGACACAGAACAGGGCTTTGGTCCAGCGGTTGGTGTGCTTGTTACCTTGGCAAGGGACCCGGGTTTGAACCCGAGGCCCTGCCATTATTTTTTTAAAGGATTTTGAATAACTTTTAAATTTCAGAAACATTCTAAAAATTATTGTTATCAAATAAAAATCATTTTTAATAATAAATTACATAAAATCATTTTCCCTTAAATTTCTAAAAATTTTAATTATGAAATTTTCTTTTCTTTTATTTAAAAAAAATTATAAAAATTGGTACAAAATACCCTTATTTATAATCTTATATTGAAATGAGTTCCACCTAATTCTTAGTAAACTTTATTGGAATTAATCCTTTATTATGACAAAATAAAGTTACAATTATTTATACTTATTTTATGAAAATAAATAAATATGTACATATTTAAAATGTATACTCATTTCAACTATTATAACCACTTAAATCATTTAAATCTATAAATTACTATTTTATTTAAATCTATAAATCTTTTATTAATAGTGTTAATTACTAAAATTCTTATTTAAACCATTTAATTACCAAATAATAAAAGGTTACATCTATTTAATAACATGAACATCAAGGACAAATGGTTTATAAATACAATACCAAAATCACCATGATTAACTTATTACGACGTTAATTTAGGTTGATCGTTATCGTATCCTCGGCATTATATACAAGACTTATTATTTGTTCACCCTTTATTATCAAGTGAGTTTTTTTATACCCCTTTTATATATTTTCACACTTTGGGGTGAAACATGTTAACTTTATGATAATTGCACTTGTAAACTCGTTTGAATCTTGTAAACACTTGGGTAATTCATCTTATTTGTCGTAGTTAGTCGAACTTTAGTAATTACCATGTGATGACTATTATATGTACAATCATTAACTATTGCTAGCCTGGCGACGTCATAGATCTATGGGCCTGACAAGCCTACTTGTTTAATCCAAGTACACTTAGCTAATCGTTTAATCTTGTAATCTTGTAATCTTGTAATCTGTCAAGGTTTGATTGATAGATTTGTTCATCCATCCCTAATTACTTTATTCAATAACCTATGACATGAATTGCCATTTTTTATATATTTATGTATGAAAACTATGGAAAACTCACCAACATTGTGTTGACCTTTTATTTTTAACATGTTTCAGGAAATGAAAATGCTTAGCTTGCTATGAAGACAATGTCACATCTAGGACTGGACCTAGAATAAAATAAAAATGCAATTGTTATCATTGAACGTTGAAATTTCTATGTTTTGGAACATATTCTATTTCTTAAATGTATGTCTTGAATATTGAGTTTTAATAATATTGTCATTTTAAATTAGCGTTGTGTGGCATGAACAATCTTAACCCTCATATCTCGACGTTTCCGCCGCTAAGGTTGGGTGTGACAGATTGGTATCAGAGCCCATAACTATAGGGATTTAGGTTATTAGAAATGGTGGCCTAGACTATGGTTAAACTAGGGACCCTTTTTATGACAATTGCTATGATCTTGTAAGTATGCTTATATGTCTATCTTGATGCATGACAAATTCCCTTATGTGCTATTTGCTTACCTTTAGAATTAGTGCTTTAGTATTATGCCTTGCACCTTGTAAACCCCAACTTTCTAATCCTCTTCTTATGCCTCTACGTTTTACCGCGCCTAATCCTTTCTAAACCTTATTCTCGACTACATGTGAAAATCTACGCGTCTTATCGAGTGGGAAAATTCCTTAGACGATATGACTAAATCTTGAAAATCTCATCGAGGTTTTAATTTTAATAGCCTTAGGGGAGTGTGTGACACATAAACACCTGTATTCTGGGTCTCCTGGCAAAAGGCCCTCGGGCTAATGCAAGAATTTCGTATAAATCTCATTGCGAGACCTGTTATGCTTACCTGGGGATTTCTGGGATGAGTGCTAAATTATGGTCAACATACACATCTTCCCGAGGAAATTAGGATTAAGTCACCTCGACGTGTCCATGTTCCTATTGGCTATGTGATACCAAATGGAACCATCCTGGCTGTCTATAAAATTCTAAAATTCCTATTTTCTTTGAACTGGTTTATCCTCGAATACTAATATTTACTTTATTTCTATCTTATAGAATGTCTCGCCATCATGGAAAGCGTGCTACCTCCGACCGCAAACTTGCTGCAATGATCGCCCGGCAAATGGTTGTCGTACTTCCAACGATGGTTGCTGAACTTAGCAGCACCCTAATGGCCAACAACAGCAACAACGCCAATGGAAACAATGGTGGTGGTGACAACAATGGTCAAGGGGAAAATAGCAACAATCAAGGTGGGAATAACCGCACCTGCACATTCAAGCACTTCAATTCGTGCAAGCCCACTAGCTTTAGTGGAAAGGAAGGAGCCACTGGACTTCTCGAGTGGTTCGAAAGTATGGAAAATATGTTTATCGTCAGCGAATGTCCCGATGAACTCAAGGTCCGATATGCTGCAAGTGTCCTTCAACAACGGGCACTCACTTGGTGGAATAGTGAGAAAAGGAATCGAGGAACTGAAGTTGCCTTGGCGTTGCCTTGGGAAGAATTTAAGGACATAATGATCCAAAAGTTCTGTCCGAGAAGTGAATTGCAAAAGCTGGAGGAGGAATTCTGGAACCTCAAACAAGATAGCGGGAATCATTTGGCTTATTCCACCCGGCATCATGAGTTGAGCATGCTCCTACCTCACATGGTGGATACCGTTCCCCGCAACATCGAGAAGTTTATTAAGGGGGTACCACCTCAAATTCAAGATGTTGTGGTGGGTAGTAGGCCCACAACTTTGGAGGAGGCGATTAATATCACCGCCCAGCTCACTGAAAACCATATTAGAGCTGGTACTTTGACGGTGAAAGGTGCCAAGACTGCTGTGAAGGTGACTCCCAAGGCTACAAAGGAGGTGAAGGCCGAGTCGTCTTTCAAAGGGAAGAAGCGCAAGTTCACACCGGCTCGTAATTATGCAGTGACAGCACCAAATGCCCCTCAAAGGCAAGCTGTCGTTGCAAATCAAGCCCCCATGGCGAGGGCTTATACTGGACCACACCCGATGTGCAATACTTGCAAGTACCTTCACACGAGTAACACTCCTTGTCGAGTTTGCTCGTTGTGCGGAAAGTATGGGCATCTGGTGGCTACTTGCCTTCGTACTCCTAATAATACGGCATTGGCTGCAAACCGAGTCTGCTACAACTGTGGCGAACCGGGTCATGTCTGTCCACAATGCCCCCGCAATGCGGGAAATATGCCACAGGCTCGTGGAAGGGCTTTCAATATCAACTCCAACCAAGCTCAAACCAACAACGACATGGTGAATGGTACGTCATTAATTTCTTTTAATTGTTCTTTTGTCTTGTAAAATCACTACCTGCGTTCATTATGCCAATAATAGGTTATTATTGGAGCAGGTATGTATCTCGTAAATAGTCGTTATGCTTCTGTACTATTTGATTCGGGTGCGGATAAGAGTTTCGTGTCTTTAGAGTTCGAGCCTATTCTTTCCAAGCCGTATTCTAACTTAGAGAGATCTTTTACGGTCGAAGTAGCCGATGGCAAGTCTGTCGAAGTCGGCGTCGTGATACGCGATTGCACCTTAAGTCTTAAAGAGTACGATTTTCTTATCGACCTTATTCCTATGCAACTAGGGAGCTTTGATGTTATTATCGGCATGGATTAGTTAGCCAAGCAACACGCGGAAATTATATGCTTTGAGAAGTGCATTCGAATTCCTTTACCATCAGGTGATACCTTAAAAGTTTTTGGGGAGAGATCATCCCAAAGACTCAAACTCATGTTATCAAGGCCCGCAAGTGCTTGAGTAAAAATTACTTAGCTTTCATAGCTTATGTAGTTAACACGAAAGCCAAGGATAAAGAACTGAAGGATATACCTGTCGTGCGGGATTTTCCCGAGGTGTTTCCCGAGGATCTTAGTGGGTTACATCCCGTACGAGAAGTTGAGTTCAAAATCGACCTGATTCCTGGTGCAAATCCCGTGGCTAAGTCGCCTTATCGTCTTGCACCATCAGAAATGCAAGAACTAGCTAGTCAACTGCAAGAGTTGACCAATAAGGGTTTCATTCGACCTAGCTCTTCACCATGGGGTGCACCCGTGCTATTTGTGAAGAAGAAAGATGGTTCTTTCCGTATGTGCATCGACTACCGGGAACTCAACAAGCTCACTATCAAGAACCGATATCCTCTTCCTCGAATTGATGATGCTCTTCGATCAACTTCAAGGAGCTACACAATTCTCGAAGATCGATCTACGTTCTGGATATCATCAATTATGTGTTCACGACAATGATATTCCAAAGACCGCATTTCGTACCCGATATGGACATTATGAGTTCATGGTTATGCCTTTTGGCTTGACTAATGCACCTGCTGTCTTCATGGATCTCATGAACCGAGTATGTAAACCGTATTTGGATAAATTCATGATCATGTTTATTGATGACATTCTCATCTATTCCAAGACAAAGATCAATCACGAGTCGCACCTACGTCAAGTCCTCGATCTTTTGAAGAAGGAACAATTATATGCCAAGTTCTCCAAGTGTGAATTTTGGCTTGAAGAAGTCCAATTCTTAGGACATGTGGTGAATAGCCAAGGAATTCACGTTGATCCTGCAAAGATAGAAGCCGTGAAGAATTGGTGTGTTCCCACGACCCCAACCAAGGTTCGTTCTTTTATGGGTTTAGCGGGTTATTAACGTAGGTTCATTGCAAACTTTTCGAAGATTACGAAACCGCATACGGCGCTAACTCAAAATAATAGTCTTTTTGAGTGGGGGCTCGAACAAGAAGATGCGTTCGAGACGTTGAAACACAAACTGTGTAATGCTCCTATCCTAACCCTTCCCGATGGAAACGATGACTTCACTGTATATTGTGACGTGTCTAGTCAAGGTCTTAGTTGCGTTCTCATGCAACGAGGTAAGGTCATAGCTTACGCGTCGAGACAATTGAAGGTTCATGAAGTGAACTACACAACTCAAGATCTCGAACTTGGTGTCGTAGTATTTGCTTTGAAGATTTGGCGACATTATCTCTATGGAACGCAATGCATAGTCTACACCGATCACAAGAGCCTTCAACATGTGTTTAATCAAAAGGATCTCAACATGAGACAAAGATGTTGGGTTGAACTAATTAGCGACTACGACTGCCACATTCGCTATCATCCTGGAAAGGCGAATGTTGTAGCCGACTCGCTGAGTCGAAAGATCCACAACAAGACTGTCTCGCTTCAAGAAATCCGAGATCGAAGACAATGGTTTGACACGTTAGGAGAATTTGACACCGAGATTCATGTGGATGTTAACAAGGCCACTATCATGCTTCAAAACATAAGGATTGATAGTGATCTAGAGTTTTGCATCCGCAAGGCTCTACAAGCGGCGTTAACCGAGGAAGGGAAAGATGACGATCTGGCATATAACGTTCGGTCACAACTGGAGACAAAACCGAACGGCATGTGGTATTTCTTGAACCGACTCTGGATTCCGAATCGTGATAATCTCCGTCACTTCATCATGAACGAAGCTCATCAAACCCGATATTCCATTCATCCCGGGTCCGATAAAATGTACATGGATTTGCGTGGCCAATATTGGTGGCCGGGAATGAAGAAAGATATCGCGTCTTATGCTTTCAAGTGCCTCACATGTTCAAGAGTCAAAGCTGAACATCAACGACCTAGTGGTTTACTTGAACAACCTGAAATCCCTATGTGGAAATGGGAACACATATCCATGGATTTCATAACCAAGTTACCACGTACCTCTCGTGTCCATGATAGCATATGGGTGATTTTTGACCGTTTGACCAAAACGGCACATTTCATACCAATACGATACACATACAAAGTTTCAAGATTGGCTCGTATCTACATCGATGAAATTGTGAGTCGTCATGGTGTGTCGTTGCATATTATTTCCGATCATGATGCTCGATTCACTTCACACTTCTGGTCTTCCATGCAAGAACTCTTGGGTACTCAATTGGATTTAAGCACGGCTTACCATCCTCAAACGGACGGTCAAACCGAGCGAACAATCCAAACCCTTGAGGACTTACTGCGTCTTTGTGTCCTTGATTTTGGTGGTGACTGGGATACACATCTGCCGTTAGCGGAATTTTCGTATAACAATAGTTATCACTCAAGTATCAAGATGGCACCATTCGAGGCTTTATATGGTCGTAAATGTCATTCTCCGATCTGTTGGACTGACATTGGTGAGAATTTCATCACTGGTCCTGAACTCATACAAGAAACGACCGACAAAATCTCCAGAATTCGAAATAACCTTGAGGTGGCTAGAAGTCGTCAAAAGAGTTATGCCGATAAAAGAAGCAAACCGTTGGAGTTCCAAGTCGACGATATGGTTCTTCTTAAGGTCTCTTCATGGAAGGGTGTTGTTCGTTTTGGGAAGAAGGGTAAGTTAGCCCCTCGTTTTGTAGGACCTTTCAAAATTCTGAAAAGAATTGGGAAAGTGGCTTACAAACTAGAACTACCTTTCGAACTTAGCGGGGTTCATCCTGTCTTCCATGTCTCAAACTTGAGGAAATGCCTAGCCGATGAAAGTTTGCATGTGTATTGACTATCTGGAATTGAACAAGGTTACCATAAAGAATCGTTACCCTATTCCACGTATCGACGACCTGTTTGACCAGTTGCAAGGATCAAGCTACTATTCCAAGATTGACCTGAGATCAGGTTATCATCAGTTATGGGTGCGGGAGGAAGACATCCCAAAGACGGCATTCCAGACTCGCTATGGACATTTTGAGTTCGTGGTTATGCCTTTTGGACTGACCAGTGCCCCAGTGGTTTTCATGTACCTCATGAACCGTGTTTGCAATCCTTATTTGGATAAGTTTGTCATTGTCTTCATTGATGACATACTAATCTACTCTCAGCATAAGGAAGATCATGAGGAACACTTGAGAATTATTCTGGATTTGTTAAAGAATGAACAACTTTATGCAAAGTTCTCAAAATACGACTTCTGGATGCGAGAAGTGAAATTCCTTAGGCATATGGTGAACGAAAGGGGTATACATGTTGTGACCTCTCGTGTATTTGTTAAATAGTCGTTATTGATTCTGTTATCTCTTGTAAGGGTTTGCTTTGTATTAATGCAATTACGGGGATTCATTTTGTAAATTCTTGATGTAATTAAATGCTTGGATAATTAATATTGTCAATAATAATAATAACCATAATAATAATAATAACAAAGAAAATGTTAAAATTAAAAATAATAATAAAAAATAAAAATAATAATAATAATACTAATAATAGTAAATAATTATAATAAGTATTAATATTGTTAATAAATAAAAGTAATATAAGATTAATATCCTAAAAATTTGTAAATTATAGTTTGTGCATAAAATAATAAAATTAAACACAGCAGGGTCCAAACTGTAATTCTGTTAAAATTAAAAGTGAAACTTTGGATTAAATTGATCAAAACATAAACCACAGGGACCAAATGTGTAACTTTTACTTAAAACCCAATTTCCATCCCCGATTTTCCAGTGGGAGCTCCGACCGAGCTCCGGCGAGCTCCGGCCACCCCCAAAACGCTCGACTTACACCAAATTCGACCCCCTTTACAACCATAAGGCAGTTTCGAACCTGCGGA
The DNA here is from genome assembly GCA_025506505.1 of Flaveria sonorensis. Classification (NCBI taxonomy): domain Eukaryota; kingdom Viridiplantae; phylum Streptophyta; class Magnoliopsida; order Asterales; family Asteraceae; genus Flaveria; species Flaveria sonorensis. The sequence continues at coordinate 62,410,690 of CM046423.1, forward strand.
GACTCTTTAATCGGATTTCAATCGAAGTATTGATGGTTTCTATCTGTAACCGAATGATCATCAAATTCTCAAAGGCGTTACCCACTTAAAGCATAATAACAATCAAATTAAACGAACAAAAACGTTCGGGTAATCATTTCGAAGTTATTGGCAACATCAATTGCACCTAATACAAAATTGTGAATCGATTTATTCATCTGAAACGGCCGACTTTAAGCTCATAGCCATTGGGCATCAATTCGAACGAATTGGAACTATAAAACAGGGGGAAAGGATCATTACAGCCCCTTCTAACTCTTCGAACCCTCAATTGCTCGAAAAACACACACACACAACGAATTGGAACCTAAAACAGTCGCAAGCTTCGCTCGAACTTGAAATCGACAAGACCACTTCAACTCAGGTAATTAACTTGGGATTACACTCGATTTAGCTTGGGAAGCAAAAGCCCCATGCTTAATTTGGGTAATAACAACAAATCTGGGTTCAATTTGATCGATTATGAATCTAGGGTTTATGTGGAATTTGAGGATTTTGAAGTTTATATGTTTTAAATTTTCGTTTCTGAAACATGACACAGAACAGGGCTTTGGTCCAGCGGTTGGTGTGCTTGTTGCCTTGGCAAGGGACCCGGGTTCGAACCCGAGGCCCTGCCATTATTTTTTTTAAAGGATTTTGAATAACTTTTAAATTTCAGAAACATTCTAAAAATTATTGTTATCAAATAAAAATCATTTTTAATAATAAATTACATAAAATCATTTTCCCTTAAATTTCTAAAAATTTTAATTAAGAAATTTTCTTTTCTTTTATTAAAAAAAAATTATAAAAATTTGTACAAAATACCCTTATTTATAATCTTATATTGAAATGAGTTCCACCTAATTTTTAGTAAATTTTATTGGAATAAATCCTTTATTATGACAAAATAAAGTTACAATTATTTATACTTATTTATGAAAATAAATAAATATGTACATATTTAAAATGTACACTCATTTCAACTATTATAACCACTTAAATCATTTAAATCTATAAATTACTATTTTATTTAAATCTATAAATCTTTTATTAATAGTGTTAATTACTAAAATTCTTATTTAAACCATTTAATTACCAAATAATAAAAGGTTACATCTATTTAATAACATGAACATCATGGACAAATGGTTTATAAATACAATACCAAAATCACCATGATTAACTTATTACGACGTTCATTTAGGTTGTTCGTTATCGTATCCTCGGCATTATATACAAGACTTATTATTTGTTCACCCTTTATTATCAAGTGAGTTTTTCCATACCCCTTTTATATATTTTCACACTTTGGGGTGAAACATGTTAACTTTATGATAATTGCACTTGTAAACTCGTTTGAATCTTGTAAACACTTGGGTAATTCATCTTATTTGTCGTAGTTAGTCGAACTTTAGTAATTACCATGTGATGACTATTATATGTACAATCATTAACTATTGCTAGCCTGGCGACGTCATAGATCTATGGGCCTGACAAGCTTACTTGGTTAATCCAAGTACACTTAGCTAATCATTTAATCTTGTAATCTTGTAATCTGTCAAGGTTTGATTGATACATTTGTTCATCCATCCCTAATTACTTTATTCAATAACCTATGATATGAATTGCCATCTTTTATATATTTATGTATGAAAACTATGGAAAACTCACCAACATTGTGTTGACCTTTTATTTTTAACATGTTTCAGGAAATGAAAATGCTTAGCTTGCTATGAAGACAATGTCACATCTAGGACTGGACCTAGAATAAAATAAAAATGCAATTGTTATCATTGAACGTTGAAATTTCTATGTTTTGGAACATATTCTATTTCTTAAATGTATGTCTTGAATATTGAGTTTTAATAATATTGTCATTTTAAATTAGCATTGTGTGGCATGAACAATCTTAACCCTCACATCTCGACGTTTCCGCCGTTAAGGTTGGGGTGTGACACATGCAGATCCTTTAAAGATTCAAGCAATTAAGGTTTGGCCGGCTTCGAAAATGCCTACTGAGGTAAAAAAATTCTTAGGTTTGTGGGCTATTTCAGACGATTTATCAAAGGATTCTCAAGGTTGGCATAACCTTTGACTTCCCTAACTCACAAAGGAACCATCTACAAATGGGGCAGCAAAGACGAATCAACATTTCAGGTGCCTAAAGACAAACTCTGCAGCGCGCCGATCCTAGCTTTACCAGAAGGAACTGATAACTTTGTTATTTATTGTGATGCATCCATCCAGGGTTTAGGATGTGTACTGATACAACGCAACAATGTCATAGCTTATGCATCTAGACAGCTCAAGGTGCATGAGACGAACTATACAACGCATGATCTGGAACTAGGAGCTGTAGTGTTTGCCTTGAAGATCTGGAGGCACTACTTATATGGAACCAAGTTCAAGATCTATACAGATCACAAGAGCCTCCAACACATATATGATCACGACGGTGGTTAGAATTGCTCAATGATTACGACTGTGAAACAAGTACCACCCGGGTAAGGCTAATGTGGTAGCCGACACCCTCAGTCAAAAGGAAACATCAAAACCTCGTCGGGTGTGCGCATTGCAAATGACCATCCACTCCGATCTGCCAGTGCAAATCAAAGCTGCTCAATTTGAGGCCTTGAAAGCTGAGAATCTGAAGGCAGAATCCATGCGAGGCATGGAGAAACAATTAGAGATCAAGACTGATGGAATCCATTATTTCATTGAACGGATCTGGGTACCACATTATGGGAATTTACGAGAGCTGGTAATGGATGAAGCTCATAAGTCATGTTACTCAATTCATCCGGGTTCAGACAAGATGTACCAAGATCTGAATGAGTTTTACCGGTGGCCGAACATGAAAGCTAAGATTGCTACCTACGTAAGCAGATGTCTAACTTGTCTAAATTAAGGTGGAATACTAGAGACCATCCGTTTTACTTCAACAACCGGAAATTCCAGTGTGGAAATGGGATCAGATTTCGATGGACTTTATCACAAAGTTACCTAGGACTCCCAGCGGATGCGATACCATTTGGGTTATAGTAGATCGCTTAATAAAATCTGCGCATTTTCCGGCAATCCAAGAGAATGATCGAATGAAGAAGCTGACAGGAATTTATTTAAGAGAAATAGTCTCTCACCATGATGTCCCAACATCTATCATATCTGATCGTGACGCTTGGTTCACTTCTCATTTCTAGCAATCTTTGCAGCGATCATTGGGAACGCGACTGGATATGAGCACTACGTATCATCCGCAAACCGATGGTCAGAGTGAGCGTACGATCTAGATACTAGAAAACATGTTGCGTGCCTATGTGATTTATTTTGGCAGTAGTTGGGAAACTCATTTACCATTGGTTGAGTTCTCCTACAATAACAGTTATCACACCTCAATCAAGGCCGCACCATATGAGGCACTATATGGACGTAAGTGCCGATCACCTATCTGTTAGGCAGAAGTTAGAGAAAGCCAAGTTATGGGTCCTAAGCTTGTGCACAAGATAAGTGAGAAAATCATGCGAATTCATAACCGTATGGCAGTGGCACGAGATCGACAAAAGAGCTACGCAGATAACGTCATGCGCCATTAGAATTTCAGATTGGTGACAAGGTACTCCTAAAAGTCTCACCTTGGAAAGGTGTACTCTGGTTCGGGAAACGGGGAAAGTTAAATCCGCGCTACGTGGGACCTTTTGAGATTATAAAAAGGGTTGGTCCAGTAGCCTACCAGTTGAAATTACCTGAAGAGCTCAATGGAATACACAATGTGTTTCACGTTTCAAACCTAAGAAATGCTTAGCTGATGAATCACTGATTATACCCTTGGAGGAACTGGAGATTGATGAACAGTTATGTTTCATTGAGGAACCAGTAGAGATCATGGATCGAGAAGTCAAGACCCTGAAACATAGCCAGATTTCTATTGTACGCGTTAGATGGAATTTGTCACACCCTCAAAATCCACGTGTGGGATTTTAACGCGAGGCGTGTGACATACTAAGATCTCAGTCATTAGTTACTCAGAACGACTCTATATGAACCAACATACCAAAATCATAGTTTAACTTTGAATAATGCGGAAGCGTTTAATAAACTAGAGAAACCAAAGTAAAGTGACATAATGTAAAATGCGCAAACACACGCGCCCAAAGTAGTACCAACAAAGACTTAAATGTTTAACAATCAAACCAAATACAAAATTTCAATCATGCTGACAACTACAATAATGCTGACCCGTGCACGTGCTCCTAGGCAATGGTAACCTCAACCTGAGAATAGCATACTAAAAGAGTCAACACAATGGTTGGTGAGTTTAAGAGTTTGCATAAAACATAACTGTAACAGTATAAAATATAAGAGTGCATTGAATTAGATAGCTAGTCTAAATTCACAAGTAATAATCATAGTGATTTCGCGATTGAAGCTGACTGTGTTTCGTTTGTTGCCTCCCGTCACGACTTACCAGGTCGTGTCGATGTTTGTGTTAGAACAAAATTGCACCCGTTTGACCTCGAGTCGCACAGGTGGGGCTCGTTAGACCCAGTAGTACTACCCAATATTTCCCGCTAATCATCATTATTAACAATTCGAAAGTGTGAGGACTTTCATGGTATACAGCACTATATTACACTATACACAACTTATAATAGTAAAGCGTTTATAAAACGAGTACGCTATCTCCTCCAAAAGAGAGTATGTAAAAGAGTGGGGCATGAACTCACCTGGTGTGCACAAGAAAGAACTTAAGAGCTTAACTTGAAAGAGAGGACAGACAACCTTCAGAGGTTACCTAGAACACGCAAGTACATGAGTACGTGTACACATAAACATCATGAAACCCTAAGTGCTCTATAAGCCAAAGAACTCAAGGTTTTGGAAAAACAAGACACATTGACCCAGTTGATCCATTTGACCTGTTGGTGACATTATTGGTGAAATTCCATTCAATCAAATATAACAGTTCATCACACATGATTATCATACAAGTTGTTCACGTATGCCACTTCATTAACCACATGTACTACCTAGATCATCATACAACTTGTGACCTCTCGTGTATTTGTTAAGTAGTCATTATTAATCCCGTTATTTCTTATAAGGATTCGTTTTGTTATTAATACAATTCCAAGGTTTCGTTTGTTAATTCTTGATGTAATTTAATGCGTGGATAATTAATATTGTCAATAATAATAATATAAACATAAAAGAAAATATCAATATTAGTAATAATAATAAAATGATAAATAATACTAAGAAGGTGTTTAATCTTGATAATAAATGAAAACAAACAAGTTTAAAATTTGTAATTAAACTTCTGGCATAAAATAATAATATGTAAACTACAGGGACTAAAACGAAATAAAACTTTGGATTAAAAGGTGTAATATTAAAACCTCAGGGACCAAAGGAGTAAATTGTAAAACCCAACCCCAAACACCCCGATTTTCCAGTGGGAGCTCCGGCCGAGCTCCGGCCACCCCCAATCGGTCGATATACCCGAATTTAACTCAATTAAACCACACCATTACAATCGCGCAACCGTTTCGAACTTGAACACGCACCTTAATTGCGTTTAGACGTCGGTTATGAACCCAATTGGTTTGAATAACCGAAGCTTTCAATCATAGAGCCGTTCGAACATTAAAACTCAATAATAATCAAATTAAATGTATCATAATCGAACGTTTAACAAATCCTAAGCTTCTATCAATCTCAATTTCACCTGAAACTCACACGAACATCACATTCGATCATCCCCTTCATCGCGACCTGCAACATTAGTGTTCTTCAACCCTCGGTCATTATTAAGTGAAATTGATAAAGGGCTTTTAATCATCGAGACCAATAGAAGCTTTCTGTGCAACGAATTTGGTTATCATCATCATTTGCACATCGATTGATTATAGCTTCGGTCGCGGCCTGTTCTTCGTCTTCCTTATCATCAATTCGACTTAAACCGGGTAATTTAACCCACCTACATACTCGATTTTTCATGGGGAACAAAAGCCCCATGATCATTAGCGTTAACAGTAACGAATTAATCTTCAATTTGGTTCAAATCGTTCTAGGGTTCATATGGTTTGGGGGTTTTCTTTGTATTTGTGAATTAAAACCCATTTCCTAACAGGCATAGGCGCCCCAGCCTAATGGTAACACATCACTTCTATCCTTGAGGTCCCGGGTTCGAACCCGGGCACCCCCCATTTTTTGTAAAACTCGTTTTTTTAACCTATTTAAGTCCAGAAAATTTATAAAAAAATTATAAAAATCATTTTTAATGACTAAAAATTATTTTTAGTTACCCCAATATTTTCTGTAATTTTAATATATTTTTTTAATAAAACAATATGACAAAAAAAAAAAAAATCATTTCTAGTTATTAGCTATAAAATGGACTTTAAAATGATAGTTTAAACCAATAAATTATTATTGATCCAAACGTTACCCTTAAATTATTGATTAAATCATGATTATTTTAAATAATTATAAAAGTTTATTTAAACTTTACTAGTTATTATAGATGATTTACATTTATTTCTTTATATTAAAATACTTAAATAGTATATTTATTTCTTTTTCATTGAATCCAAAATATAAGCGGACCCTTTGTTAAAATTATTTATTTGTCAAAAACCCCAAACTCCACTTGAAACCCTAGTTCACGTTTAATCGTTAATCTTGTTGTTAAACTTAATCTTGGAATATATACATTTAGGTATCTTGTAAAAGAAATCGTTGGAACGCCGTTTAATTTTTTGTTATCATCTTATATATATAAGGTGAGTTTTCCATGTGAGTTTTCCATGCCCCTTTTTACTTTATTTCACACTTTTGGGGTGAAACATGTTAACTTTATGAACTTGCACTTGTAAACATCTTGATACTTGTAAATGCACGAGCAATTCATCTATAAACTTTGTCATGGTTATTTGTAATATTGTGAGCTTTATATGATGAATATTATATGTTGACAATCATTAACTATTGCTAGCCTGGCGACGTCATAGATCTATGGGCCTGACAAGCCTATTTGGTGCTAAAGCCGAGGTTATTGCCGGCTCCTAGTGTCGTATTCTTGAGCACTATGGGAACCAAGTACACTTAGCTAATCGTTAAACTTGTAAATGATATTCTTGGTCAAGGTTTGATTGTAGCTATATGTTATCTATAAACTTGCTTATTTCGTAACCATTGACATGAATTGCTACTTATAAACTTTATATATATATATATATATATATATATATATATATATATATATATATATATATATATATGTATGCTTAACCCATGGAAACTCACCAACTTTTAAAGTTGACCATTTTATTTTTAACATGTTTCAGGAAATGCACAAGGTTGATGATTATCTTTTGAAGCATGCTTACACCTAGGATTTGGACCTAGGAAAAATAAATAAAATAACTTGAGACTTGAAAGTTGAACTTTGTTTATTTTGTTTGTTGAGACATTTGGTTGTAATGTTTATTTCAACTTATGAATTTTTATATTTACAATTTATGGTAGTGTTATGTGGCTGTGAACAATCTTAACCCTCACATCTCGACGTTTCCGCCGTTAAGGTTGGGGTGTGACAGATTGGTATCAGAGCCCATAACTATAGGGATTTAGGTTATTAGAAATGGTGACCTAGACTATAGTTGATGCATGAACCTCATAAGAAAAATCTTTATGATCTTGTAATATATCTTGTTGCATGCTACATAATGCTACTTGTTAAGGAGGGCCTCTTGATGTGCAACTTGATGCCTTTAGTTAGGATTGCCTTATAATTGAGAAACTTGGTTGCCTTGTCCTCTCTAAAACTTATTCTTAATCCTTTATTCTCTCGACGATGAAATATCTTAAACTTATTCTCGACGACACGTGGGAACGTAAGCTTTATATCAAAAGGTTCAAATCTTAGACTTTATGACTAATCTATGAAAATCTCATCAAGGTTTTAATTCCATGAACCTAAAGAAATATTGTGTGACACATAGACACCTGTATTCTGGATTTCCTGGCAAAAAGCCTTCGGGCTAAGGTAAGCATTTCGCATAAATCCCGTGGGACTAGTTATGCTTACCTGGGGATTTCTGGGATGAGTGATAAACTATGGTCAATATACACAAGTTTCTAAGGCAATTGGAGTTAACTCACCTTGACGTGTCAACGTTTCCAAATGGTAATGCGTACCAAATGGAATCATTCCATGTGTGTTTTACAAGTCTTGAAAAATCTTTGTTGATTTACTATCTTCTACCTCCAAATTTCTGTGACTAACTTATTTTATATCCAGCATGTCTCGTCATCATGGAAAGCGTGGTAGCTCCGACCGCAAATTAGCCGCCATGATTGCCCGTCAAATGGCTGCCGTCATTCCGACCATGGTTGCCGAACTGAGTAGCACCTTGATGACCAACGCTAGTAACAACACTAATGGCAATGGGCAAGGAGAGAATAGTGCAAATCAAGGAAGAAACAACCAACCCTGCACGTTTAAGCACTTCAACTCGTGCAAACCCACTAGCTTTAGTGGGAAGGAAGGAGCCACTGGACTTCTCGAGTGGTTTGAAAGCATGGAGAACACCTTCATCAACTGTGAGTGTCCCGAGGCACTCAAAGTCCGTTATGCCACAAGTGTTCTTCAACAAAGAGCACTTACGTGGTGGAATAGTGAGAAGAGGAATCGTGGTGCTGATGCTGTGTTGGCACTCACTTGGGAAGAATTCAAGAACATTGCCATCCAAAAGTTCTGCCCGAGAAGTGAGTTGCAAAAGCTGGAGGAGGAGTTTTGGAATCTCAAGCAAGATGGTGGAGATCATTTGGCCTATTCAACTAGGCATCACGAGTTGAGCATCCTGTTGCCTCACATGGTTGACACTGTTCCTAGGAACATTGAGAAGTTCATCAAGGGGGTGCCACCTCAAATCCAAGATGCCGTGGTGGGAAGTAGACCCACAACTTTGGAAGATGCCATTACCATCACCGCTCAACTCACTGAAAACCATATTCGAGCGGGCACCTTGTCTGTCAAAGGGGCTAAAAAGACTGAAAAGGCGGTCCCTGAAGCAGCTAAGGAGAATAAGAATGAACCGTCTTACAACAACAAGAAACGCAAGTTCACACCGGCGCGTAATTTCGCTGTGGCTACACCCAAGGTACCTCAAAGACAACCCGCTCCTGGTACACAAGCACCTGCTGCTAGAACCTATGCTGGTCCTCTACCATTGTGCAATGTCTGTAAGTATCATCATGCGGGTAATACCCCGTGCCGTATCTGTACACTGTGTGGTAAGTATGGACACTTGGTGGCTACTTGTCACCGTGCACCAAACAATGCTGCGTTAGTTGCTAATCGTGCTTGCTACAACTGTGGGGAACCTGGTCATTTTCGCCCACAATGCCCTCGTCTTGCGGGTAACGTACCACAAGCTCGAGGACGTGCCTTCAACATCAATGCAAACCAAGCACAAGCTAACAACGATGTGGTGAACGGTATGTCAAATCCAACCCCAACTTTATGATCCAAGTTCTTTTGTTGCTTTATCTGTATCGTTAAACGTCTTTAAAAACTGAACAGGTATGTTCCTTATTAATAATTCTTATGTCTACGTTCTGTTTGACTCTGGAGCCGATAAGAGTTTTGTCTCGATAGAATTTGAGCCTATACTTGCTAAGCCACATACGAAACTAGAAAGACCTCTTACTGTCGAAGTCGCCGATGGAGAACCCATCACCGTTGATGTCGTTATTCGTGATTGCATTTTGAGCCTAAACGAGCATGATTTCTTTATCGACCTTATTCCTATGAAACTTGGAAGCTTTGACGTTATCATTGGCATGGATTGGCTAGCCAAACATCATGCTGAAATTATTTGTTTCGAGAAATGCATTCGAATTCCTTTGCCTTCGGGGGATACATTGAAAGTATTCGGCGAAAAATCATCCAAAGGACTCAAACTCATGTCATGTACTCAAGCCCGAAAATGTCTAAGCAAGAATTACATGGCTTTCTTGGCTTACGTGGTCAACACGAAAGTCAAAGGGAATGATCTTAAGGATGTCCCGATTGTACGAGACTTTCCTGAAGTGTTTCCCGATGACCTTAGCGGTTTACCTCCCGTGCGTGAAGTCGAGTTTAAGATCGATTTAATTCCGGGAGCAAACCCTGTGGCTAAATCACCATATCGACTTGCACCGTCAGAATTGCAAGAGCTGGCTAGTCAACTTCAAGAACTGTCCGACAAGGGCTTTATCCGACCTAGCTCATCGCCTTGGGGTGCACCTATTCTGTTCGTGAAGAAGAAAGATGGATCATTTCGTATGTGCATCGATTATCGTGAGCTTAACAAACTTACCATCAAGAACCGCTACCCTCTTCCTCGCATCGATGATCTTTTTGACCAACTTCAAGGAGCTGCTATTTTCTCAAAGATTGACTTACGTTCTGGCTATCATCAATTACGAGTTCACGATGATGATATCCCAAAAACTGCGTTCCGTACCCGATATGGACACTATGAGTTCATGGTGATGCCCTTTGGTTTAACGAATGCTCCTGCTGTCTTTATGGATCTCATGAATCGAGTATGCAAGCCGTATCTAGACAAGTTCGTGATTGTCTTTATTGACGACATACTTATCTACTCCAAGTCCAAAACCGATCACGAACATCACCTGCGACAAGTTCTTGAGCTATTGAAGAAAGAACAACTATACGCAAAGTTCTCAAAGTGCGAATTTTGGCTTGAGGAGGTCCAATTTCTAGGACACGTGGTGAATAGTCAAGGAATTCACGTTGACCCTGCAAAGGTGGAAGCTGTGAAAAATTGGTGTGTTCCCACAACTCCAACCGAGGTTCGTTCTTTCCTTGGTCTTGCTGGGTATTATCGACGTTTCATTGCCAACTTCTCTCGAATCGCGAAACCGCTTACTTCCTTGACCCAAAAGAATAAACCATTCGAATGGGGGTCTGAACAAGAGGGAGCCTTTGAATCCTTAAAGCACAAGTTGTGTAATGCTCCTATATTGACCCTTCCCGATGGGAACGATGATTTCACCGTATATTGTGATGCATCTAAACAAGGCCTTGGTTGTGTTCTCATGCAACGAGGAAAGGTCATAGCATATGCATCGAGACAATTGAAGGTCCATGAGGTGAATTATACGACACATGATCTTGAACTTGGTGCTGTGGTTTTTGCCTTAAAGATTTGGAGGCATTACCTTTATGGGACGCAATGTATAGTCTACACCGATCACAAAAGCCTACAACACGTCTTCAATCAAAAGGATCTCAACATGAGACAACGACGTTGGGTTGAGTTGATTAGTGATTATGATTGTGACATTCGTTACCATCCTGGAAAGGCAAATGTCGTAGCCGATGCACTAAGTCGTAAGATTCATAATAAGATGATCTCGTTTCAAGAAATTCGCGATCGACGACAATGGTTTGATATCTTGGGAGAATTTGATACTGAGATTCGTCTGGATGTTAATGAGACTACGGTGCTGCTACAAAATTTGAGGATTGAGAATGACATCGAGACTTGTATCATGGAGGCTCAACAAGCGGTTCAAGAAGGAGGAAAAATGGGAGAGGAATTGGAGTACAATCTTCGAGCTCAACTAGAAACGAAACCCAATGGGTTGATGTATTTCTTGAATCGAATTTGGGTTCCAAACCGTGATAATCTTCGTACCTTTATCATGAATGAAGCTCATCAAACTCGTTACTCAATTCATCCTGGTTCCGATAAGATGTATATGGATCTGCGTGGTCAATACTGGTGGCCTGGAATGAAGAAAGACATAGCAACTTACGTAGCTAAGTGTCTTACGTGTACAAAGGTTAAAGCTGAACATCAACGTCCTAGTGGATTGCTTGAACAACCCGAGATTCCCATGTGGAAATGGGAACACATATCCATGGACTTCATAACCAAACTACCTCGCACCTCTCGTGGTCATGATAGCATATGGGTGATTGTTGACCGATTGACCAAGTCGGCACATTTCATACCCATACGTGACACTTACAAAACGTCAAGGTTAGCTCGTATATACATTGATGAGATTGTGAGTCGTCATGGCGTACCTTTGCATATCATATCCGACCGCGACGCTCGTTTCACTTCGCACTTTTGGTCGTCTATGCAAGAACTTTTGGGTACACAACTGGATTTAAGCACGGCTTACCATCCTCAAACGGACGGTCAAACCGAGCGAACTATTCAAACCCTAGAGGATTTGCTACGTCTTTGTGTCCTTGACTTTGGTGGTGACTGGGATACGCATTTACCTCTCGCGGAATTTTCATATAATAATAGTTACCACTCGAGTATCAAAATGGCACCTTTTGAAGCACTCTATGGTCGTAAATGTCGTTCCCCGATCTGCTGGACTGACATTGGTGAAAATTTCATCACTGGTCCTGAGCTCATACAAGAAACAACCGATAAAGTTTCCATGATTCGTAAGAACCTTGAAGTGGCTAGAAGTCGACAAAAAAGTTATGCCGATAAACGACGCAAGCCGTTGGAATTTCAAGTTGGGGACATGGTTTTCTTAAAGTCTCACCATGGAAGGGAGTCGTTCGTTTTGGGAAGAAGGGTAAATTAGCTCCACGATTTGTAGGACCTTTCAAGATCCTGAAAAGGATTGGGAAAGTGGCTTATAAACTGGAACTACCTTCCGATCTTAGCGGGGTACATCCTGTTTTCCATGTCTCAAATTTGAGAAAATGTTTGGCTGATGAAAGTCTGTATGTCCCATTAGATGACATCCAGATCGACGAGTCATTACATTTTGTTGAGAAACCCGTGGAAGTCATGGACCGTATTATGAAGAAGACTAGGACCACTACTACCCCAATCGTCAAGGTTCGTTGGGAGAATAAGCGTGGACCTGAGTTTACTTGGGAGCGTGAGGAGCATATGAAGAAGAAATACCCGTATTTGTTCGTTTAGTTCATTCTTAATTTCGGGATGAAATTTCTTAAAGTTGGGGAGACTGTGACCTCTCGTGTATTTGTTAAGTAGTCATTATTAATCCCGTTATTTCTTATAAGGATTCGTTTTGTTATTAATACAATTCCAAGGTTTCGTTTGTAAATTCTTGATGTAATTTAATGCGTGGATAATTAATATTGTCAATAATAATAATAATAAACATAAAAGAAAATATCAATATTAGTAATAATAATAAAATGATAAATAATACTAAGAAGGTGTTTAATCTTGATAATAAATGAAAACAAACAAGTTTAAAATTTGTAATTAAACTTCTGGCATAAAATAATAATATGTAAACTACAGGGACTAAAACAGTAATTTAGTTTAAACTAGAAATAAAACTTTGGATTAAAAGGTGTAATATTAAAACCTCAGGGACCAAAGGTGTAAATTGTAAAACCCAACCCCAAACACCCCGATTTTCCGGTGGGAGCTCCGGCCGAGCTCCGGCCACCCCCAATCGGTCGATATACCCGAATTTAACTCAATTAAACCACACCATTACAATCGCGCAACCGTTTCGAACTTGAACACGCACCTTAATTGCGTTTAGACGTCGGTTATGAACCCAATTGGTTTGAATAACCGAAGCTTTCAATCATAGAGCCGTTCGAACATTAAAACTCAATAATAATCAAATTAAATGTATCATAATCGAACGTTTAACAAATCCTAAGCTTCTGTCAATCTCAATTTCACCTGAAACTCACACGAACATCACATTCGATCATCCCCTTCATCGCGACCTGCAACATTAGTGTTCTTCAACCCTCGGTCATTATTAAGTGAAATTGATAAAGGGCTTTTAATCATCGAGACCAATAGAAGCTTTCTGTGCAACGAATTTGGTTATCATCATCATTTGCACATCGATTGATTATAGCTTCGGTCGCGGCCTGTTCTTCGTCTTCCTTATCATCAATTCGACTTAAACCGGGTAATTTAACCCACCTACATACTCGATTTTTCATGGGGAACAAAAGCCCCATGATCATTAGCGTTAACAGTAACGAATTAATCTTCAATTTGGTTCAAATCGTTCTAGGGTTCATATGGTTTGAGGGTTTTCTTTGTATTTGTGAATTAAAACCCATTTCCTAACAGGCATAGGCGCCCCAGCCTAATGGTAACACATCACTTCCTATCCTTGAGGTCCCGGGTTCGAACCCGGGCACCCCCCATTTTTTGTAAAACTCGTTTTTTTTAACCTATTTAAGTCCAGAAAATTTATAAAAAAATTATAAAAATCATTTTTAATGACTAAAAATTATTTTTAGTTACCCCAATATTTTCTGTAATTTTAATATATTTTTTTTAATAAAACAATATGACAAAAAAAAAAAAAATCATTTCTAGTTATTAGCTATAAAATGGACTTTAAAATGATAGTTTAAACCAATAAATTATTATTGATCCAAACGTTACCCTTAAATTATTGATTAAATCATGATTATTTTAAATAATTATAAAAGTTTATTTAAACTTTACTAGTTATTATAGATGATTTACATTTATTTCTTTATATTAAAATACTTAAATAGTATATTTATTTCTTTTTCATTGAATCCAAAATATAAGCGGACCCTTTGTTAAAATTATTTATTTGCCAAAAACCCCAAACTCCACTTGAAACCCTAGTTCACGTTTAATCGTTAATCTTGTTGTTAAACTTAATCTTGGAATATATACATTTAGGTATCTTGTAAAAGAAATCGTTGGAACGCCGTTTAATTTTTTGTTATCATCTTATATATATAAGGTGAGTTTTCCATGTGAGTTTTCCATGCCCCTTTTTACTTTATTTCACACTTTTGGGGTGAAACATGTTAACTTTATGAACTTGCACTTGTAAACATCTTGATACTTGTAAATGCACGAGCAATTCATCTATAAACTTTGTCATGGTTATTTGTAATATTGTGAGCTTTATATGATGAATATTATATGTTGACAATCATTAACTATTGCTAGCCTGGCGACGTCATAGATCTATGGGCCTGACAAGCCTATTTGGTGCTAAAGCCGAGGTTATTGCCGGCTCCTAGTGTCGTATTCTTGAGCACTATGGGAACCAAGTACACTTAGCTAATCGTTAAACTTGTAAATGATATTCTTGGTCAAGGTTTGATTGTAGCTATATGTTATCTATAAACTTGCTTATTTCGTAACCATTGACATGAATTGCTACTTATAAACTTTTATATATATATATATATATATATATATATATATATATGTATGCTTAACCCATGGAAACTCACCAACTTTTAAAGTTGACCATTTTATTTTTAACATGTTTCAGGAAATGCACAAGGTTGATGATTATCTTTTGAAGCATGCTTACACCTAGGATTTGGACCTAGGAAAAATAAATAAAATAACTTGAGACTTGAAAGTTGAACTTTGTTTATTTTTGTTTGTTGAGACATTTGGTTGTAATGTTTATTTCAACTTATGAATTTTTATATTTACAATTTATGGTAGTGTTATGTGGCTGTGAACAATCTTAACCCTCACATCTCGACGTTTCCGCCGTTAAGGTTGGGGTGTGACACAACTAGATTATCATACAAGTCATGCGAATCTCAAGTAATCATCATGTTTAACATAATTATACCATAGCTAATGCATCATACACAGAATCAAATCATGCACAACATGCCATGTGAAGCCACTCACGACTTCACACCCTAAACCCTACCAATCCTACTAAGTAGGGGCCTCAGATTTGCACGCGTGTATGACGATCATCATCATATTATTCAACAAAATCCATATCAACCAAAATGTTCAACCATGATCTATTACAACCCAAACAATAGTTCTATCATAACCTACATGATCCATCGCACCGACAAAGAGACCAAATCTCCAATTAACCAACTAAGCATTCATACAACCCAAACAATACATTCCACCACATCAGATATCATCCATGAACATGCTAACATGATCCTAATGTCGCAAACATGCTCAAATCATCATATCCAAGATTTTGTACAAATAAAGTTTCCCTTTTGGGAAAGTGCATCCCAAAATCTATCCTTTCATGAATTTCAACACATGTTCATCACTAACATACCCTATCTAGTTCATAAAAATCATGATCAACCATCAAGCACTTGCAATTTACCCAAACACAAATCTTCATAAATCAAAAGTTTCTACTTTTGGTAATACATGAACTACACCATCCATTCTTAGATTTCTAGCATAATCATCATCATTCTAACATCCATATAACATCATACACACTTTAACAACATCAATTCATCATCAAATCACCATATTCATGCAATTAAAGTTACTATTATTAGTAACGTATAAACAACGCATCAAAATCGCAACTTTCTTGCATAATCTACGTAAACTAACATCAATACAATCTAACCAACATTACATAATCAACAAACAATCAAAATTCAACATTCTAGCATAAAATCGACCTAGGGTTTTCGGCCAAACACCAAGCCAATGCAAAACCTCAAAAAAACTAACCTTTAATCATGTAATGAGTGAGAATTGAAGCCTCTTATGTGTTGTATTGCTTGCAATCGACCAAAACCGAAGCACAATTGCTTGTTCTAGGCTGAATTTCGAAGTGTGTGTGTGTTGGAAGGGATGTCGAGGCCGATGGGGTGTGTGGGGGCTAGGGTTGGGTTTTTTTTTTAACTTAATTAATCATATTTACCCCTTAAACCCCTATTGTTTTATATTTTATTAAAACTAAGCTTTTAAACACTTTTTAAATAGTTTTAACTTAATAATACAAACATTATTAACCAACAACAATATTCATATGTATTATTTTCACTAGTCACAAGACACACGAATTAAATACACACGTTGGCACGTTACAAGATAAAATCCACAAATAATATTTAAATCGCATAAGCACAACTAATAACCAACATTATTAGTTAAATAATTATCTGTTTATCATTATTAATTATTATTAAGTCACCAACATTCAACGACAACTAGTGTGTGCTCACGACACGTGTATGCAAGACTTAACGGAACTAACGAAGTTTGGTAACGGAAAATTACCGGATGTCACAGAATTCAAAGCGTGGACCAGAGTTTACATGGGAACGTGAGGATCAAATGAGGAAGAAGTACCCATAATTGTTCAAAGATCAAGCATCCATTAAGAACTGGAGATTAATGAACAGTTACGTTTCATTGAGGAACTAGTAGAGATCATGGATCGAGAAGTCAAGACCCTAAAACGTAGCCCGATTCCTATTATGCACGTTAGATTGAATTCAAAGTGTGGACCAAAGTTTACCTGTTAACGCTAGGATCAAATGAGGAAGAAGTACCCACAACTATTCAAAGATCAGGCATCCACTTCTTAAGGTATCGTTCTTAAGATATCTTTCCTCTAAATTTCAAGATGAAATTCCCTTCAACAAGGGGATGATGTCATAACTCTCACGAAAAACCTTATAAATTATTTTCTTATTGCCCTTGTTCTAGATTCACAGAAACCCTATTCTATATGAGTTACAGGACACTGAATCTGGTGTTCGTCGTGAACCTGATGTTCTAATTTTCAGGACGAAAATTCCTTCAACAAGGGGATGATGTGACACCACATATTTCCATGTTAATGTCGTCAACTCAACCTTTGTTACTTCAACGCCCGTCAGTGATATTTAATTATTTCTAATTTTCGGGACGAAAATTCCTTCAACAAGGGGCCTTAAGTGCTATTTTGTTAAACTTGATTTATCAAATTAGAGGGGCCTAAGTGTCATTTCCTCAAACTTGATTCAATATAACTATCTACAACCCATGCAACTCCCGTAACCCTACCCATATTGCACCGAACCCTACTGCTACCTCCCTTCGAAGCCACTATTTTCGCCAATCAGAATCATCTCAAGCAGACTCTTTTCGTCTGCAACGGTGTCTACTTGGTGACCATCGCTATCTATTCATGATGGTTCCGTTAATCCAATTAACTCCCGTACTAGTCCTCGCTCCGGTAGACATGGTCGGTAATCTAGCAGCGAACCGCACTCAAATCGGTATGTTTCTTTCAATGGTTCCATGTATTCTCTATGTACTATGTTGATTTTGGTTTCGATTTGGCATGGCTAGTGAATGGTGCGGATGTATGTTCTTGTTTTTTTAACCGGTTGTGGCTCTGTGTAATGTTTTGTTTGTCCTGTGTATGAGTTGTGTGTGTATACTTTCTGTGGGGGCGTATGATTGTATGTTTCTTCGTTGGGTGCATTTGGTGCACGTGTGGTCCTTGATGGGCAGGGCTTCTTGGGTTTTGAATGTTTTCGTTTTGGGGTTAATAGGTGCAGGTGTAGGGCTATGTGTGAGTTAGCCATGTGTGAGTGTGTGATCTGCGTATGTGTGTACCTTAGTATGTTTTAGTATTTCTTTGGCCTTGCGATTCTTTAACATTCTCTCTTTTCTTTATTTTATTATGAATCGTTCAGATGATTCTGGAACAATTGAGGTATCTTTTCTAGCTTTTTGATTCATATCAAAAGTCGATGAGGCATGAACTGTAGCTTTAACCTTTTGAATTGTAGGTATTGGAATGGGACTAGTGTATTTGATACTTGATCTACAAATATCTTGTTTATCAGAATTAGCAATAATAGGAGACTTATTTTTAAAGAAACTGGTATTTGTTTCTTTAAGAATATGATCTTTCTTATCAATGTTGCCTTTTGAAACAAATTTGTTCTTGAAATCAGTTTTCAAGTCAGATACTGATGTTATGACTCGTTTTCTTTCATTTTCCTTTAAATCTATTTTTGATTTTAGTTTCTATTGTTTGTTAAATATTTTTGAAAAATCATTTGTAGAAATAAGAACATCTGAAATTTCATTGATAACTGATAATGAATTACATAAAGATTTTTTGTTACAACTTTTATTTTTCTGAAAATCTATTTCATCATCACTTTCCCATTCTTCAATCAACCCTTCCTGCTTCACACTTTTTGCAAAAGAATTATCATAATTAATTTTAATTTTAGTTTTTATGACAGGGTCAACAGTTAGTGAAACATTGACTGGAGGTATTAAGTTTGACATTGGTTGAGGACCTAATCCATAGGTCTCTTCATATGGAGTAATAATTGATAAAGGCAAACATGTAAAATCATGATTAATAGGTGGTTCAATGTTAGAATAACCAACGCCACCTTTTCCACCATTAATTTCTAAGTCATTTGAGACTTGATTATACCTTCAACCATGTTTGAGGACAGCTCAAATTTTTCAAAAGTTAATTTTGCAGATAAGAGGTCACTGTTTATTTCTAAAGATAGATCACTGTTACATGTTGTAAAATCTTTTATATTTCAATCTTTATCACGAAGATTCAATTTAGATTGATAAATCGATTTGTATAACCCTTCTATCTTTTCTTTAAAAATTTTCTCATCAGTTTTATATTTACGAGCTTGATATTGAAGTTTTTCAACTTCTAGAATCAAGTGTTCGTTGTGAACTCTGTATCTTAGTACCTTTTCTATACATGTACTTAAACAAAGATTAGAATGTACCTCTTCGGACTCTTCTTCCCTTTTCTTCTCTTCAGGTAAGACATTTACCATGAAGGCTTTCAAAACAATCTTCTCTTCTGCTTTTGATGCCAGAGTGATCTCAACAGCATTATTACTTTTGCCACAAGTAGATGCCGGAGTTTCCTCAACAGCACGCATAGTCTTTTTAATATTGGTCGGAGTGAGCTTAATAGCCTTTTCTTTCACTTCTTCGATCTTCTTCTTTTCAGTGATGTTTGAATGAACTGGAGTAGTCTTAACAGCCTTTTCATTAACTTCTTTCTTTCCTTTAACATTCACCTTCAAATTAGCTGGAGTAATCTCAATAGCTTTTTCATTAATCACCTTATCAACTTGCATCTCTTCAACTTGCTTGTCTTCAACCTTCTTCTCTTCATCAAACACTCCATTCATGAGATCATCAGATACAAACTCAACTAGTACATCACCAACATGTTCTTTGACAGTTTGAATTTCTGCTAACAAAGTTGTAGACAATTTTATATCTAGAATCTCCATCTGATCGGACCAATCATACTCTTCATTAGTCTGAGAAACTAGGGCTTTTTTGTTTGATGAACTTGCTTTGTCTCCTTTTGATTCCACCTCCACAATCACCATCTTCTTTCCATTTTCTACTTGATTATACCTTCCTTCAGTGCATTCTCTGGCAAAGTGACCAGGCTTGTCACAGTTATAACATCTCAAACTTGACTTGTCGAACCCAATCTTGCTCGAGTTGTTCACACCAAACATCTTTCTTCTAGTTCTTCTTGCAAAGTTCTTAGCATGATACACCACCATAGCCATCTGATACTTGACATCATTCTCTTCAACATCATCAGGATTAACTTGTTGCAAGTCATCAACTAAGATGTTAGGTGGACTGAGTCTTCCAGCAGTGAATGCTTCATAGTTGTTCATGAATATGGTAAATAGCACCAGATGCTCTTCAGCTATTTGAATGGTTTGGTTGTTAAGGTGGGAGTTTACAACAAATGCTTGTTGTGAAGGTTGAGTGAATTGACTTTGTGGGTAAATCTGGAGTTATAGTTGAGATTGAGCTGGATTATAATGGTTCTGATGAGAAGCTTAGAATTGAGGCAAGGATGGATCTTTAACATTTGGATGAGCAGGAGTGGCTGATTGTTGTCGTTAGCACAACTGGGAGTATCTGACATAATAATTTGGATTACTAGCCATTTTAGCATATAATGTTGATGCTTTAGCTCCTATTGTGTTGATGTAGTTAGCAGCTGTCACACCCTCAATTTCCATAAACGGGGCATTACCGTTAGGCGTGTGACATACCAGGATCTCAGCCACTAGTTACACCAAATGACACATCATTTACAAAACATAATTATGCATTAACATTAGGGTTTCCCAAAAACAAAGTTAAATACGTAGACATAAGAGTAATTGCGGAAGCGTAATAATTTGTAAATCAAATGGCGCAGACACGCGCAAATCAAATGAAATATAGTTCGTAAAAAATGTAAATGTTTCATTGGACCCAACAATGATGAATGCAGCGTGTGATTGTCCTAAATCGTGCGCACCTTAAGAACCTAAAAGAAACATGCTAAAGTGTCAACACAAGGTTGGTGAGTTCATAGGTTTTGATAAATAGAACATAATAGTAACAAATACAGTAAACAAAGTAATATCAGTAGATAGCTAGTCTACTTAACAAGTTACTATGTGTATGAAGTTCGCAACCAAAGCTGGCAATGTAAATGAAGGCCTCGGTTGTGGTTACCAGGCCACAACAACAGAAATTAGGTCAATTAAACACCCGTTTGACATGCAGTCGTGCTAGCGTGACTAGCCTAGGTGGGGTTTGTCAAACCCAGTAGATCTACTCAAAAGTATCTCGCTAAAATACATAAATTAACGGTTCGAGAATGAGGACTTAAGTTGGTATAACACTAGTAAGCAAGTGACATTACAATAATACTGATCAAATAAAAATACGTTTAGAACACATGTTTCTCTCCCCCAAAAGAGTATGAGTAAAGTGGGGTTGAGAACTCACCTTGAAAGCACAATAATAAAGTAATGCAAGAACAAAAGACTAGGTTCCGATTAACCTGAATGCATGATTTATATTTTATTAAAATTAAATATTAGAAATAGAATCGTATGGTTTTGCTTTTCACAACTCGGCTACGGTGCAAATTCTGACACACACATCATATGTATACTACACCAACACATATGAAAAGTACACACTAAGTGAAACAGACCCATAATAAGCTTAGTTACCATGCACGTGCATGCCAATATACATAACGATTCATATGTAGCACAAATAGGATACCTACCCTGAAAATATATATTTCACTATCAATACACATATATTACCAAAATATGTATACTAAACAAATATATATAATTAGCCTAGATGCATGCCCACATTGAGTCCATGCCCCCATATGACCCAACCACATTATTATCAACACCCACAACACATATATAGGTCAGACATGCATAGATACATTCTGCCATGCACACACCCACATACATACATGCTCAAACCAACCAAGTATCAAACACCTACCATAAAGATGAACCAAATTTTACCATAGACATACATATATACATCGCAACAACAAACATATATACATACTCAATTACTCCATAACATAAAATGCAAGATCTCATGCACAAACATACATACATATAATACAATTTCAAGGTCAGATTTTATGATAACTGTGGAAGTTATCATAAACAGTTTGTGCAAAATACATAAGTATCAATACATATCATAAAATGTGTTGTTATGTATGTGGCAAGCCAAATCATAAGGCTAGAAATTGTCATCATCAACTTCAATTGTCAAGCAAACAAAGATTTTACAATACAAATTTAAATAATAAAACAATTCTTTTTAAATGCCAAATACAAAAGGAATTCAAATCAGTCAAATTCTTTTGTTGATAAATGCAATAATCAAATAAAAACATATTTGAAAAAAGAAAAGTCAAACAAGAAATCTTGACATGTTGATGATAGCAATTCTACTTTAATTCAGACCACTTTAAAGAAAATGGTTACGCATTTGATTAAGCCAATTCAAAAGTGAAAAATGAAAGAAACAAAATCTGAGCCTGATATTATTAAAAAGAATGTTTTCAATGATAAAAGAGATATGATATTCAAGTCTGTATCATATTTGGATGAAAACAAAGTGCTCAAGTCAACCATGGCTTGGGTTCCTAAACATGAATAAATTTATTCGTATGTGCAGGAACAACCTAGGCAAGTTATAAATAGTGTTTGGCATGTTGATAGTGGTTGTTCAATGCACATGACTGGTAATATATCTTTGTTAAACAACATACAACAGGATATGTTATATTTATAGAAGATAAAGGTGGTAAGATTACAAAGAAAGGTACAATGTTTAATGGTGTGTTAATTTGA
Organism: Flaveria sonorensis; assembly: GCA_025506505.1. Lineage (NCBI taxonomy): Eukaryota > Viridiplantae > Streptophyta > Magnoliopsida > Asterales > Asteraceae > Flaveria > Flaveria sonorensis. The sequence continues at coordinate 62,433,704 of CM046423.1, forward strand.
AGATGTCAATTTTATAGAGGAACATAAACATAATTTGCTAAGTGTCTCTCAAATTTGTGACAAAAGATATTCAACGCATTTCACTGATAAAGAATGTCTTATTCTAAAATCTGGATTTGTAATTCCTGATGAATAGATTTTGTTGAGAACACTGAGAGACAAAGACACATACTTACTTGACATGAAGGGTTCACATTCTTTTGTAACTACGTCTTGTTTGTTTTCTAAAGCCTCGAAAAGTGATTCAATGTTATGGCATCATCGTCTTGGTCATGTAAACATTAAAAATATGAACAAGTTGGTTAGAGGAAAGCATGTTATAGGCCTACCATTGAAAGAATTTCAACTTACAGAATATTTTCTATCATGTTCAGAAGGAAAACAACATAAACTTTCTCATAAATTAGTTGCTCATACCAAAATTTACTCAATCCTTCAACTGTTACACATGGATTTGTTTGGTCCTGTTAATGTTTTGAGTTTAGGACGTCATGCATATTGCTTGGTTATTACTAATGATTTTTCCAGATTTACATGGGTTTTCTTTTTAGCAACCAAAGATGAAACACATCACTTGCTGATAAAATTCATGACTCTAGTGGAAAATCAGACTGACAAAACCATCAAGTGCATTGGAAGTGATAATGGAACAGAATTCTGCAATTATACAATGAATGAATTTTGTGATTCAAAGGAGATAGCTAGACAATTCAGTTCTGCAGGAACTCCACAATAAAATGGAGTTGCTGAAAGACGAAATAGAACTTTAATTGAAGCTGCCAGAACAATATTATCAACAGCCAAATTACCATCATTCTTTAGGGCAGAAGGTGTTAACACTACATGTTATGTTCAGAATCGTGTTAATCAACAAACAACAAAAATATGACTCCTTATGAAATCTCTTTCAAACATAAACCTAAAGTCAAATATTTCAAAACCTTTGGATGTTGTTGTACTTTGTTAAACACATCTGATTCTAAATCAAAATTTGATGAAAAAACTGATGAATGTTATTTTGTTGGATATTCAGCCAATAAAGTTGCATACAGGGTTTATAATAAAAGAAATAAATAAATAATTAAGTCATTTGATATCGATTGGCACTAGTCTAACAAAACAGATGCAGGTTCAGCACCTTCATGGGTATATAATTATGCTTCATTGTTTAAAACATTTAATTAATCATCTGTTGTTTCTACAGCTAATCCACCTTTGAAATCGTCCATTCAAGATATTCTTACTAATGAAGTTGGCTCTATTCCGTATTTAGCTACAGGAAGATCTTCAGACATACCCTCTTCTTCAAATGTCACAGTTGTTCCATACTCTGTTTTTGAATCTGAGTTATCTCATTCTGATCCAATTGTTAAACAAGTTCCACAGGTTTTTGATCAAAGTTCTTCTTCTACTCAAATTGATCCAATTGATATAGTTCAAGTTCCATTTGAATATTTATCTGTTGCTAAATATATTCTTCAAGAGGAAGATATTGTATATCAACTTGAAGAAGGGAACAATGTTGAAGAACCAGTTGGTCATATATCTAATTTAGACGAAGTTATTTATGAAGATATCATTCCTCAACTGAGAATTCATAAGCATCATCCAACTGAAGCAATCATTGGTCCGTTATCACAAGGTGTCCGCACTCGATGTCAACCGGGCACAGTAAATGCATGCTTGAACTCATGCTTCATTTCTCGAATTGTGCCAAAGAACATTGAGATGGCATTAAAAGAAAACAGTTAGGTTGAGGCTATGCAAGATGAACTGATGCAATTCAAGAAGCTAAATGTATGGCATCTGTGTGAACTACAAAGGGTAAGTTGTTGATTGGTACAAAATGGATATTCAAAAATAAAACGGATGAAAAAGATGTGATTGTTTGCAACAAGGCCAGACTTGTTGTTCAAGGATTCTATCAAGTTAAAGGACTTGATTATGAAAAGTATATGCTCCTGTTGCAAGACTAGAAGCTATCTGCATTTTTCTTGCTTATGCTTCATACAAGAACTTAAAGGTGTATCAAATGGATGTCAAAACTGCATTACTGTATGGTGAGATGAAAGAAGAAACCTATGTTTGTCAACCTCCTAGTTTTGAAGATCCAAATCATCCAGAGTACATTTAAAAGTTTGACAAAGCACTCTATGGCATACATCAAGCACCCTGCGCTTAGTATGCCACCCTCACTGAACATTTGCTTGCAAATGGTTATACACGGGGTGCTATTAATCAAACTTTATTCTTACGAAAGACTGGTGATGATCTGATTCTTGTTCAAGCATATGTCGATGACATTATCTTTGGATCTACCAATGATGATTTGTGCAAGGAATTTAAAGCTGTGATGAAAAAGAAATTTGAGATGAGTTTTTTTGGGAAAATGTCGTTTTCCTTGGGAATCCATGTTAAACAAGATTAAAAGGGAATACTGGTACATCAAGAAAAATATGTTCACAGTATCTTGGATAAATATAAATTTCAGGACTCCAAGATTTCTCCCACTCCAACGGCTTCTCGTCCAACTTTAACTCCAGATCTCACGGGCGAAGACATTGATCAACATTTGTATCGATCAATGATTGGATCTCCGATGTATCTAACTACCAGCATAAAAGTTAAGAACAATTATAATTATCATAACCATAAAAGACATATATTATCATAAAAGTTAAGAACAATTAATAATATGACAATAACTGCCCATGAATAATAATCATAAAACAACAATCATCGTAACCATAATTAAGCTTTGAACCAAAGAAATCTATGTTTAATAAAACGGGAAAAAGTAACGTGATTACTAAACCAAAATACATTAACAAGACAAAACAATAAAAGACTATTATAGAGTTAAATCATAACTGCAATTATCGAAAGAAGCTAAACATATAAAAACTCTCACGTGAGTTGGTTCTTTATTTTATAATTTTTTATTAAAATAACTCTCATGTTGGAAACTTAATGGAAAAAGTTAACCGTGTTAGTTAGTTGTAGCCAAATGGATTCAAGTGACAATTTTAGTAAAACCTTTGGATGCAAATTAAACTTTTGGATTCAAATGGCAATTTCTATGAAACCTTAGGGACGTGAAACGCATTTAACTCATAATATTATTAATAATTAAGGTAATTATTTAATATGAGAGAGAGGCGGGAAAATTTTGATGAGGATGATTGTGATGCTGTCACGTGTCATCTCAAGTTACTCTTATATTAGAGTATAAAGAAAAAGATTTGTTTTGTGTGTTTTATAAAGTTATAAATGAATTGCTTTTAGTTAGTTATACTTATATTTTATTTTATATAATAAGGTTATTGGGTTTTAATAATCCTAAATTTTATTTACTAGTCGAGATCATTCCCAACTCGGGAAATTTTTACACACACGCCCAACTTTGAGCTTATTTTCCTCCAAACATTTTCTGAGTTGGGATTAATCCTGGTCAATAAATAAAAACTAAGATTATTAAAATCTAATAACTGTATATAATATGATGTTCAGAGATGCACTTCTAGATGAAATGAAAGAAATGCTGACCTATTATTTATAGTAAATTAAAATCTCAATGATGATTACCAAAGGAGACTAAATGCCTAAAACTTATCATGTAGAACTGATTTTTTATTTTATAATTGTTTTGACTAAAATACATATAATTTAATAAACTTAACGAAAAAACTTAACGACGTTAATTAGGAGTAGTTAAGTGGATTCAAATGATAATTTTGTGAAACTTTTGGATGTAAATGGCAAAATTTAAACTTTTGAATTCAAATGGCAATTTATATGAAACATCGGGGATGTAAAATGCATTTAACTCTAATATTATTTAATACTTTTTTAGATTTAATAAATTAAGAAAGAAATCTATTCATTAATGTTTTTCTAAATAAATAATTTTTTTATAAAATAATAATTTTTCTAAGGCATAAAACTTTTTTAAAAATACGAAATATTTTAAAATTAGTATTTTTAAAAAGACAATTTTTTAAAATCCAAAAATAATCAAATTTAGGAGTTATAATAAGAAAATTTTTAAAAATGATATTTTATACGGTTTGTTTTAGAACAAAATGTTTATTTTTTTGGAAAAAAAAATTAAAAACAAAATTTTAAAAAGTTGATATTACTGTTTTATTATTTATAGTCATTTCTCGTATGTAATTTCAGTCATATCATATCTTTGGATATCATTTTATAATTATTAATTTTTATTATATTAATATTTTATTTATTCAACTCGTGTAATACACGAGTTTACTAAATCTAGTGTATATATATATATATATATATATATATATATATATATATATATATATATATATATATATATATATATATATATATATTTGTGTGTGTGTTTGTGTGTTTGTGTGTGTTTGTTTGTCTGTGTGTGTTTTTTTCTTAAAAAACCAACTGAATTATAAATGGTACATTATTCTTTTTAAGGTCCTTTTGTATGATGAAATGTCACTTGAAAAAAAAATAAAGCACTAATATCATATTTTATTAAATACGAACAAGGGTACGTCTTTATCTAACATCCCCTCTTTAAATACCTTTCAATAGTAGATGATCATCAATACAAAACTACTATTAATCTATCCTAAAACATGGAAGGTAAAAAAAAGGAGGCAATTCGCCACATAGCAAACTTTCATCCGAGTCTTTGGGGAGATCAGTTTCTCTTCTATGATGAGGTATAACTTTTTATAACTATGGCTTGTTTTTTCCTCCACATTGTGCTTATATTATATAGAACTTCTTGTAATATAAATTGTAATGTAAAAATAAAACTCTTTTTAGAGGGTAATTAATTGAATGGTATACATAATTCTGGATTGAGTTAAAATAAAAACCACTTTAAATCCATGTGTAAGTGTAGTAATCAAGTTTAAACACAAGAAAATTGATTTACCAATAAATACTATTGTTTGAAATATTGTGTTCACCAAATCAAACGTAGTTTGTGAGATATATATGTATTTACTCAGCGTTGATCGAATATTCTATTTGCGGTGAACAATGAGTATTTACTCTAATTAACAATATAACTAGTCTTTTTACCTGCCGTGCGTTGCGGCAGGGCCGTGTGCGGCATGGTAAAGTATATATTCCAATCGACCAACCTTATTTTCGAATTATTACGTAAACCCGACTCCTTTACGAACGTAATTTACATTGCAACATAGCCAAACTCGAAACGTACATAAAAAGTCAGATTTTGAAAAAGTAACCAAATTGTAAGCCCGTTTGTTGTGGCAGAGTTGTATGATTTAACAACACGTTGCGACGCGTATGTGATATACGTTACGCTCCGTGTGGCTAAATAATTAGAAAAAGTACTGAAAATGAAATGGATATTAAAAAACAAAAGAAAAAGGATACTTTAAATGAAAATAATGTAAGGAAATTAAAAAAAGCCAAAAAGAAAAAATCAACAGACAGCGATACTAGAACCCGCGACCTACTGCTGATTTAGGTTCTTAGAGACGGAATATTGTCACTACACCAAACTATTATATGTGATCATTTCAATGTAAAATTATTCATCTTTAAGCCATTCCGGAAAAATCAATAGAAAAATACAAAAAATTGCGGTCAAATAAGAAGAGGACACGTGGCAAGGCCGATGAAAACCCTACCGACCTTGCTAAATAGGTTATAGTTAATATGTCTCTGTGTTCATTTATTGTATCCACATGAGTATATGTATTAACTTGTGATGCATGTGTGTTTATTTGTAGCCATCAATAAATATAATATATGTCTAGACATATAGTATTCTTGAGTGATTAACATGTCACATTAGACTCCATATAATCTTTTTTTATAAATATAACAAAACCATTAAAATAAAACTCGCTCATCTAATCTTTATATTTTTTCTTATCTATAAATTATAAATATTACTCTGAATAGTGATTTCTTATAATTTATTAGCTAGTTATTTCTCCTTTGGAAAAAGGAGAAAAATATAAAAATTAATGAAAAAGTATTCTTTAACTTACAGAAATAAAGATAAGGCATGAGATGTGAGTGGTTATAACAAAATTAGTAAAAATTACGGATAAATGTAATATTTAGTTAATTTATAAGTATAAAGATATTAACTCTATAGTGAGTGCGAGAATGTCACACACACACAAAAAAAAAGATTTTATTTTATCAAAACAGCTACATGTGTTTTGTTTATAAAATGGTTATTAACTTTGATGATTCTTATTTATTTGGACTTAACAAAATCTATTGATGTAAATTTCTATTTAAAACCATTAATATATGACTGTGTGGTGCTTCACATCATGAAAAGAGTGCATTGATGTTAACGAAAACTCACCCACGCACCATCTAAAGTTCTGCATACTTAATGGTTGACTAGTAACTTATGTATGTCATTAAAATCACTTACGTGTCTTTTAAACAAGTAGCCATCATATACTAAAAATGGATTAAATGACTTTATTAGAGACCATATTAGCTTATTGAAATTAACCTTAATAGATACAAATGGTTCATATGTGTGAGTATGCTTATGATATGATGTAACTTGTGATGTCTGACTAAATATAAGCAAGAAGAGCAAGCGACGGTAGAAAAAATAGTAGAAAGCTTGAAAGATGAGGTGAGGAAAGAAATTTTGGTAGCAATGGATGATATGTCCAAACACACTAACCTGTTGAAGCTAGTAAATGACATCCAACGTCTCGGTATAGCCTATTTATTTGAAGAAGAGATCGAGCAAGCATTGCACCATATTTATACTTTATATGGTGATGATTGGAATGGCAGTAGTGATATTTTGTGGTTTCGACTCCTCCGACAACAAGGGTTTTATGTTTCATGTGGTAAGTATGCATAGGTTCTATATATTGATCATAAAATGCAAAAGAAATTAACATGATTGTATGTATGAAATCAGATATTTTCAATAAGTATAAGGACAATGAAGGTTCTTTTAAAGAATCTTTAACTAGTGATGTTCAAGGCATGTTGGAGTTATATGAGGCCGCATATATGCGAGTGCGTGGCGAAGTTGTACTAGATGATGCTCTTGTTTTTACAAAAATTCAACTTCAGAAAATAATAAAGGATCCCCTTCAATGGAAGTGTAGTCTATCCCTTTCAAGGCACATACAGGAAGCACTAGAGCGACCTATACGAAAAAGGTTAACAAGGGTAGACGCACTGCGATACATACGTTTCTATGAACAACAAGACATGCAAAATAAATCCTTGCTAAAACTCGCGAAGTTGGATTTCAATAGGCTTCAATCCTTGCACAAAAAAGAGCTCAGCCAACTTTCAAAGTATGTTTATTTGCTCATTCATTCATTATAGTTATTATTCTAGATTTGAAACTGTATTTAAATTTATGGTGTTTTGGGTTTAAATTATATATTTTAGGTGGTGGAAAGCTTTTGACCCTCCCAAGAATTTACATTATGTAAGGGACAGATTGGTTGAATCCTATTTCTGGATATTAGGTGTCTACTTAGAGCCTCAATATTCTCGTTCAAGAATATTTCTAACAAAAATGATAAAAATTGCAACAATTTTAGATGACACATATGATAATTATGGTACTTATGATGAACTTGAGATTTTCAGCGAAGCAATTCAAAGGTATGTACACACATGTCTACATCAACATGCATTCAATGAAAAATAACATAATCCTACTTTTAAAATCAAGTTAGTTGATCAAAGTTATCATTAACATATACATTAACGATAGGTGGTCAATTGATTGCATCGATGCACTTCCGGATTACATGAAGCTGACATACAAAATACTCTTAGATTGTTACGGTGAAATAGAGGATATCATGGGATCCGAAGGAAAAGAATATCAAGTTTTCTATGCCAAAGAGTCGGTTAGTTTTATTTTCTTTATGTTTATAACTTTATTTTTATGCACGCGGTAATGAGTTGCGGACCCAAAAATGTTTTCATAGGGTACGGAAAATTTTTAGGGGTCGGTTTTGTATTTGCTAAATATTAAACATTTTCAGTTTGTTCAAGATTGTGTGTCGAGTCACATGATATTAAAATTAAGTTATACCTCAAATATATGATAAAAGTATGTTAATCTTTATAAAACCGTATAATGCAAATACAATATTCTTGTAAGTGCTTATTACAAGGTTTATTTTTTATGATATCTAGTTATTACACTATTTAAGAAAACATTCCTAACCAATTACTTTTCGATAAAACAAATATAATTATCACTCAAATTCTCATTATCCAATATAAGTCAGATGCTACCTAGTTAAGAAAGTTTTCAAACTCTTGCAATAATAAGCAAAACTTTCTAAGTTAGTTATTTGGTATTTAAGTAATTGAGTTTATAAAAAGTAGTGACATAAATGGCTTTGTTTAAATAGTAATAGATATATTAGGTCTCGGTGTCAAAGTTTTCCTTGAGGTCGATTTCAAATTTTCATTAGGGTTGGTGTCAAGATTTTATGTGGGGTTGGTTAAAAAAATTTATCGGTGGTCGATCGAGATTAGATCATATATCTACTAACAAATTCATTTTTATGGGGTGAGGACACCCTCCAGTGAAACACTTGGGTCCGCCCCTTATTAGTAATCAAGATAGAATTGAAGTGATCAATGGTCTTAAGCAGATAAAAGAGTTGAGTAAATATTACATGATTGAAGCAAAATGGTTACACGAGGGGTACGAACCAACATTGGAGGAGCATGAATCAGTTACATTTATAACAGGTGGCTACAAAATGCTTACAACATCAAGTTTTATTAGCATGGGTGAGATAGTCACAGAAGAGGCATTCAAATGGGTTCTTAGTTTTCCTCTTCTTGTAAAAGCTGCATCTATGATTAGTAGGATTATGGATGACATTATTGGTCATAAGGTACATATAACTTTGATCATCATTGTAAAATAACCATCATAACATCAGCGGTAAATTTCATGAATAAAACTGTAGGACGAGCAGCAAAGAAAGCATCTTGCATCAACTGTGGAATGCTACATGAAGGAACATGGTGTGGAAGAGGAGTATGTCTATGATTTGTTCAATCAAAAAGTAGAAGATGCATGGAAAGATATAAACCAAGAATTGCTTTTATGTAAAGACATTCCTATGGCTCTCAAGACGCGTGTGATCAACCTGGCACGCGTGATTGAAACACTATATAAATACGATGATACATTAAAAAACCCTGGTGAAGAACTGAAAGACAATATCAAGTCTTTTTTCATAAATGCTATGAGTCTTTAAGTTTTAGTTTTTCATAGCATCGTGTCTCGAAGAGTATGGAGATGTTGGTTTGTTCTTTTGAAGATGGAAAAAGATGGTAGTGAATAAGACGACGTCAAGTCGGATGTGTTAAGGACTTCAAAATGGTCAAGTTTTCTTTTAAGTTGTGGTTTGTCTTTTAATTCAAGGTTTGTATTTCAATGCATGGTTGTATTTTTTATTTTTTTTTGTTGCAATAAAAATAAGTGTGATGATTCGAAATATTATTCTAATAAGAGACTTCTTTATTTTATGGGTTTAGGTTATAGTAAAAAAATTTAATTTTAAGCCCAAGAAGAATTTTGAGCTTAACATGTGTCGCATTGTTTTAAATATGATGTCATTTTGGTTATTGTATCAAATACATCAATTCAATGAGTCTAATACGTTAGGTCATTGTGTCAAATATTATTTTATTATTTGTTATATGTGATTTATCAATGTGTTTTACAATTTAAATCAATTTGTATTATTTTTATCATTAAAAAGTTATATATTACATAAATTTGTTGTTATCTTATTATTGTTTATTACAATTAGAGGTCACCAACGTGTTTTTCAAAACTTATTGTTTTTTGGATAACATAATAATAAACAAAAAACATAATGAGACATATTATCATTATGTTTATATTTTATAACATTTTTTATTATTTTGTTATTATTTTTAATGTATTAGGATTAATGACTTGTTAATTTATCATTATGTTTTACATACTCTAATTACATAACAGTGTTATTTTCTCATTATGCCTTTTTAGAATTCATTATTTTAGAAAAACATATTAGTGTTCAAAAAACAAAATAACTAACAAAATACACAATGGATTACACTAATAAAATTATAGGGATTGAACCTAGAGGCTCGAAAAATCAAATCAAGATTATGAAGACCAAGTCGCGCGAGAACCTGAACTTACCGCGCAAAAACTTACATCTCGTACGAGAACTTGGAAGTCGCGCGAGAACTATGCAAGAACATCCTAGTTTAGTATAAATAGATGTTTTGTAATGTAACTTAGAGAGCATTTGGTCATTTTCCTAATTTCACCTGTAATTTGTATCTTTCAAATCAGAAAGCAATATAGTTTTAAGTTTATTTACATTTGCGTTCTTCATTTACAATTCAATCTTATTCCGTGATGTTAACATTCCGTATTTTCGTCACGAGATCGATCTTATTTGTGTTGTGTGAATCCTTACAATTGGTATAAGAGCTTGGTATGCTCTAGATCGATTATTTTTGAAGATTGAAGAGTGTTTTTGAAGTAATCTTGAGCTCCGATTTGTTTTCGTTGAAGATCTACTTGAATTCTATTGTTTTTTGATTCATTTTTGAAGATGATGAAGGCTGTTATGAAGTTGATTGAAGATTTGGTGATGTTCATATGATTAATTGAGCTTAATTCAAACAATTAGAGATAATTAGGATCAAAACTGAACCTAAAACACTAATTGGAAACTTAATCAATTAATTTTGAACAAATTGGTAATTGTTTGAAGCTGGAATCATCAAAGTTGAGAAATTTTGATCAGGCGAAAACTTGAGTTTTGCACACGAAAAGTTTCTATTCACGCTAAAAGTCTGAGTTTCGCAAAAGTTGTTGGAAAATCAGTTAAAGAAGATTCCTTTCGCGCGAAAAATTGATCATTTCGCAAAAGTCAGTTACAAAAGTATCCGCGCAAAAAGTTTGTGCAAGAAGCTTGTGCGAATTAGTTTTGTTCAAAACTATTCGCGCGAAAACCCTATCTTTCGCGCGAGAGCTTTAACTTTGAAGAATTTTTGAAAGTTTAAATCCAAGGTTTCCTAATGGCAAATTTAAAGCACATTACTGTTACTCTTAATCTCGACAATGAGATTGGCACGAGCATAAAAATCCAAGACTTCTCAGTGAAGAAGATTCCCGATTGGGTTTATCACTTTGAAAATCATGTTAGTTACACCGAAACCCGGGTGATGCGGTCAATCAAACAAAGTCCGTATATCTCGATGTATACCAATGAGAAAGGAGACTTGGTGCCCAAACCTGAACACCTCTGGAATAAGGAAGATATGAAAAAAATGGAGCTTGATGTTAAAGCGTATGCTGCTATCACTATGGCACTTACTACTAAAATTGCTCAGAAATTGCTCAGAAGTTCAAGGATTTTAGGAAGGCAAAAGAGTTATGGGATGTAATGAAGGAGCAGATTATAGGAAATAAGGATATGAAGGAAAGTAAAAAGGACATGTTGAATCAAGAGTTTAAAATGTTTAATCACATACTTGATGAAACCTTGGAGGCTCAAATGTCAAGGTTTGTAAAGTTGATAACGAAGATGAAAAGTGCAGGAATTACACTGGAGAACATCTCAGTAAATAAGAAGTTGTTAAATTCACTACCCTACAGCTGGAACAACAATTGCACTACATCAAGAGAGCCAAGGATTTATTCACCTTGTCCCTCAGTGATCTAATCTCAACCATAAAATCTTATGAATTGGATGACAAGCAAAGAGCTGCTAACTATATCAACACAATGGGAGCTGAAGCATCAACATTATATGCTAAAATGGCTAGTAATCCAAATCATTATGTCAGCTACTCCCAGTTGCACCGACAACAACGATCAGCCACTCCTGCTCATCCAAATGTCAAAGATCCATCCTTGCCTTAATTCCAAGCTTATCATCAGAACCTTTATAATCCAGCTCAATCTCAACCACAAACCCAGATTTACCCACAAAGTCAATCCACTCAACCATCACAACAAGCATTTGTTGTAAACTTCCACCCTAACAAGCAAACCATTCAAATAGCTAAAGAGCATCTGGCTCTATTTACCATATTCATGAACAGCTATGAAGCATTCATTGCTAGAAGACTCAGTCCACCCAACATCTTAGTTGATGACTTGCAACAAGTTAATCCTAATGATGTTGAAGAGAATGATATCAAGTATCAGATGGCTATGGAGGTGTCTCGTGCTAAGAACTTTGCAAGAAGAAATGGAAGAAAGATGTTTGGTCTGAATAACTCGAGCAAGATTGGGTTCGACAAGTCAAGTTTGAGATGTTATAACTGTGACAAGCCTGGTACTTTGCAAGATAATGCACTGAAGGAAGGTCTAATCAAGCAGAAAATGGAAAGAAGGGGGTGATTGTAGAAGTGGAATCAAAGGGAGACAAAGCAAATTCATCAAACAACAAAGCCCTAGTTTCTCAGACTAATGAAGAGTACGATTGGTCCGAACAGATGGAGATTCTAGATATAAAATTGTCTATAGCTTATTAGCATAAATTCAAACTATCAAAGAACATGTTGGTGATAATGTACTAGCTGAGTTTGTAGATGATCTGATGAATGGAGTGTTTGATGAAGAGAAGAAGTTTTAAGACAAGCGAGTTGAAAAGGTGCAAGTTGATAAGGTGATTAATGAAAAACCTGTTAAGATTACTCTAGCTAATTTGAAGAAGAATGTTGAAAGAAAGAAAGAAGTTAATGAAAAGGCTGTTGAGACTACTTCAGTTCATTCAAACATCATTGAAAAGAAAAAGATCAAAGAAGTGACAGAAAAGGTTGTTGAGCTCACTCCGGCCAAGATTGAAAGGACGGTGAATGTTGTTGAGGAAACTCCAGCAACTGCTTGTGAAGATTCTGTTAATGCAGTTGAGATTACTCCGGCAGCCAAAGCAAGAGATGTGACCTCTCGTATTTTTGGTTAGTTTACTTGTTAACTTCGTTATCTCTTGTAAGGGTGTGTTTTGTTATTAATGCAAATACGAGGACTCATTTGTAATTTCTTGTATCACTATAACTTAGATATAATTAAATAATTAAGTGATTAATGATAATAATAATAATAATAATACTAATACTAATAATAATAAAAATAATAACAAGCATAAAAGAAAATGCTAATATTAATAATAATAATGAAAATAATAATAAAAATAATAATAATAATAATAAACATAATAACTGTTTAATTATGAAAATAAATAAAAACCAAAATTATATTAAAACTTGTAAATTATTGGCATAAAATAAAAAGAATAAAACTCCAGGGGCTAGACTGTAAAATTCATTTTAACTATAAACTTAATTTTGGGCGATTTATGTAAATATATAAACCACAGGGACCTCGGTGTAACTATTTAAAAAAAAAGAAATCCTAAACCCCGTATTTCCTGCAAGGAACTCCGGCCACCTGCCGGCGGAGTTCCGGCCACCTCCAACACACCGATTTTAGCCCCAAAAATCAAAATAAATCGCATTAATCGAACCATTAAACCGATTCGAACCCAATCATGGGTATTAATTTGATTTTAACGGTGATATTGATACCCAATGAAACCGAAACCGAAATGCACTCAAGCCCAAAGCCGTTTCTACACTAATTCGATGTAATTACTCAATTAAACGGACGTACACGCTCGCCTAATCATTTTTAAAACCACTAATGTGATTAAAGTCACCTGAAACAACATTAAACCTACTCAATTCGACCTGAAACCCCTGATATTAATCTCATAGCCGTTGGACATTAAATCGATCAAATTGAGGCTATATAACAGAGGGGAAAGGTTGAATTCGTCCTTTTCAAGCTCTCGGTAAGCTCAATTTCATTAAAAACACTCCTACATCGAATTTCCCAAATCAAGAAAAGTCGACATTGTACCACTGTCTGTTCTATCGAATTACAACCGGGTTCAGGTAATTAAAAGTTGTACTACACTCGATTAATCATAGGGAATCAAAGCCCTATGGTTAATTTGGTTATCATGATCGATTCAAGCTCCAATTTGGCCGATTATGAATCTATGGTTTATAAGAAATTGAGGATTTTCGTGGGTTATATGTTTTAACTTTTCAATTCTGTTCCTTGACATAAACTGGGCTTTGGCCCGGCGGTTTAAGTGTTGGGTGGTGTGGCAAAGGGCCCGGGTTCGAACCCGAGGCCCTGCCATTATTTTTTTAAAAGGGTTTTGTAATATATAAAAATTCTGAAAAATATTTAAATAGTATTAATAATCATATAAAAACTATTTTTAATCAGAAAATTTATAAAATCATTTTCTTTTATATTTTATTGAAAATTTAAATTTAGAAATTTCCATTTCTTTTATTTCAAAATTATGAAAATGGTACAAAATACAATTTATTATTAATCTTAAATTGTAATGAATTTCCACTAAATTTGTAATAATTTTTATTAAATAAATTTTTTATTGTTACACATTTATTTATAATATTTAGGAAAATAAATATACATGTACATAATTAAAAATGTACACTTATTGTAATCACTTAAATCTACAAGTTATTATTTTATTTAATGAGTAAATAATATTCAATTGATAATAAAGGTTTAACTTTTATTAATAGTGTTAATCATTAAAATTCTTATCATTTAAATACCAAAATAATAACAAATTGTACCTATTTGATAATTTAAAAATCATGGTTAAATGGTTTATAAATATAACACTATAATCACCATGATTAACTTAACACGTTGTCCATTTAGGTTGAACGTTAACGAATCCTCGGCATTATATACAAGACTTCTTATTTGTCATCTTTATAATCCAAGTGAGTTTTCATACCCAATTTTATATTATTTAGCACTTTTGAGGTGAAACATGTTAATCTTATATTTAACACACTTGGAAACACGTTTTTACTCTTGTAATACTTATGCAATTCATCTTATTTTGTCATGGTTATTTGAACTCTTGTAACTATCATGTGATGACTCTTGTAAGATACAATCATTAACTATTGCTAGCCTAGCGATGTCATAGATCTATGGGCCTGACAAGCCTATTTGGTGCTAAAGCCGATGTTATTGCCGGCTCCTAGTGTCGTATTCTTGAGCACTATGGGAACCAAGTACACTTAGCTAATCGTTTAATCTTGTAATGGCCATATTTGTCAAGGTTTGATTGTTACATTTGTTCATCCATCTTTATTTACTTTATTCAATAACCTATGATGTGAATTGTCATCTTTTGATATATATACTTATGTATGATAAACCTATGGAAACTCACCAACATATTGTTGACATTATTTTTAACATGTTTCAAGAAATGGTACTGCATAACTTGCTTGAAGACTTGTTCACATCTAGGATTGGACCTATATAATAATAAAATGACGTTTATGTCACATGACACTTTGGGAAATTTTATTTTTGTTTTGTTTGAAACTTATGTTATATTTTTATTGTATGTTACGAACCTTGGAGATTAATATTATTGACACTTTGAATTAGCGCTGTGTGGCATGAAAATTCTTAACCCTCACATCTAGATGTTTTCGCCGTTAAGGTTGGGGTGTGACAGATTGGTATCAGAGCCCATAACTATAAGGATTTAGGTTATTACAAATGGTGGCCTAGACTATAGTTAAACTAGAGACCCTTACACGACATTTGTTATAATCTTGTAAGTATGCTTATGTGCCTATCACATGTTGTTACATGTTGCATGATAAATTCTTTATGTGCTATTTGTTAATATTTAGAAAATGGTACCTTAGGGATATGACTTGAACCTTGTATACCCCAACTTCCTAATCCTCTTCTTATGCCTCTAAGTTCTACCGCGTCTAATCTTTTTCTAAATCTTATTCTCGACTACGTGTGGAAATCTACGCATCTTATCGAATGGAAAATTCCTTAGACGATTGTAACATCCGGTAATTTTCCGTTACCAAACTCCATTAGTTCCGTTAGGTCTTGCATACACGTGTCGTGAGCACACACTAGTTGTCGTTGAACGTTGGTGACTTAATAATGATTGGTAATGATAAACAAATAATTATTTAACTAGCTATGTTGGTTATTAGTGGTGATTACGTGATTTAAATATTAATTGTGAATTTTATCGCGTAGCGTGGCAACGTGTGTATTTAATTCGTATATTCTGTATTTTGTAAAGATTATGCATATAATTGTTATTATTAGTTTATATGTTTATTACTTTAATTAAAAACCATTTAAAAGTGTTTAAAAGAGTTGTCTTTTTATAAAATACAAATTACAAGGTTTAAATGGTAAATACACTAAAATAAGTTACAAAATACAAAACTCTAACCCTAATGCACCCATTCGGCCGCGATCGACCTCCACACACACCCACACTTCGATTCCAGCCTTGAACAAGCAAGTAACCCACGGATTTGATCGATTTCAAGTTATAGAACACGTTGGAAACATCAAATACAAGCCATTACACGTTTAAAGGTTAGCTTTTGGTTTTTTTCATGTATTTTGGTTATGGCCGAAGGTTGGTGTTCGAAATCTGCAATTGAAGGTCGATTCTTGGTTGTTTGTTGATGTTATGATGTTAGTTAGGTTATATTGATGCTAGTTTACGTTGATTATGCAAGAAAGCTTCGATTTTGTTGCGTTGTTCATAGGTTACTAATAATAGTAACTTTATTTGCATGAATATGATGATTGGGTGATGAATTGATGTTGTTATAGTTTTTATCATGTTATGGGTATGTTAGAATGATGATGTTGATGCTAGAATCCTAAGAAAGGATGTTATAGTTCATATGTTACCAAAAGTAGAAACTTTTGGTTTTGAAGAATGATGAATCATGATGATTTGATGTGTAGAACATGTCTAGATGATAGCAGGAGTTTGAATTGGTATATTGTTAATGAAATCATGAATGCATTGGGTGTTATATAGGTTTTGGGATGCACCTTCCCAAAAGGGAAACTTTATTTGCACAAAATCTTGAATATGATGATTTGGGCATGTTTGTGACTTTAGAATCATGTTAGCATGTTCATGAATGATTTCTAATGTGGTAGAATGCATTTTTTGGGTTGTATGAATGCTTAGTTGGTCAATTGAAAGATTTGGTCTCTTTGTGGGTATACATGATGGTGGGTCATATGAGTATTGATAAGACTATTGTTTGGGTTGTAATAGATAATGGTTGCACATTTTGGTTGATGTGGACTCTGTGGAATAATGTGATGATGGTTATACGTACGTGCGAATCTGAGGCCCCTACTTAGTAGGATTGGCAGGGTTTAGGGTGTGAAGTCGTGAGTGGCTTCACATGGCATGTTGTGCATGATTTGATTCTGTGTATGATGCATGGGTTATGATATAATTATGTTGAACATGATGATTATTTGAGATTCGCATGACTTGTATGAAAATCTGGTTTTATGATGATCTAGGAAGTACATGTGGTTAATGAAGTGATATATATGAACAACTTGCATGATAATCATGTGTGATGAACCGTATGTTTGATTTAAATGGATTTTCACCTATAATGTCACCAACGGGTTAAACGGGTCAATTGGGTCAATGTGTTCTGTTTTTCCAAAACCTTGAGTTCTTTGGTTTATAGAGCACTTAGGGTTTCATCATGATTCTGTGTACACGTACTTATGTACTTGCATGTTCTAGGTGACCTCTGAAGGTTTTCTTTCCACTCTCTCTTTCAAGTTAAGCTCTTAAGTCTTTATTGTGCACACCAGTTGAGTTCATGCCCCACTCTTTTATATACTCTCTTTTGGGGGAGATAGCATACTGATTTTACAAACGCTATATATTATGAGTTGTGTATAGTATAATATAGTGCTGAATACCATGAAAGTCCTCACACTTTTGGATTGTTAATAATGATGATTAGCGAGAAATCTTGGGTAGTACTACTGGGTCTGACGAGCCCCACCTGTGCGAATCGAGGTCAAACGGGTGCAATTTTGTCCTAACACAGACATCGTCATGACCTGGTAAGTCGTGACGGGAGGCAACAAATAAAACACAGTAGTTCATGCACACCCGACATGACGCCGCTTGCAGATGATGGAAATTACACTTACCATAGGATGTGGCCCAACGTAGTCCTTTCTCCCTTGGTTCACCACCATAAAGTTTCTTGTCACCTTCGCTTTCTTATCAAACCTTCCCCCTGCTTGCTTGCTTGATTCCCCAATATCCTTCCTTTTCTCACCACCTTTACCTAATACTCCAGTCCTTACCATCTCGTCAGTTAGAGTGCCTGCCTTTAAAATCACATTCTAGATTATAGGAGGAGTGGCTGCAGTTACCATTACTCGGATTGAGGAGCCAAACCCCAGATGTACCTCTCAACCCTTTTTGACTTTAGGGACACCAAATGCGGAACAAGCCTGGCCAGTTCATGAAATCGATCCGTGTACGCCGCGTGCCCAGCTCCTACCATAATATGATTCTAGAATTCATGCTCCAACTTCTGCATTTCATTATCAGGGAAATACTCCTCAGTGATCAAAGTCTTAAATTCATCCCATGTCATTTGCATTGCCGCCTCCCTACCTCTTGCCTGAATTTGAGTGTTCCACCAAGTTAGAACCTTTCCTTGCAGTGAACATATAGCATATTTGATCTTTTGACTGTCCAGGCACTCACTAATGTCGATAACTGCTTCCATCTTTTCGATCCACCTGGTTAACGCTATTGCTCCACCCTTTCCATCGAACTCTTTAGGCTTATAAGTACATCCTCTCCTTCTTCTGCCATCACCATATCCATTCCCATTTCCACCACCATCAGCATTACAATTGTTCGGTCCATTACCGTTGTTATTGTCATCCTCTCCTTCATACACATTCTCACCATTTTCTTCATCACCACCATTCCCACCGTTACTTCTATTATCATTATTGCCACCCCCATTGTCATGGTTCATGATGTTATCACTTACTTGGGCCACTATGGCTGGGATGAGCGTAGCTAACTGCTGAGCAATCATAGCAGCTAAATCAGGGTTCCCAGCTCCATGGTTGTTACCAGCTGGACCACCTTCATTTCCTCCACCAGATGTTTCACCCCTATCTCCAGCACCTCTTCCTCTACCTCTGGCTCTTGGGGCAGCACCACCACGACTGTTACTGTGGGTGACTCTTTTGGGTGGCATTTTCTAATTAATCACAGATAACACATAAGTTTCAATCATATCAAGGTTAACCATAATTCAGTCATCCATACTCAAATAACACGCCATTGCAAGTCATATAATTCACATGATAATGTCACATACAATTTCATAATAATAATAATAATAATAATATAAGGTTCCATTTCCATAAATCATAATATCCCAAACATGATCGAATACCAAAATATCCCCAAAGCATATGAATACTGATAGTCTAACAAAGTCTAAATACGAAAATGAAATAACTAGAAATAAATCTCATCAAGTCTTCATTGCTTCATCAATGCTCGTGTAATATCAACCCTGGCTGTCACCACTGCTGGAGGAACTAGAGGGACTAGGGGGCTGGTCAGGGTAGTCACCTCACAGACTGGCCTCGTCTGCCGGTAGTCGGTACAGCTCGAACAACAGGCAATCCCAGCACCACAGGGTTACCCAATTCATCCTCCTCGGATGACTCCAACATAAACTCCGCTAGTTCGGACTCGGTATCCGATGACGAATGCAACATATGGTCCAAGAGAACCTCCTCGGGTTCTGACTCTAAATCAGATAGAACGATGCGGGATGCAAAGGGAATGGAAGGACCAGCAGAAGACATCCTATAAGGAAAAAGTATAAGTACTTTTCCTCAAGTGGAATAGCTCAAATAATAAACAAACAGATAAACAAGATAGGAGGAAGATACATGTAATACTAAATGCACATAAACCCTAGTATGCATTCTACATGAAGGTTCCTAGGTTATGGTCTACATCGAGTGATCTACCTAATTCTCTATAACCAATGGCTCTGATACCAATCTGTCACACCCCCGCTTATAGCGGAAACACGAGGATGTAACGGACGGGATCGTCATAACACATTGATATTTAATAGAGAAGTATTAATTGATGTAATAACGTGTCATGACATCACCTGACACAAATGGTGACTTGTGTCGTGGTTAGTCAATTTCACGACAACATAGTCAAACAAGTATGATCAAGTTGAATTCCCACAACCCGGGAACAAGTTTAAGTAAAATCCAAACTCAGAATGATAAACACAAATCAAACAGTTATTGTTTAGAATGTTAAAGCACTCCTAGCTCAAATCCTTAGGTCCTTACTAAGGCATTATATCAAGCTATCCTCGATGATTGTTACCTGAAAAGATATGCTCTAAAAGGTCAACATATTGTTGGTGAGTTCGCAGGTTTAAGTAATAAATAAAAATTGATGCTATGTAATAGTTTGTAGGACATAAGTGCATACAGCTATAAGCAAGCAATATCACATATAATCATGAGCCTCACAACTAAACCTATGACGTACACACAGATCTTCTCGGAACATATTTACTCTAGGATCTGTTCGTGACCATTGTTAGTCCCAACTAGTATACTAACAAACAAGGGTGGGGGTGTCAACCCAATAGTACTATCAATACATGTCTATCGGCTCCAACACTAGAGTTAAATAGTTATGAATAAAGAACCACACAGACAACTCATGCATGTACTAGATATCCACTTGCCAATAGTAAACACAATAGTCCCAAAATGTAAATGAGTTCACAATATAAAAAGGGTAAGCATACTTTTCTCCCTAACTTTTATAAATAGTTTAAATGAAAACGGGGCCGCGAAACTCACCTTGATATGAGACGAAATAAGGTGAACAAAAGGCTTTAAAGAATGAGAGCAATCGAACGATCAAACACCTATAATTAATTGCGACTTAAATCTTAAAACGTATCTAATGAGAATACATACATTCGGTCGGTTTCGGGTCGGATTGGGTTCGACGCGTGACACGTACACGAAATATGTATACTTAAATATTTAATTAATGAATAAAAGCATGTGTGTGTTTATATATTTATGTACTATTAACTCATATACACTTCAACAATGATTGAATAATTTCACATGCATACCCGAATATATACATACGCACATGGTCACACACACCACGCACCATTAAGACACACAACATACACACAAACACATGCTTACACCCACTAGAACCTACACACCTTCTTATGCACACACATAGGTCACACACACTAATTGCACACACAAATCACACACACTAATAACACACACAAATCATACACAAAAATCACACACACATAGCTAACACACACAGACCCCACACACACGCGCTCAGCACACATACACACACACAACACACACCAACACCTCACACACACACTCAGCACACACACAAACACCCAGACACGCTCTTAACACATACTAACACCACACACACGATTTACACCCATACACACAAACTCGACACACACCCACAACACACAAACTCGACACCCACCCACAATACATACACCCGACTGCATCCCCTCACACTACAACACTCACACCTATGTATATATATATATATACACACACAAGCCTTTTACATACAACCATACATACATTGGTTTACATACAT
Organism: Flaveria sonorensis; assembly: GCA_025506505.1. NCBI lineage: Eukaryota > Viridiplantae > Streptophyta > Magnoliopsida > Asterales > Asteraceae > Flaveria > Flaveria sonorensis. The sequence goes on from CM046423.1 coordinate 62,455,363, forward strand.
ACGAATCGAGAGTAGCACGCATACGCACACGGTTAACACACACAACAGCCAAATGCGTTGGTCTCCTTCGGACAACACAAACATAAACAAAACACACAAACACACACACACACACCGTCACATTACACACACCTAACCCTACACTCATGCATACACACTGCACACACACTACACACACACACATCACCATTCACACATACAAACGCTGCCTACATACACGCACACACACTGCACACACACCCACTGCCCGCACACACTACACACACACAGAGAAACAGACACCACACACCATCGCGCAACCACCATACGAAACCGTATCCACCGAAACAAACCGATCCGGGAAGAGGAAACCGACCACCGCGAAACAAAACAAAATGAAGTCTAAATAAATCGAGTGCCTGTGAAACGACTAAACGGCGAGGCGATGTTGATCGGCGGTAACTAGGATGCTTGATTTAATGGTCGACGGCAAGCACAATTGGATTTAGGGTTATGGGGAGGGTTTCACGATTACAAGTTGCAATATATATGATTTATTTAAATTTTACACTCTAGCCCCTCCACTTTCAATTAATTAATCCCTTTAAATTTCTTAATTTACAATTTAAACCCTAAACTTTAATAATAATAATAATATTATTATTAAATAATAATAATAATAATTTTAGAAATAGTAAGAATAATTATAATGATATTAATTATACTAATAATGATTGGTGTTATTAATTATTATTTATATATTATTTATCTAAAATATCATATTATACCATTAGGGTTAACGCGCAAGACAAAGAAGACAGGATTCGGGAAGAGAAACGAATTAATCACGCAAAATAAATAATACACAAGGAGAGTTAACGAGCTTCGTGTCAATTAACGGACCTGATAGTGACGGATGTCATATTATAGCCTCTCTATCTTGTATTGTTTCCCCTTATTTGATAATGAATCCTCACATCTAATCACACTTAGCCATTTCATGGAAACTTATAACCTTCGTATATGAAATTATAAGAATTGCATCTGAATTCCTTCGCAATTACCTACACTTTACCAAAATATGATGATGTTAATATTAAAAACTTTGCATGTGACTTATACCTCCGTAGTTGATTAAAGAACTTTCGCATCTAGCAACACTTAGAGTATTTCACTGATTACCTCCATACTTGACTCTATTGCATTCGCATCTGATACAACCTTCAGATATGACTACCTTTAGTCACTTCATAGATGATTAAAGACCACGTAACTACTCAAAGCCTCCACACCTTGTCATTACACCTCCCATCTCCATACACTTGACATTTCATTCATTGTTAGTCGATAGTTATCACTAATGGTATAAGTGACTGATTATGAATAGTTAATGTAATATGTATATGAGCATGACATAGGTTCATGCAAAAAGTGTATGTGCTATAAATGCTACTAAAGTATATTACTAGTGTCTTGTCTTATGCAAACATGTCACTGGAGCCTTGTCTTATGCAAACATGTCACTGGATCCTTGTCTTATGCAAGCATGTCACAAAGTCTTGCCTTGTGCAACAAATCATTAGAGCATTGCCTTGTGCAAGCATGTTATTAAAGCTTGGCACTATGCAAGCATGTCATTGGAGGCTTGAACTAGTAGTACAAGCACATAACCTAGGTGTTTTCACATAACCTAGGCTTGAACTAGTACAAGCACATTACTAGATTTTCAACTTATAACCGTTAAAGTGTATTTCTGCTTATTAAAAAACTACAACCCATTCAATAACTCTGTCTTTTGATATGCATGTTAGGTTAATCAAGTTTGTGCTGAGTTGTATGATTCTGGATGGTATGTCCTGATGACATATATATATTATCATCCTTGTTAAAAGTTTTTGTTATTAGGCAATGATTATCTTTTATAGAGAGTTTGTTTCCATGTAACAAAATATGTTCTATGATTAAATGCTTTTAATGTTTCCGCTGTTATAATCAATGAAAACTATGCATGTGATGTGAAATATAACTTTGAGAACTCCTAGAAATAAGGTTTTACAATACGTATTTGTTCATTTCATCTATGAAATTCAAATAAGTTTCATCTAGAAACGATATATATGAAAGTAGATATATACTTGAGTGGTATACAAATAGTTATCTTTTTCATCTTTGAAAAGATCATGATTCATTATATGGAAGAAAAATTGAAGAAACTTATGAAGCTAATTTAAGTATTATTTAGTGAATTTGTAATTTTGAATTATGTATTATCTCAAACAAACTAAATGGTTCAAATGAAAAGTTGATTAAACGCGGGTCAAACGTATTGAAAATAACAAGTGGCGTATTTAAGCCATGTAAACACTTAAATGGTTCTATTGTCGAGTCTACTAACCGGGGAAAAATATCATCACACTAAAACAAACACTAAAGTCTATCTAATTTGATTGATTACCGAACACACCCATCTTACTACCTCTAAGAGACAAGATTAATCTTATGTGTTAAGTAGTATAAATGTGTAATTTTTTATTTTTGTAACATAAAAAATAAAAGTTAAAACCTTGAACACACCACCAAGAAAAACATTAAGCACTAATGAAATGAAACATTTATTAATTAGGGTACATGACCTAACAAACTTTAGACGCCTTCACAAAACAAAAAATATGATTGCACACTAGAAACCACATGAAGGATTAAAAAAATATTTAGTGTGCATAAAGAATGATTTATGAAAAAGAATGAAAGAAGCAAGTTTGGACACATCCTCCTCGATTATCATGATTTAGTGCAAAACGTCACCATGACATGCGTACGGATGTTGGTACAACCGTATCATCATCATCATACATGAGAAAAGCAAACCCATTTGCATCCACGTTTAAACCACCATCGATATAACCAATTAAGTGCTACTTTAAGATAATATATATATATATATATATATATATATATATATATATATATATATATATATATATATATATATATATATATATATGTATATATGTACATATATATATATATATATATATATATATATATATATATATATATATGTATATATACATACATATATACATATATACATATAGGTCGTACCACCTGTAGCACCTACACGACCTAGGACTAGGTCATCAACCGCCTCTACTTTGCCTACACTTCCTACTTTGAGCATTCCTCTGGAGCAGGCATTTGCAGCCCTAGTAGCCACACTGGACACAGAGCGACAGCGGATTAAAGGACTCACTGATGAGAACTCTGCATTACGATCTGAGATGCGTCAGCTGCGTTTCCAGGTAGAGACGCTGCAGGAGCGACTTTCGATGGCCATTGGTGGACATCATACTCTGGCAGGCAACGTGGTAGCACTTAGTGGGCGCATGGACACAGGATCACCATAACATAGTGATCGATGATAGGTTTGCTGATTTAGAGGCACAGCTAACAGCACTTCAGGTTGCTGAAGCCCCTGCACCTTTGGTGGACCCTGATGAGGAAGAATACTGCCCCCGAAATGAAGTGCAGAAACTGGAGATTAAGTTCTGGCAACTTAAAATGCAAGGCTCAGAAATTGAAGCCTACACGACTTGAACTCATGAGTTAGCCACTTTATGCCCAGGGATGGTGAATGAAATGCACAAGAGGGTGGAGCATTATATACGGGGATTGGTGCCCGAAATTCAAAGTACGCTAACTGCTTCTAACCCCACTACCATACAACAAGCTATCCGAACAGCCCACAGGCTGACTGATCAGGCAGTTTAGCAAGGATGGTTACCCAAACGGGGTGCGGTGGCAAGCGTGCCCGACCAGAAACGCAAGTGGGATGGTTCAAGCAACAAGGGATCGTCATCCAGCAGCCAATCTCAACCTCAACAACAGCAGCAAAGTCAGCAACAACAACGGAAGTTCGATAACAACCGAAGCTTCAACCAGGCGCACTCAAATCAAGGACCCGGCGGGTATGGTGGAAGACTGCCGAAGTGCAACCGGTGTAACTACCACCATGTGGGTCGGTGTGATAACTTCAAGTGTCAACGTTGTGGGAAGATTGGTCATGCAGCCAAAGACTGTCGGGGTGAATTGATGAAGAAGCCACAACAATCACAAGAAACTCCGAAAGGTTGTTTTGAATGCGGAAAAGAAGGCCATTACAAACGCAACTGTCCCCAGCTTAAGAGGAATGGTAATGGCAACAACAACAATGGGAACAACAACAATAATAACAATGGCAACAACAATAACAACAACAATGGTAATGGCAACAACAATGGAGGCAATAACAACAATGGAGCCAAAGGAAGAGCCTTCGTCATTGGCTCAGGTGAGGCTCTAAACGACCCTACAACAGTAACTGGTAAATTTTCGGTTAATGGTTGTTTTGCTACTGTATTATTCGATACCGGAGCCGATAGAAGTTTCGTGTCCACTAGGTTCTGTAGTCTTTTAAGTGATATGCCCTCAGCCTTAGAATCTAAATACACCGTAGAGTTAGCTGACGGTACACAGATTCACGTAACGCATATTCTTAGAGACTGCAAGATAGAGCTTGCTGGTCATACATTCACCATAGATCTCATGCCTGTTACACTAGGAAGTTTGATGTGGTAGTAGGCATGGATTGGCTTTCCGATAAACAAGCAGAAGTCATATGCCACGAGAAGATCATACGGATTCCCATTGGTGAAGAAGTCCTTACGGTCAGAGGTGATAGGAGTGGTGCGGTGATAGGCATCATCTCGTTTATGAAGGCACAGAAGTTGTTACGAAAGGGTCGACTGGCCATATTGGCACTCGTCACAGATAAACAGATCGAGGAAAAGAAGATAGAGGATATCCCCGTAGTTCGTGAGTTTCTCGAGGTGTTTCCGGAAGACCTTCCTGGATTACCGCCTCATCGTCAAGTTGAATTCCAGATTGAGTTGACTCCAGGAGCCGCTCCAATTGCGAGAGCACCATACCGGTTAGCTCCGAACGAACTGCAGGAATTATCTGCCCAACTACAAGAGTTGTTGGATAAAGGGTTCATCCGACCGAGTTCGTCGCCCTGGGGAGCGCCAGTTCTATTTGTGAAGAAGAAGGATGGTACATTTCGAATGTGCATTGACTATAGGGAACTGAACAAGGTTACTATCAAGAATAGATATCCCTTACCTCGTATCGATGATTTGTTTGATCAACTGCAAGGATCAAGCTATTACTCTAAGATTGATCTGAGGTCTGGGTATCATCAGCTGAGAGTTCGAGAAGAGGACATCTCGAAAACTGCTTTCCGTACACGATATGGTCATTATGAATTTTTGGTCATGCCATTTGGGTTGACGAATGCACCAGCAGTATTCATGGACCTCATGAATCGCGTGTGCAAACCCTATCTTGATCAGTTTGTTATCGTCTTTATTGATGACATACTGATATACTCAAGGACCGAGGAAGAACATGAGGAGCACTTACGTTTAATCTTGGAATTACTTAGAAAGGAACAACTGTACGCAAAGTTTTCTAAGTGTGATTTCTGGATACGTGAGGTACAATTCTTGGGTCATATTGTCAACGAGAAGGGAATACATGTTGATCCTGCTAAGATTGAAGCGATAAAGAATTGGTCTGTTCCTAAGACACCGAGTGAGATACGACAATTCCTTGGATTAGCGGGATATTATCGACGATTCATTGAAGGATTCTCTAAGATTGCACAACCTCTCACAGCCTTGACTCACAAGGGAACGACGTACAAATGGGGTGAGAGTCAGGAATCTGCTTTTCAGTTGCTGAAACATAAATTGTGTAGCGCACCAATATTAGCGTTACCGGATGGTAGCGATGACTTCGTAGTCTACTGCGACGCTTCTATTCAAGGACTTGGATGCGTCCTGATGCAGCGGGATAAAGTGATAGCTTACGCCTCTAGACAATTGAAGATTCATGAGAAGAACTATACCACCCATGACTTGGAACTGGGTGCGGTAGTTTTTGCCTTAAAGATCTGGAGACATTACTTGTACGGTACCAAATGCACCATCTACACCGATCACAAGAGTCTTCAGCACATCTTTGAGCAAAAAGAGTTGAACATGAGACAGAGACGCTGGGTGGAATTGTTAAACGACTATGATTGTGCTATTAAGTACCACCCGGGGAAAGCAAATGTAGTTGCTGATGCGTTGAGTAGAAAAGAGACTGCTAAACCTCGACGTGTGCGAGCTCTGCAACTAACGATTAGTACGCAATTACCTGAACAAAATCCTTGATGCTCAAACTGAAGCTCTAAAGGTAGAAAACATGAGTTTAGAAGGGTTACGAGGTATGGAAAAACAATTGGAAGTAAAAGCGGATGGAATTCGTTACTTCATGGATAGGCTATGGGTACCTCTACACGGAAATCTGAGAGACTTGGTCATGATTGAGGCTCACAAGTCCAAGTATTCTATACATCCTGGATCTGACAAGATGTACCACGATTTGAAGGCGCACTATTGGTGGCCTAACATGAAAGCAGATGTAGCTACTTATGTGAGCAAGTGTTTGACCTGCTCGAAGGTTAAAGTGGAGTATCAGAAACCATCTGGTCTGCTACAACAACCCGAGATCCCTATGTGGAAGTGGGATCAAATATCAATGGATTTTATTACTAAGTTACCTCGCACTTCTACGGGTTGTGATACAATATGGGTTATCGTGGACCGATTGACAAAATCTGCTCATTTCCTAGCGATAAAGGAAACAGACAAGATGGAAAAATTAACCCGACTTTATCTGAAGGAGATCGTTTCGAGGCATGGAGTACCGATCTCAATTATTTCTGATCGCGATTCTCGTTTCACATCACACTTCTGGCAGTCGTTGCAGAAAGCTTTAGGTACGCGATTGGATATGAGTACTGCTTATCATCCACAGACTGATGGTCAAAGCGAGCGTACTATACAGACTTTGGAGGACATGTTACGTGCTTGTGTGATTGACTTCGGGAATAACTGGGAAGTTCACCTACCATTGGTGGAATTTTCTTACAACAACAGTTATCACACTAGCATAAAGGCAGCACCTTTTGAAGCTTTATATGGGAGAAAGTGTAGATCGCCAGTTTGCTGGGCTGAAATTGGTGATAGTCAATTAACGGGTCCCGAGTTAGTACACGAGACAACTGAGAAGATTGTTCAGATAAGAAACCGCATGGCCGCAGCGCGAGACAGACAGAAAAGCTATGCTGACAAACGACGAAAACCTTTGGAATTTCAGATAGGTGACAAGGTTTTATTAAAAGTCTCACCATGGAAAGGCGTAGTTCGGTTTGGTAAGCGATGAAAGCTAAATCCGAGATACGTTGGACCATTTGAGATAGTGGAAAGAATTGGCCCAGTGGCTTATCGACTAGCCTTACCTGATTCATTGAGTGGAATCCATGATGTATTCCATGTTTCAAATCTAAAGAAATGTTTAACGGATGAAACGATGGTCGTACCACTGGAAGAAGTTCAAGTAGATGAACAATTATGTTTCATTGAGGAACCTGTCGAAGTGATGGATCGTGAGGTGAAAACGCTTAAGCAAAGCAAGATACCCATCGTCAAAGTTCGTTGGAACTCAAGACGTGGACCAGAATTCACGTGGGAACGTGAAGACCAAATGAAGCTTAAGTATCCTCAGCTATTCGAAAGGATGATGCCAGCCGGCGAAGGTATTGATTAAATTTCGGGACGAAATTTCTTTCAGCATGGGGATGATATGACAACTCATCCAAAACTCACACGATTTCGATTTCCTTGTGCCAATGCAGTAGACCAGTGATGGAACACTCACCATGTAACGCAATTTTCGGGACGAAAATTCTTTCAACATGGGGATAATGTGACATCCGGTAATTTCCCGTTACCAAACTCCGTTAGTTCCGTTAAGTCTTGCATACACGTGTCGTGAGCACACACTAGTTGTCGTTGAACGTTGGTGACTTAATAAAATTAATAATGTTAAACAATAATTTCTATGTTGATTATTGGTTGTGATTATGTGATTTAAATATTAATTGTGAATTTTATCGCGTAACGTGGAAACGTGTGTATTTACTTTGTAAATTTTGTAGCTTGTAAAGATAATACATATAATTGTTACTACTAGTTTATATGTTTATTATTCTAGTCAAAAACATTCTAAAAGAGTATTTAAAAGCCTAATCTTTATAAAATACAAATTATAAGGGTTAAAAGGGTAAATATGATTAATTAAGTTACAAAATCAAAAAAAATCCTAACCCTAAACACCTAATCGGCCGCGACTTCATCCCCTCTCCCTCTCCCTTTACGATTTCGGCCAAGAACACCAACAAAGCCACGGATTTGATCGATTTCAAGCATCACAACAAGTTAGAATCATCAATTGCAAGCCATTACACGTTTAAAGGTTAGATTTTTGTATGATTTGATGATTGTTCATGATTGGCCGAAAGTTCCATGCGAATTTTGCAATTGATGGTCGATTACATGTTGTTTGTTGATGTTAATGTGTTTGTTAGATAGATTACATGTTAATTAACGTCAAGTATGCAATAAAGGTTGGATTTTTACGAGTTTTTATGGAAATTACATTAGGGCCGAAACCCTAATTCGAAACTTGCAATTGGGGATCGATTTGTTGATGTTGGTTAGTGTTATTATGTTAGTTGGATTGTATATATGCTAGTTAACGTCGATTATGCAAGAAAGCTATGATTTTGATACATTGTTCATAGGTTACTAATAATAGTAACTTTATTTTGCATGAATTGATGATTGGATGATGTATGAATGTTATGGATGTGTTTGTGATGATGATTAGATGCTAAGTTGATGTTATGAACAATTGAAAATCAAGAAGATGTGTTATAGTTCATACATTGCTAAAAATAGTAACTTTTGGTGTTGAATGTTGATGAATCATGATGATTAAGTGTTGTTGATCATGTTTAGATGTTGTCATGGACTTGAATTGGTATATAATTGATGAATTCATGAATGTAGTGTGAGTTTGATGAATTTGGGATGAACTTTCCCAAAAGGGAAACTTTAATTGTGCAAATCCTTGAATTGGATGATTTGAGCATGTTTGGGATATTAGGATCATGCTAGTGTGTTCATGGATGATTTCTAAGTTGATTAAATGTGTTGTCTAGGTTATATGAATGTTGATTTGGTTTGTTACCTGTTTTGGCCTGTTGTAATTCGCATGACTTGTATGATAATTGGTTGTATGATGATCTAGGTAGTACATGTGGTTAATGAAGTGCTATATGTAATCAAGTTGTATGTGAGCATGTATGTCATACTGTTGTGTTAGTATTAACGAATTATCACCTATAATGTCACCAACGGGTCAAACGGGTCAACTGGGTCAAATGTGTCTTGTCTTTCTTAAACCTTGAGTTCCTTGGTTTGTAGAGCACTTAGGGTTTCGTGTTGATTTTGTATACACGTACTTATGTACTCTTGTGTTCTAGGTGACCTTTGAAGGTTGTCTTTCCCTCTTTTCTTTCAAGTTAAGCTCTAGGTTAATCCTTGCGCGCGTCAGGTGAGTTCTTGCCCCACTCATTTTACATCATCTCTTTTGGGGGAGATAGCATACTGTTGATCACAAACGCTTTTATTTATGAGTGTGTATAATATTGATATAGTGTTGTTTACCATGGAAAGTCCTCACACTTTCGGATTGTTAATATTGAATAGCGGGGAAATCTTGGGTAGTACTACTGGGTCTGACGAGCCCCACCTGTGCGACTCGAGGTCAAACGGGTGCAATTTTGTCCTAACACATATTCGTCACGACCTGGTAAGTCGTGACGGGAGGCAACAAACGTAACACAGTCAGCTTCGATCGTGAAATCACTATGATTAATATTTTTATGTTAATAGACTAGCTATCTATTGCAATACACTACTTATGCTCTGGAAACTATTGATTGGTTTATATTTTAACGCAAACTCTTGAACTCACCAACCATTTGTTGACTTGTTTAGTATGCTATTCTCAGGTTAAGGTTGCCAGTTGCCTAGGAGCACGCACACCAGCATCGTTGAGTTGTCTACATTGTTTGTTTACACATTTGGGTTTATTTTTCCTACTAAACATTTGTGTTTGGGGAGCGTATGTTTTGCGCATTCTCTTTACATACTACTTGTTTTGGGCTTTCTAGTTTTAAAAACGCTTCCGCAGTATTTTAAACGTTAACTCTGGTTTTGTTTATTTATCATATAGAGTCGTTCTTGGTAACTAATGACTGAGATCCTGGTATGTCACGCGCCTCGCGGTAAAACCCCGCTCGCGGATTTTGAGGGTGTGACAATATACATATATATATATATATATATATATATATATATATATATATATATATATATATATATATATATATATATATATATATATATACATATATATATATACATATACATATATACACATATGTATATACATATACATATATACACATATGTATATACATGTATATACATACATATATACACATATGTATATACATGTATATACATACATATATACACATATGTATATATATACATACATACATATATACACATATGTATATATATACATACATACATATATACATATATGTATATATATACATATATACATATATGTACATATATACATATATATACATATATACATATATACATACATACATACATATATACATACATACATACATATATACATATATACATATATATATACATATATATCTATACATATACATATATATATGTACATATACGTATATATATACGTATATATATGTACATATACGTATATATATACGTATATATATACATATACGTATATATATACGTATATATATATATACGTATATATATATACATATATATATATATACGTATATATATACGTATATGTATATATATACGTATATATATACATACGTATATATATATACGTATATATATATACGTATATATATATATATATATATATATATATATACGTACGTGTATATATATATATATATATATATATATATATATATATATATATATATATATATATATATATATTTATTGGTTTTTTTCTTAATTATCATTTTCAAGATTTTAGTTTGTGATTTTTCTAGTTATTGTGAACGCATTAATAACAAGTTTCAAATAGCGGAATGGTGCAATCTTGTGTCGATTGATATTTAGCTAGGTGATGCAACTCATATTCTTCTTATAATAGATATAGATATTATATAAGATTCTTATGAATTCCACTCGCTAACCCCTAGTTCCGCGGTATATTACACTTCAAGAAATTATTATGAATATAATGTTACATATTTTATAGCTAGTCATATAATTACTATGATCATTGTTTATTCTTATTATGAAAATTCCTTTGTTGCCAATTTTATATTGAAAGTTGATATACGAAGTTAGTTGTAGCTTTAATGTAACATATATACTGTCATTGGTAATACACTCAAAATTAAAAACTATATCTAAATTTAATCAACACTAATGGAGGAAAAAAAGATAGAATAAGTAATGTAGCACTTATGGAAAAAAAAAAATCCCTTTCTCTTTACCTGCCTTTTTAGAACTTAATCGAATCATTATATTTGCAAGTTAAACATCTAAATCATTTATCTAAGTATCTAACATCATGGTTTTATGGACTTTATCTAGGTCGATTGCGGTTGATGAACTATCACACGTGTAAGCAAAATGCTATTGTGATCATGTGTTATGTTAGATGCAAATTTAATCCCACATAAAATAACATCTATATAATAGAAGTCTATCAACTACTCTAGCTATAGTTAATTTGGTTAGAGCGGAAACACGTGTAAGCTAAGTAATTAGTCGTGTCTAAAGAAATCATCCTATTACACAATTAAAATCATTAAAAATGGCAATGCATGCATACATTTTAAAAGTACAAAACAACAAAATTTGGTAAAAATGTAAATGCAAAAATCCTTAAAGCCCATCCCACCAATCATGAATTATATTTGGTAAAAATCAAATCTTTTCAAATCATAAACATTTGATATCATCATTTTATTAACCAAACATTTAATATTATATGCATGAAGACACGTGTTGATCGAATTCATGCATAAAATACTGATTCCCACGCAAAACTTTTAAAATCATAAAATAGTATACACGGTTGTGCCACGCATCTTGATGTTTGGGGCAAGTGCCAAGAAGCTACCATGAAAAGTACGGATTAAAATGTGTATATGATGTGAAAGCAATATTCCCTTACCTTTCCTTTTGAGCACTAAATCTATGTGGTAGCATCACCACATATTGATAAGAGGGTTTGTTGTTATTATATTATAAACTAATATCAAATCAGATGATGGATGAATGTTCGTGCTAACTTTCAGCATGACAATAATACATCTACAAGAAAACGTCTTTTCAATACCTAAATCACATTTTGATATTGTAGCATGCTATACCATAAGAGTGTTCGATTCAAGAATTTTCTTGAACTAAACTAGATGGGGCTCGAGGGTAGAGGTGTAAACGGATCAAGCCGGCTCGTAAGATACTTAAGACCGGCTAGAAAAAACTTGAATCGAGTCGAGCTTAAACGAGTTCGAGCTTGGGCTTAGGCTCATTTTGTGGTCCATTTACTAATCAACAGTGCCAGATCTAGATCAAAAAATCAGTAGTATGCCAAAAAATTTTTAGGATATATTAATTCAATATTGAATTTTTTGTTTATAGTGTATTCATTCAATAATAATTTTTTTATTATTTTTTTTCATCTCTGCGTGCTGCGTCAGCGATCCCGTCATAATTCCTAATATCAAAACGTAATTGCAAAAAACATGCATCGACGGCTACAATCCCACGAAAACCTCAAAGCGTCCCTCGTTGTAAAAGTTATTATCACTCAATATTGTTACTAGAAGAATAACACTATAGCATATGTCGCTAAAATATTTCATTTAAATAAAATTTATATTGGAACGTATAATAAAACTAAAGATTTCACTTAAATAAAATGTGCATTTTCTTTTTCATTAAAAAAAATTAACGAACGAACAAAACTCGAGCCTAAACGAGTTTGGACTTTGCTCGGCTCATTTACACTCCATGGGGAGTGAAATGAAGCAACACTTTAGGGCCTCCAATCAAGGGCAGGCCCAGAAAAAAAAAATTATATTGAGTTGGTTTTTCTTGTTCTCAAGTAGCCTTGTATATCTCAATTCGATGTTAGAACGTGTTATTCTGGTAGGATCACATAAACTAAATACAATAACATGAAATAGTTAACAAAATACTATTTCATTAGGTAAAATTACATTACATTTTATGGTTGTTTACAACCTTTCATCTTTTTAATATATCCATTATATCATCAACTGAACCTTTTTTTTAAAAAAAAATAAAATGTCACTGTGACAAATACAAAAAATCGTTTTATGTATACTTTTAAACGATAATTTAAAGATAACTAGGGAATAGAAAATGTTAATGATTTTAATGAAATATGAGCTAGGTTTTTAATGAAAAATAAGCTTAGAGATTTAATACATCATAAACGTTTATTAATCAATTTTCAGTAATTTACTAGAGATTTCAGTAACGTCGTTATATTGTATTATTACTGTGAAATATGATATGATATTTTAACTAACAGTATATCGAGACAAATGATGGTGGTACAACTGCATAGCTGCACTATATATAGTTTGTGTGGTGTCATTTACTAATATAGAATGATTACATTACCGGTCATAAAACTAAAGCTTTTTATTTCTCTGTATGTGAAAGTGAAACAAAAATCCTTAATTCATATAAATTAGTAACAAATCTCTTTCCCCCTAAAGATAACCAAGCTTTTATGCATAATACAAGAATTTATAGCAATTATTTGATAATAATCCACTACTAGTATAAAAAAAGAAGCATAGTTTCCTGCGATATGCATATAGGAAAGTTTCCGACTAAAACTAAAACCCTAATTCTACACAAACTAATTAAATCAAGAAACCAACACAACCGAAAAACCCCTAATGTTTGTCAGACAGGCTTCACAAATTTGAGCACAATTCCGACCATAATTAAAGTATAGAGTTAATTACATGAGTCTCTGTGGTTAGGTTTGTTTTCACTTTTGGTCCCCAGGTTTGAAAAACTATAAGGTCGGTCCAAACGTTTATCAAAACGTAACACAAATGGTCCCCGTCATGAATAGCCGTTATATTTTTTTTGTTAAGTGTATGTAAAAGAACAAAATTGTCTCTCGTTGAAATTAGTCAAATATATTATTAAATTAAAAATTTTAATAAAGGAGATGAAATGGGACCCACCCCACCATCTCTTTCCTCCTTTTTAACCTGTTAACCAACCTACCAGCCACCATCTCCATCGGACCTCAAGCAACAGTCCGACACACCCTCCGCCGCAAGTAATCGATTCAAACACCAACCCACCAACGTCTGTCATCGACTCAAACACCACAACCCACCACCGCATTCGTCGATTCAAACCCACAACCCACCACCGTCGGTCATCGATTCAAACACTACAACCCACCACCACCGATCGTCAACTTAAACACCACAACCACCACCGCCAGTCATCGACTCAAACACAACAAACCACGACCGCCAGTCGTCAATTCAAACCCACAACCCACCACCGCCAGTCATTGACTCAAACACCACAACCCACCAATGTCGTTCTTTGATTCAAACCCACAACCCACCAAAGTCGTTCTTTGATTCAAACCCACAACCCACCACCACCCGTCATCGACTCAAACACCATAACCCACTACTGCCCATCGTCGCCTCCAACAATCCAACCCACCAACCTTGCCTTCATCAAATTAGCCCCTTCCCCTATCGATTTACAGCAAGTCCTTTAGAAGTGAGAGATTGGGTATTTAACTTCTGTGGTGAAGGGGAGGTAGGTGGCGGTGGTTGTGGCGGATGGTGGTACAATGGTGGCGGCGGTGGCGAGTGATTGGTTAGAGAGGGGAGAAGTTTAGAGGTGAGTTTAATGGTAGTGGTGTGTCCCACCTACATAAATTCTAATTTAATGAATTTATTTTAAAAAGATGGGTATTTTGGTCATTTTAGAAAGTTTAACGGAAAAATATAACGACCATCCATGACAGGGACCATTTGTGTTACGTTTTCGTTTGAACCGACCTTGTAGTTTTTCAAAGCTGGTGATAAAAAATGAATAGAGGCCTAACCACAAAGAATTTTCATGTAATTAACTCTAAAGTATATTAACTATAACTAACTACAGGTTCATCTAAAACCTGCCGAAAATAGCTAAAGTAATCAAATTTTGTTGCAATTGTGTCATAGACATGCTAACAAAATAATAATAATAATCAATAATAATTAATAATAATAATAATAATAATAATAATAATAATAATAATAATAATAATAATAATAATAATAATAATAATAAACTATAATATAAATAATATAAATTTTATAGTCAAAATAATAATATAAATAGTACCCATAATACGGGTGGGGGAATTAGCGCCTACCGGTAAGAGAAGAATCTCACAACCAAAAGATTTTGTGGGTTTAAACCTCACTCAAAACAAAATTGTTGTTAAACAAAATTATAACCAGTTAAATAATGATAACAATAAGGTAAGAGTTTAAATAAAAGAGTTTCCGATCTAAATGTTTAAAAAGAAACCTTAACCATCAATCTTATTAATCAATTGTTAAGATAAATTTTAGAAAAAAATTTGTTAAATAGTCATTTTAGGCACAGCTACTATTGTCATTTTTTTTAAATTCCCGCACTTTTTCTTAAATACTTATAACTTTTATACACGATAATATTTTTTTAAAAAAAACTTACACCATATAAAAGAGTGTTCTTTATCTTTAAAACAACATAAGCTTTTTGTTACATACTCAGCTTGTATGATTTATGCTCATTATTGTGCCTTTATTGTGGTTTATTATATTTTTTTTATTTTATCTTGTTTTCCTGAAAACTATTTTGTTTTTATAAAATGATGAATTTTAAAAAAAAACTTTATGGTGAAATAACACTGTTGTGTACTTTCAGTATGTAAAATACAATTATAAAATAACAACTGATTAGTCTAATATATATATAAAACAAAGACCTAATAACACGAAGTGAAATAATTCGTAAAACGTAATGATAAAATGTTTAACTGCGTTATATTGCTCATCATTATGTTTTCTCGAACATTATGAGTTTTGAAAAATATATTGGTGAAATAATATCATTGTGTATTTTTAATTACAAAATACAATGATAAAATTAAAAATAAATTTATATAATATATAAAAAAACAATGACAAAAAAATGAAATAATCTAAAACGTAAAACATAATAATAAATACATATAACAAAGATAAAAAAAATATTTGACACATTGACATGTTAGTTGGCACAATAATTTGACGTATTAGACAAAATGACTATAATGTTATTTTCTTAAATACAATAGAATGACACATATCAAGCCTAGAATTTTTATTAGTCTTTCTAGATAAAATACATTTTTTTAATATAACCAACCCTAACAATATTCGTAATAATAGTTATTTATACAATAATATTTATACCAAATTTATTTAAAATATCACAGTGGTCGCAAATCAATGTGTTGTAAACACTTCAAAAAAAATTTGGTGTGGATGGAATCCGAACCCAGGTATCCCCACACATGCATCTTCTCCGACAACTCGATCTTAGGTCCATCTGATTTCCTACACATTTCCTATGAATACGTGCATAGGAATTTTTTTCTTGTATTGTCTATTGATCCGAGTTTTGAATTTGATATATGATTTTGGAGATTCAATGCATTAAGTTTATGTTTTTAGGAACTTTTAACATGTTTGTCCCTTTAATAATCTTTTTCGAATTAAGCATATGAGATAGAATTTATCGTGTTAATCAAATGATTAAGAATTAAAACGCTATCTGATTGCTTGCAGCAGACAACTTAGGAATATGACAGTAATATAGAACGATTAGAGAAAGTATATAACTTATGTTCGGTATTGGTCATGCATAGCACTCGAAGACATTATTGTCTTGCTCATCAAAAACATATTCAAAACAAATAAAATGTTTGGTATTTGAGAAATTAGCATAGAGCACTTTCTCTTTGCTCAAATAATCAAATAACGTACAGGCCTTGCACTAACATAACTTGTGGTGAAAAGACATGCTCCATATGTATATACAAAATATAAGAATTGAAGGAAAAAAAAGACAAAATGTGTTCCACTTAATTCACTAAGTTCACAAATGAAACCACTTACTAACAATAATATATAATCAAATCCCATGAAGTGTGAGTGGTCAAAATGATAGACTTTCCAGGAAACTGATGTGTACTTTAGCACTTACCTATGTCTCATATCAAATGAACAATGGTCATGTATATATAAGTTCCATCTTCACAAACTAACTTACATAACAAAGATTTCTAGCTCAACCGTTTGCTCTACGGTTGCGGATAAACGATTAACCATGAGCACCACTATACACATTTCCAATGAAAATGAGAACTCTACCAACTACAAGAAGCAAAAAAAATTGTGTTTTGCTGAATGTTTTTCATCTCTTATAGAAAAACAATGGGGGAAACATATGCAGCAGATCATTCATAGCATCAAGGTTGGAGTTGCTTTAGTTTTAGTTTCGCTTCTCTATCTTCTTGATCCACTTTTCGAGCAAGTTGGCGAAAATGCCATGTGGGCTATCATGACTGTTGTGGTTGTCTTTGAGTTCTATGCAGGTTCGTCATCAACTCTTTGCAAGCTCGTATTTATTTTCTTACTCCTACTACTTGAATTTCTGTCTATAAGAAGGGTAAATATAACGTAAAGCGGAAACACAAAAATAAAAGAGAAACTTTTTAAGAAAAATTAATGTATCATTGAATAATAAAAAAAAAGTACATCAAACTCTATTTTCTAGGAAGATTCTAAATTCGACGGGTGTTGTCAAATCATGTAAAATCTTCCTACTTTTATTTAAATGTTTGTGACACGTATCAGTATTATATTTATTCACATTAATTTTTTTTGATTCTCTCTCCAATTAAATAACTACATTAATTACTAATAATATTATTTATTTAATTTTACATTGTAATTAGTTTTTTTAATAAATTAAGAAATAGATTTATTAATGTTATTTCTATAAGAAGTTATAGTAAGAAAATTTTTAAAAATGAAAAAAATTTTAAACTTTATTTTGAAACAAAATATTTACTTTATCTTTTAAAAAAACTAAAAAAATTAAAAAGTTATTATTATTGTTTTATTACTTATAGTTATTACTCATACGTAATTCCAATCATATCATGTCTTAGTATATCGTTTTATAACTAATAATTTTATTTTATTTAATATTTTATTTATTCAACCCGTGTAATACACGGGTTTATTAAAGCTAGTTAAATATAGAGACTGACAATGAAATTCAGGGCCTAAATAAAGCACAAATTAATAGAATCCACAATTTACACGTTTTTACAGTGGAAAGAAAGTAATTAAAAGGCCTAAATTGCGAGAAAAACGATGAAATGCAAAATCAAGGCTCCACACGAAGGAATTGGTGGTTTCATAGCGTTTGGTCTGTTAAGACGTTTCAATCGCATCATATAGGCCTAGATGGATCAACAGTTACATCCATTTGAAGTTGGGTCTTTTCTAGCCCACTTGCCTACGTCCTGTTGTTCCAAACGTGAATCAGTCGACTCTTATATAAGCTTCTATTAAAATACCAATAAAGAGTATACTTTTAACCTATTCATGTTAAAATTTAATTCTAATAATTGATACATATGATAGGTGCCACATTAAGCAAAGGGTTACTCCGCGGAGTAGGGACAATACTTGGAGGTGGATTGGGATGTTTTGCAGCAGTTTTAGCAGATGATTTGGGAAAGATTGGAAATGCAGCAGTGGTTGGTTCATCAGTGTTTATTTTTGGTAAGAATACAAAATACCAAAAAGATATTTTAGTACGCATTCAAAAATATTCATAGATAGCATAGCATAACAAGTGAAACATACATACACATAACATATACATAACTTATATGTATATATATAAATATACACACATAAATACATCAATCGGTCGTGTTTGTTAAGAATTATTTGTGATGTGCAGGTGCTGCAGCTACATACTGTCGATTGATTCCAAACATAAAAGCCAAATATGATTATGGGATCATGATATTCATTCTCACTTTTAATCTCGTAGTTGTATCTGGTTTACGCGCTGATAAAGTTCTTGAATTAGCCCGCGAGCGCCTCTCAACGATAGGCATGGGTTTTGCTGTATGCATATTCACTAGTCTACTCATTTTTCCATTGTGGGCTAGTGATGAGCTTCATCGTGTGACATCCTCCAAGTTTGACAAATTAGCTTATTCCATTGAAGGTAGTTACAGCCACATAAAAGTAGATTTTAGTATCTTTTTGTAGTATTATATATTATTTTGTTAAAATATTTAAAATGGTGAGTTGCAGATTGCATGAAAGCATACTTTAATGTAGATGGTGGAAAAGAAAGCCAGACAAAAATTACTGTCAGTGATTGCAAGGCAGTATTGGCCTCCAAATCAAGTGATGAATCATTGGTAACATCTCTTATTAGTTCTTGGTCTACACTTATTTAAAACCTTAAGGGGTAGAACAGTAGTAAGCGTTTAAGTTTCTCTAACAGAGGTACAAAGTTTTATTACATTCAGATTCTGTTGCTTTTCAACTTTTAACCCCCTTAAGGTCACCAGTGATTCTTTAATTTGGATTTTTAGCTCGTGAGAGAAATCATAATAGTTTCTAGCTAGGAGGTTTTGAATGTGTTTTGGTTTCTATATATGGAGTTTGGTATCTTAAAAAATGTGACATGTGGTAAATAATTTCGCGTGCGCCACCTTGGTGATTCCAAACTTTTTTTTGTCAGATTATTTTTTAAAGTTCGCTACCCTTCACGTGCACCTCAGCGATTTCAAACATTCATCAGGGTAGCGAACTTCATATAAAACAGAACACTTTCAAAAATTTTCTACAAACTGTTATGTTTTCTTTAGTCCACCTAGAAATCCATAAAATTGGTCATCTGTGACTTCACTGGTTCCGCTCGGTGGGAGTCTTGTAGTGGTTGATGGTTCTTAAGGTTACCAAATAAAGAGAGTTATTCAAGACTATGGATCAACTAACATGAGAAAATATTCAAATCCCATTTGATTTTTAGGCAAATTTTGCAAGATGGGAACCTTGGCATGGAAGATTTGGATTCTATTATCCCTGGGAGAAATATTTACAAATAGGAGAGCTCACGAGGGAACTTGCTTCTATCATTCTGTCAATGCAGGAGTGCCTTGAATCACCATTACAGGTTCGTAACAAGCGTCATGTATTTTTAAAGATATTAAGTCAATCGGCTCACACTGCTACCATTTCATACTCAGCCTTCAACGCCGGTGCAACAAGCATTCAAAGAGCCATGCAAAAGTGTTGGGTTGTCGCTTGGGCTAACCATCCGAGAGCTAGGGAGAAGTATTATGAACATGAAAAGATGTCACACAACAGTCCAAATAACGCCAAAGTCGCAGTCGATTAAACAAGAACTCATCTTACTTTCAACTTCATCACAACTTAAAGGGATTGCAAACATTGAATCACTTGCCATAGCAAACTTCTTGTTTTTGTTAATGGAGATTGCTGATAAAGTGGAAGTGCTTGCAAAAGAAGTTGAAGCACTTGGAGAAGCAGCTGGTTTCCGATCCAAATAGCCTAATTGTTGTACATTATAAGTTTATAACAAGTATTCACATTTATATGATTTGAGTGTCTACATTACATTGCATATTTACATAGTTGTAGAATGTATAGACAAAATAAACTTTCATTAAGGCTGGATATATGTCATGTGGTAAATAGTTACAACAAACGTAGGGTCTATGAAGGATGAGATGAATACAAAATTTATATCTACTTCATAGGATACAAAGGTTGCACCAAAGTATAGAATGGTACAAACATACTGATTTCTCATAAATTGAATGTATATACCCTACAACAGAAGAGCAAAAAACAGAAAACACGACAAAAAAGTCTCCATCTAATAGCTACATATTAGGACTAGATAAGACTCTTAATTCAAATAAAAATTTCCTCTTATATTCCCTCTCAAGTTGCAGCATCTAAATTCTTAATGCCCAACTTGTTAAGTAGTGAGTGTAGCTGTTATACCCCATGAGGCTTTGATTATGAAACTTAACACTAAAAGAATTGATTGATTTTGAATTAAACTACCGTTAACCTAAATTGAAATAAAACTAAGAAAACTAATAAACATTCAAATATGAGATAATGAACAAGTAATCACATTTAGATTCGGATTTGACAACACTATTTGTAACAAATTTATTAACATATTGAAAATGCTACATAGACATAAATTGTTAAAACGTTAGGAGTGAAAGAGAATTGCAAGACTGACAAATCCAATTGTATAGACTTCATGATTTTAAATACCAAAAAAGAACATAACTAGGATATTGCCAAAACTAGAGTGTATTTCACTTTACGATTTATGAACAGAAAAGAAATAAACTAGAAAGTAATCTCAACTAGCACCGACTTTTTTAATACAAGATTAACACAAGACAAAGAAAACCAACCACATTGACCTCACAATTTCATTGCAATGATAATCGATTCGTACAATATGAGATGCAAAAAACTAGTTCAACAAATAATCTTTTTTTTTTTTAAAAACAAAGCTAAACACAAACCATAATCACATGAACATTTAAAATTATATATTAGTATAAATAATAATAAAAACACATCTAATGTTCTTTCAGTTCATAAATAGCTTAGTGATTAGAGATAATTTAACCAATCATAATATCAAACAAAACTCATGAATCATAGGGCCCCAGGCTCCCAAGCCTGCGTTCTCTTGTTCCAAGTTATTTGGGCCATTAAACCCATAATGGTTTGCTGCGCTCATTTCTTTTAATCTCCTAATCGGGCCAATTTAATAATTTGGCACCAAATCCATAAGCAATCCACCGGTGTTTTGAAGATCGGATCGGTTCGGCCAGGCCGACCGGGAATCGGAGGCGGACCGATCCGAGCAGCCCCAGTTCATTTTGTATTGGTTCAACCGGCCGGTTCATCCCGGTTCAGTGGTCGGGCAGGGACCCGGTTCGGGGGTAACCGGATTTTGGGTTTTTCTTTTCTTTTTTTAAATTATTTAAATTTTAATGGGTTTAACGAAGGATTTGAACGATAAATTGGAGTGTTGAACATAAGATTATTTTAAGTTTTATATATAACTATAAAATATACATATAGAATACTTATATTGAATTATATATATAACTATATATAATATCATGTCTATATATAAAGCTTCGCTGTCCGATCCGGTTCTGAAAACATTTCGATCCGTTTTCATCATACATTCATGCCATATGTATTTATTTATTCTCATTTGGCCCCTGAGAAGCATAACTTGAAACAAACTTGTGTTCAATTTAAACGGAGCCATCATTTCCTTAATACTAAGTAGGATTAATGTCGGGTGTTACCGCAACTTCACTTATGTTATGATTGTGTTGTTGATACGTGACTTCATATTTGTTCATGGTATATTTTGCGAGAAAATTTCTCAAAGCCGTTTTTAAAGCTCTTTTGGGAAAGTTTTGACTAAAAAATGAGCTATATATATTATAATTGGTCTTTACACAATTATATGAAGTTAACTTCAACCTCTTAAATAAATAATACCTTGTATATAGTTTATGAAAGCTGAAAACCATAAAAAATTAAAATATTCTTTTGAAATTAGTTTTAAATGAATATATATATATATATTATATATATATATATATATATATATATATATATATATATATATATATATAAAGCTGATCCACTTTTAAAAAGCTAAATAAACTTTAGAATAATAACAAATGTCCTGCAACAACCATATGGGTTATGGAAGGGAGACAGAGGTTTCATGCAATTAAAGGGCGTTTTGCAAATATAAATAGTTTCATGGTTAATTCTTAAAACTTTACATATCACATGTAGTTACCGACCAATATGTTTAACATATATTATAATTGCTCTGGATAAATAATTTGATGTCCATTGGTACCGGTGGTCCCTCCAAATCCTGGTCCAACAAGTTGTCCGATCCGAGCTGAAAAACCCTACATTTTACATAATAATTAGTATCTAATAGAACGTTTGTGAAATGCATTGATCAGGCATTTATCTTCATTGAGAAGCAGGACAAAACATGTTTCTTAGACTTCCAAGATAGGCGAAGTAGATACCTTGTTCTCCAACGTCGATGTGCGGACATTCTAACTAGTCCAAGTTACAGTATGACTAAATTCGTCCCTCAATCCTTAGGCAATACAATACCTTTGTCCGGATGTTTGTTTGAAGTACCAAATGACTCGAATAGCTGCATCCATATGGTTTTGTCGGTGATATCTTACAAACTGACTTAACACAATCACAGAATAGGCTATATCCAGGCTTGTAGCTTAGAGATAGAGAAATCAACCCACTAACCTCCTATATTGATTTACATCAACCTTTGCTTCTTGTTCCTCTTTGTCTAAATTTAGATTTTGCTCCATGCGAAATGAACTCGGTCTCGGTCTACACCCTATATCCAATGTATACTTTCTTTAACTGAGCATAAGATAACCTTGTTTCATCTTTGCTTGATAACCCTTATGGTCTTCATATACACCAATTCATCTAAATTATCATGCAGGAATGTGTTGTTAACATCTGGTTTATTGGATAATTCACTAGAATGATTTTTCTGAAATTTCACATTTGAAGATTAGGATGCAAATAGGTTATAGTTAATGAACTTTTAATAAAAAAACAAAGCAGTTTTGCCCCTAATCCCAAAAAGACATTTTTTGGACATTTGGTTTTCTTCTAGTTCACGAAAACAAATGCAAAATTTCATACTTCTTCTTGATATACACTTAGTTTTATCCGATTGATTTATTCAGGTTGAACCATCGAATAACTTCGATCTGAAAATGCAATCTATCTCTTAATTTTGTACAAGGGTTTGATCATCTAGAAGTACAAATCTCTTACATTGAGCACACACGTGGAAACCATTTTAATATACTCATAAAACAAAATATATTAAGACCATCGTTTCATTGGTATGTAATTGAAGAGGAGCAATCTTGACAACTACATGGAGTATAGTGGTTACATTGGTTCTATTTGCAATAACAACACGATATTAATACTGATAAACGTTTTAACTTTTACCAACAAATTACTTGTATGTGGAGGTTGGTAATAAATATACTTAGTTACTCTATGCGTAAAGCTTCGATCTTTACAATGAACATCAAAACTTAATCGTAGTAGCGAACGATAAACTAATGATGAACCCATTGACGTCATGAATTTAGATTAAAGATGATAAATGTGTGAGATATAAAAGCCAAAACAAGTGTTTCTGCCAAAGTTAGTAAATCTTCCGAAGCTTAACATATTTCTTCCGAATCTTGGCTAAATCTTCCGAAGGTTATGTTTGCTTTGAAAGAGTTCTGAAGCTTAATCTGATTTCTTCCGAAGCTTATCAAAATATTCAGAAGTTTATTTTGCTTCGGAAGTTTTGGTGAGTATTGAAAGTGTTAGAGTTTTGCTTCGGAAGTTTTTCACAAGGGTACTTCCTGTTTCGGAAGAATTAGTCTAGGGTCCTAAATGTAAATTCTCAATTATATGTTGAGTGTGTAATTTGACCGTTAGAGTTAGTTGGTCATTGAGCTCTATAAATAGGGATCATATGTAAAAAGAAAAATGGACACAAATCTACAAAATCACAATCACTTGTAATCATTTGAATAAAGTTCTTTCTTGTATTCTTTAAGTTCGTCTTCTTCGTTCTTGTTGTTGTTGAATTGCGCATTCTTGTACTCAATTGTATAACAATTGGTATCAGAGCCTGGTTAGAGGCTTAATTGAGGAACGAGATTCAATCAAAGATCGTTTGGCGGTAACGATGGTGTCAACAAAGTTTGAGATTGAGAAATTCGACGGGAAAAACGACTTTGGGTTATGGCGACTGAAGATGAAGGCATTGCTAGTTCATCAACGAGTGGTGGATGCCTTGGCTGGAGAATCTAAGTTGCCGAACACGATGTCAGACAAGGAGAAGAAGGAGATGCTTGAACAGGCACACAGTTCAATCATCTTGAACTTGGGTGATCGGGTACTGAGAGAAGTATCAAAGGAGACGACGACGGCAGGGGTCTGGTCAAAATTGGAAAGTCTATACACGACGAAGTCTCTTGCGAACAAGTTGTATCTCAAGAAGCATTTGTACACTTTCCAAATGGCGCTTGGGAAGTCAATTGAAGATCATACTAACGAATTCAACAAGTTGGTGTTAGATCTTGAAAACATTGAAGTTGAATTGGATGATGAAGACCAAGCAATCATATTCTTGACCTCTCTCCCATCATCTTATGAGCACTTTGTGGATACTTTGATGTATGGTAGGGATACTCTTACCATGGAGGAAGTGCTGGCAGCTCTCAGTTCAAAGGAATTGAAGAATAGAACTGATTATAAAGAAGATGGTGGAGAGGGCTTGGCGGTCAGGGGAAGATCTGAACAAAGAAGCTTCAAGCCAAGAAGTGTCACAAAGTCAAGATCCAAGTCCAAGAGGAGGTGTTATGTGTGTGGATCAGAGAAGCACTTCAAGAAAGATTGTCCTGACTGGAAAAGAAAGAAGGGTGAATAAAGTGGGTCAAAATCTCATTCTAGTCACAATGCACAAGATGATGTATCTGATGGATATGAGAGTGCAGATGTGTTGGCTGTCACAAGTAGCGGTAATGAGAATAAGTCGGTGATGGATTCAGGTTGTTCATTTCATATGACACCTATGAAGAAGTTCTTCAAAGATTTGAAGTTTAAAGATCTTGGTTCTATAAGGTTAGGGGATGATAGACCTTGCAAGATTGTAGGTCATGGTACAGTGACTCTAAAGATGAAGAATGGAATGGAATTAGATCTTCATGATGTAAGGTATATCCCTAATCTTAAAAAAATTTTGTTGTTATTAGGGTTGTTAGAGAGATCTGGTTACCATGTTAGTTTTAGGGATGGTAAGGCTAGGTGATTAAGGGATCAATGGTGGTACTATCTAGTAACAGAAAGGATAATAATATCTATGTACTAGATAGTGCTGGTGTAGTAGAGTTCCATGTGGCAACTGCCTCAAGTGATAGTAATTCTAAGGCCATGTTGTGGCACTAGAGGTTTGGTCATATCAGTTAGCAAGGACTGATAGAGTTGCAGAAGCAACAGGTGGTGACTGAGTTGAAGAATTATGATTTTGGTTTTTGTGAAACTTGTATTCTTGGAAAACACAAGAGGGTTAAATACACATGGGCTAGGCATATCACAAGTGGGGTATTAGACTACATTCACTCTGACTTATGGGGTCCTGCTAAGGTTGATTCTTTGGGTGGTGATAGATATTTTATGACTTTGATAGATGATTTTTCAAGAAGGGTTTGGGTGATCATTGATCGATGTCGTATGGTCGGTCAAAAATATATATTAAAGAGTACCTAATCACCCTTAATAGTAAAGGGTAAGCAGGGTGTCGAATCCACAGGGAATCACAGGAAAGTGCTAGCAACGATTAATCTAAAAAGACTAAACATTAAAAAGGAAATTGCTTGATTAATTGAATTGAGAAAGAATCAAATTAACAATATAAAATTTTAGGTTTTTAACAATCTTAGTGAAAAAGCAACCCACTTCAGGATTCAAATTTGGCAAAATTATAATTTTTCTTGAATGAGACCTAGTGAAAAGTCATTAATGGTGACTTACACATGATAGGATTTAAGTGATAATCATGGATTAAAGCTTAAATGACCTTATTCACAAAATTACCAATTTGAATAATGAAATCCTAATTCTAATAATCAATCACACAATGATTAAAGACAACCAAAGTTATAGAATATCAAAATTAGGTTTTAGCATAATCAAACCGTTTATATAATCAAATCATAAATTGAATCCAAAAGAACTTAAAAGGTTCAAGATCTAATCCCAAATCTAGGTTATAAACTAAGAAAAATAAGAACTTGCACAAACCCGTCCCTCGAAGTGAATCACAAACGAATTAGCCTTGCATCATCATTGAATCTTCAAAGCCAATTGAATAAATCTTGTAGATTTGATGATCTTGATGTTGGAAGAGCTTGAGAATGATCAAATATGGTTAATTTTCGTCCAAGATTGCTGTTTAAAATTTAAATTTTAATGGGTTTAACGAAGGATTTGAACGATAAATTGGAGTGTTGAACATAAGATTATTTTGAGTTTTATATATAACTATAAAATACATATAGAATACTTATATTGAATTATATATATAACTATATATAATATCATGTCTATATATAAAGCTTCGCTGTCCGATAAAACATTTCGATCTGTTTTCATCATACATTCATGCCATATGTATTTATTTATTCTCATTTGGCCCATGAGAAGCATAACTTGAAACAAACTTGTGTTCAATTTAAACGGAGCCATCATTTCCTTAATACTAAGTAGGATTAATGTCGGGTGTTACCGCAACTTCACTTATGTTTATGATTGTGTTGTTGATACGTGACTTCATATTTGTTCATGGTATATTTTGCGAGAAAATTTCTCAAAGCCGTTTTTAAAGCTCTTTTGGGAAAGTTTTGACTAAAAAAATGAGCTATATATATTATAATTGGTCTTTACACAATTATATGAAGTTAACTTCAACCTCTTAAATAAATAATACCTTGTATATAGTTTATGAAAGCTGAAAACCATAAAAAAATTAAAATATTCTTTTGAAATTAGTTTTAAATGAATATATATATATATATATATATATATATATATATATATATATATATATATATATATATATATATATATATATATATATATATATAAAGCTGATCCACTTTTAAAAAGCTAAATAAACTTTAGAATAATAACAAATGTCCTGCAACAACCATATGGGTTATGGAAGGGAGACAGAGGTTTCATGCAATTAAAGGGCGTTTTGCAAATATAAATAGTTTCATGGTTAATTCTTAAAACTTTACATATCACATGTAGTTACCGACCAATATGTTTAACATATATTATAATTGCTCTGGATAAATAATTTGATGTCCATTGGTACGGTGGTCCCTCCAAATCCTGGTCCAACAAGTTGTCCGATCCGAGCTGAAAAACCCTACATTTTACATAATAATTAGTATCTAATAGAACGTTTGTGAAATGCATTGATCAGGCATTTATCTTCATTGAGAAGCAGGACAAAACATGTTTCTTAGACTTCCAAGATAGGCGAAGTAGATACCTTGTTCTCCAACGTCGATGTGCGGACATTCTAACTAGTCCAAGTACAGTATGACTAAATTCGTCCCTCAATCCTTAGGCAATACAATACCTTTGTCCGGATGTTTGTTTGAAGTACCAAATGACTCGAATAGCTGCATCCATATGGTTTTGTCGGTGATATCTTACAAACTGACTTAACACAATCACAGAATAGGCTATATCCAGGCTTGTAGCTTAGAGATAGAGAAATCAACCCACTAACCTCCTATATTGATTTACATCAACCTTTGCTTCTTGTTCCTCTTTGTCTAACTTTAGATTTTGCTCCATGCAAAATGAACTCGGTCTCGGTCTACACCCTATATCCAATGTATACTTTCTTTAACTGAGCATAAGATAACCTTGTTTCATCTTTGCTCGATAACTCTTATGGTCTTCATATGCACCAATTCATCTAAATTATCATGCAGGAATGTGTTGTTAACATCTGGTTTATTGGATAATTCACTAGAATGATTTTTCTGAAATTTCACATTTGAAGATTAGGATGCAAATAAGTTATAGTTAATGAACTTTTAATAAAAAAACGAAGTAGTTTTGCCCCTAATCCTAAAAAGAAATTTTTTGGACATTTGGTTTTCTTCTAGTTCATGAAAACAAAAGCAAAATTTCATACTTCTTCTTGATATACACTTAGTTTTATCCGATTGATCTATTCAGGTTGAACCACCGAATAACTTCAATCTGAAAATACAATCTATCTCTTAATTTTATACAAGGGTTTGATCATCTAGAAGTACAAATCTCTTACATTGAGCACACACGTGGAAACCATTTTAATATACTCATAGGAAAAATATATTAAGACCATCATTTCATTGGTATGTAATTGAAGAGGAGCAATCTTGACAACTACATGGAGTATAGTGGTTACATCGGTTCGATTTGCAATAACAACACGATATTAATACGGATAAATACTTTAACTTTTACCAACAAATTACTTGTATGTGGAGGTTGGTAATAAATAAAGTTAGTTACTCTATGCGTAAAGCTTCTATCTTTACAATGAATATCAAAACTTAATCGTAGTAGCGAACGATGAACTAATGATGAACGCATGATTATTCAAGTGACATCATGAATTTAGATTAAAGATGATAAATGAATGGCAAAAGATTGGATGTCTACAATTGAGATGAAGTAAATTGAATATTATAGAACATAGATGGTAATTACAAAGAAGAACTAACATCTACATTGTTCCTAGATGCTTACTAAATAAGGCAACATCTAGTTAGGGAAGGTTCAACATGTAGGAAGACTTTCTCCATAATTTTTGTTCCTAGATGGCTACATAGAAAGAATAAACATCCATGTTCATCCACCATGAAAGCTCCACCATTTTCTTCCTCAATTAATAAGCTATTGAAGATGTAATCATTTACATTAGTTATCTCCTTCAATGTCGACATGTATAGCTAATAATGAATTAGGGTTTTGTCCTAAATGATGTCTTTATTGTTGAAGTGATAAACTTTACATTTGAAGGCTTCAATGTTGATTTTGTTTTTAATATGCAGGTGCTAACAAGTGGACGCAGCCACGAATTGCAGGATGACATTGATGCGGTCAAATACGTAAAGAGAGGCATATAAAGTGGTGATGGCTTTATTTTGAATGTTAAAAAACATATCCATTGTAATGAAACAATTGACAAAGTAACGTTCGAGCAATTTAAAAAAGAAAGAGATTATTGGTGTCACACCCTCAAAATCCACAAGCGGAGTTTTACCGCGAGGCGTGTGAACAAACCAGGATCACAGTCAATAGTTACTTAGAACGACACTTTATGCCACTTTTAAAATAAAACCAACCAAAGTTCAAACTTTAAAACCATGCGGAAGCGTTAAATAAACTAGTAAACCCAAAACGATGAAACATGATTTGAAAATGCGCAAACATACGCGCCCAAGTATTAAGCAAAACCAAAACACGATGTTTAAACATTCTTAACCCAAAACAATGTTTCATAACATGCTGCCAAACACCATGATGCTGACTCGTGTAACGTGCTCCTAGGCAATAGCAACCTTAACCTGAGAATAGCATACTAAAATGTCAACACAATGGTTGGTGAGTTCAAGAGTTTGCGTTAAAATATAAACCAATCAACAGTTTCCAGAGCATAAGTAGTGTATTGCAATAGATAGCTAGTCTATTAACATGAAAATATTAAACATAGTGATTTCACGATTGAAGCTGACTGTGATAGTTTGTGCCTCCCGTCACGACTTGCCAGGTCGTGACGAATATAAGTTAGGACAAAATTGCACCCGTTTGACCTCGGGTCGCACAGGTGGGGCTCCAGTAGTACTACCCAAAATTTCCCGCTAGTCAATATTAACAATCCGAAAGTGTGAGGACTTTCCATGGTAAACAACACTATATTAATATTATACACACTCATATTTCAAAGCGTTTGTGATCAACAGTATGCTATCTCCCCCAAAAGAGATTATGTAAAAAGAGTGGGGCAAGAACTCACCTGATACGCGCAAGAATTAACTTAGAGCTTAACTTGAAAGAAAGAGGGGAAAGACAACCTTCAAAGGTCACCTAGAACACATGAGTACATAAGTACGTGTACACAGAATCAATATAAAACCCTAAGTGCTCTACAAACCAAAGAACTCAAGGTTTTAGAAAGACAAGACACATTTGACCCAGTTGACCCGTTTGACCCGTTGGTGACATTATAGGTGAAATTTCATTCAAACAAGCGTAACAGTACATCACACATGATTATTATCCAAACTAATCACACATGGAAATTCATTACCCATAAGTACTACCTAGATCATCATATCATCAAGCATCATACAAGTCATGCAAGTCACAAACTATTATCATGCTCATAACATCTATAACACAAATAACACACCATACAAGGATCAAATCACGTACCACATGCCATGTGAAGCCACTCACGACTTCATACCCTAAACCCTGCCAATCCTACTAAGTAGGGGCCTCAGATTCGCACACGTGTATGATGACCATCACACATCAATTACCATAATCCAAATCATTCCCAAAACATTCATTCATGATTAACCATCAATCAATCAAAATCCTAACATGCTCCTATGATTTATAAGCATGAACTTCCACAAACAGGCCAAAACAGATAACTACCCAAACCAACATCCATTGAATCCACCCAATACATTCTATCACCTTAGAACTCATCTATGAACTTACTAGCATGATCCAAATGCTCCTAACATGCCCAAATCATCATATTTAAGAGATTTCACAATTAAAGTTTCCCTTTTGGGAAAGTTCATCCCAAATCCATCAAACACCCAAGACATTCATGAATTCATCATTTACATACCAATTCAAGTCCATGACAATATCTAGACATGATCAACAACATCTAATCAACATGATTCATCAACATTCAACACCAAAAGTTACTATTTTTAGCAATGTATGAACTATAACACATCTTCTTGATTTTCAATTGTTCATATCATCAACCTAGCATCTAATCATCATCACAAACACATCCATAACATTCATACATCCTTAAATCATCAATTCATGCAAAATAAAGTTACTATTCTTAGTAACCTATGAACAATGAATCAAAATCCCATCTTTCTTGCAAAATTGACGTTAACTAACATGTATACAACCTAACTAGCACCATTACATCATCAAACAACCAATATTCAACACCAATTTGATCCAAAATCGCCTCAAACTCTCGGCCAAAGATAATCATATGAACAAACAACCAAAATCCAAACTTTATTGCATACTTGACGTTAATTAGCATGCATTATATCTAACAAACACATTAACATCAACAAACAAGCATCAATTGACCACCAATTCATCCAAATCACACACAAACTCTCGGCTAGAACAAAACACATGAAGAAACATGAAATTACCTTCTAAATCGCGAAAAGGAACGAGATTGGATGCTTCTAGTGCGATGTATGCCTTGCAATCGGTCCAAAATCGTAGATTTGTGCTTGATCTCAATCGGTTTTCACAAGGGAGAGGGGGGAGAGCAGTTGGTCACGGCCGATGGGGGTTTTAGGGTTGGGAGTTACATTTTGTAACTTGATTTTTTTCACAATTACACTTTACACCTTGTAATTTGTATTTTAATCAAATTAATCTTTTAAATACTTTTTAAGAGAGTTTCTAACTTAATAATGTAAACATTATTAGTCAACCATACTACGCGATAAAGTTACACATTTAAATCACATAACATAACTAATAATCACATTATTAACTTAATTATCATCAATTTAACATTACTAATTATTATTAAGTCACTAATGTTCAACGAAAACTAGTGTGTGTGCACGACATGTGTATGCAAGACTTAACGGAACTAACGGAGTTTGGTAACGGAAATTTACCGGATGCCACATTATCCCCATGTTGAAAGAATTTTCATCCCGAAAATTGCGTTACATGGTGAGTGTTCCATCACTGGTCTACTGCATTGGCACAAGAAAATCGAAATCGAGTGAGTTTTTGATGAGTTGTCACATCATCCCCATGTTGAAAGAAATTTCGTCCCGAAATTTAATCAGTACCTTCGCCGGCTGGCATCGTCTTTTCGAATAGCTGAGGATACTTAAGCTTCATTTGGTCTTCACGTTTCCACGTGAATTCTGGTCCACGTCTCGAGTTCCAACAAACTTTGACGATGGGTATCTTGCTTTGCTTAAGCGTTTTCACCTCACGATCCATCACTTCGACAGGTTCCTCAATGAAGCGTAACTGTTCGTCTACTTGAACTTCTTCCAGCGGTACAACTATAGTTTATCCGTTAAACATTTCTTTAGATTTGAAACATGGAATACATCATGGATTCCACTCAATGAATCAGGTAAGGCTAGTCGATGAGCTACTGGACCTATTCTTTCCAAGATCTCAAATGGTCCAACATATCTCGGATTTAGCTTTCCTCGCTTACCAAACCGAATCACGCCTTTCCATGGTGAGACTTTCAATAAGACTTTGTCACCAACTTGAAATTCTAGAGGTTTCCGTCACTTGTCAGCATAGCTTTTCTGCCTGTCTCGCGCTGCGGCCATGCGGTTTCTTATCTGGACAATCTTCTCAGTTGTCTCGTGTACTAACTCAGGACCCGTTAATTGACTATCACCAATTTCAACCCAGCAAACTGGTGATCTACACTTTCTCCCATACAAAGCTTCAAAAGGTGCCACCTTTATGCTAGTGTGATAGCTGTTGTTGTAAGAAAATTCCACCAATGGTAGGTGAACTTCCCAGTTATTCCCGAAGTCAATCACACAAGCACGTAACATGTCCTCCAAAGTCTGTATAGTACGCTCGATTTGACCATCAGTCTGTGGATGATAAGCAGTACTCATATCCAATCACGTACCTAAAGATTTATACAGTGATTGCCAGAAGTGCGATGTGAAACGAGAATCGCGATCAGAAATAATTGAGATCGGTACTCCATGCCTCGAAACGATCTCCTTCAAATAGAGTCGAGTTAATTTTTCCATCTTGTCTGTTTCCTTTATCGTTAGGAAATGAGCAGACTTTGTTAATCGGTCCACGATAACCCATATTGTGTCACATCCCGTAGAAGTACGAGGTAACTTAGTAATAAAATCCATTGATATCTGATCCCACTTCCACGTAGGGATATCGGGTTGTTGTAGTAGTCCAGATGGCTTTTGGTACTCCACTTTTACCTTTGAGTAGGTCAGACACTTGCTCACATAAGTAGCTACATCCGCTTTCATATTAGGCCACTAATAGTGCGCCTTCAGATCGTGATACATCTTGTCAGATCCAGGATGTATAGAGTACTTAGACTTGTGTGCCTCACTCATGACCAAGTCTCTCAGATTTCTATGTAGAGGTACCCAAAGTCTATCCATGAAGTAACGAATTCCATCCGCTTTTACTTCCAACTATTTTTCCATTCCCCTTAACGATTCAGACCCAATGTTTTCTACTTTCAGAGCTTCTGCCTGAGCCTCTCGGATTTGTTTAGGTAACTGTGTGATGATAGTAAGATGCAAAGCTCGCACACGTTGAGGCTTAGTAGTTTCTTTCCTACTCAGCGCGTCAGCAATGCTTTCCCTGGGTGGTACTTAATAGCACAATCGTAGTCGTTTAACAATTCCACCCAGCGTCTTTGCCTCATGTTTAACTCCTTTTGCTCAAAGATGTGCTGAAGACTCTTGTGATCAGTGTAAATAGTGCCTTTGGTACCGTACAAGTAATGTCTCCAGATCTTTAAGGCAAAAACTACCGCACCCAGTTCCAAGTCATGGGTGGTATAGTTCTTCTCATGAATCTTCAATTATCTAGAGGCGTAAGCTATCACCTTATCCCGCTGCATCAAGACGCATCCAAGTCCTTGAATAGACGCATCGCAGTAGACTACGAAGTCATCACTACCATCCGGTAACGCTAATATTGGTGCGCTACACAGTTTCTGTTTCAGCAACCGGAAAGCAGATTCCTGATTCTCACCCCATTTGTATGTTGTTCCCTTATGAGTCAAGGCTATGAGAGGTTGTGCAATCTTAGAGAACCCTTCAATGAGCCATCGATAATATCCCGCTAATCCAAGGAATTGTCGTATCTCGCTTGGTGTCTTAGGAACAGACCAATTCTTTATCGCTTCAATCTTAGCAGGATCAACATGTATTCCCTTCTCGTTGACAATATGACCCAAGAATTGTACCTCACGTATCCAAAAATCACACTTAGAAAACTTTACATACAACTGTTCCTTTGTAAGTAATTCCAAGATTAAACGTAAGTGCTTCTCATGTTCTTCCTCGGTCCTTGAATATATCAGTATGTCATCAATAAAGATGATAACAAACTGATCGAGATAGGGTTTGCACACGCGATTCATGAGGTCCATGAATACTGCTGGTGCATTCGTCAACCCAAATGGCATGACTAAAAATTCATAGTGACCATATCGTGTACGGAAAGCAGTCTTCGAGATGTCCACTTCTCGAACTCTCAGCTGATGATACCCAGACCTCAGATCAATCTTAGAGTAATAGCTTGATCCTTGCAGTTGATCAAACAAATCATCGATACGAGGTAAGGGATATCTATTCTTGATAGTAACCTTGTTCAGTTCCCTATAGTCAATGCACATTCGAAATGTACCATCCTTCTTCTTCACAAATAGAACTGGCGCTCCCCAGGGCGACGAACTCGGTCGAATAAACCCTTTATCCAACAACTCTTGTAGTTGGGCAGATAATTCCTGCAGTTCGTTCGGAGCTAACCGGTACGGTGCTCTCGCAATTGGAGCGGCTCCTGGAGTCAACTCAATTTGGAATTCAACTTGACGATGAGGCACTAATCCAGGCAGGTCTTCCGGAAACACCTCGGGAAACTCGCAAACTAAGGGGATATCCTTTATCTTCTTTTCCTCGATATGTTTATCTGTGACGAGTGCTAATATGGCTAGTCGACCCTTTCGTAACAACTTTTGTGCCTTTATAAACGAGATGATGCCTATCACCGCATCACTCCTATCACCTCTGACCGTAAGGACTTCTTCACCAATGGGAATCCGTATGATCTTCTCGTGGCATATGACTTCCGCTTGTTTATCGGAAAGCCAATCCATGCCTACTACCACATCAAAGCTTCCTAACGTAACAGGCATGAGATCTATGGTGAATGTATGACCATTAAGCTCTATCTTGCAGTCTCTAACAATATGCGTTACGTGAATCTGTGTGCCGTTAGCTAACTCCACGGTGTATTTAGATTCTAAGGCTGAGGGAATATCACTTAAAAGACTACAGAACCTAGTGGACACGAAACTTCTATCGGCTCCGGTATCAAATAATACGGTAGCAAAACGACCATTAACCAAAAATTTACCAGTTACAGTTGTAGGGTCGTTTAGAGCCTCACCTGAGCCAATGACGAAGGCTCTTCCTTTGGCTCCATTGTTGTTTCCACCATTGTTGTTGCCTTTATTATTGTTGTTGTTATTGTTGTTGCCATTGTTATTGTTGCTGGTGTTTCCATTGTTGTTGTTGCCATTACCATTCCTCTTAAGTTGGGGACAGTTGCTTTTGTAATGGCCTTCTTTTCCGCACTCAAAACAACCTTTTGGAGTTTCTTGTGATTGTTGTGGCTCTTTCATCAGTTCACCCCGGCAGTCTTTGGCTGCGTGACCAATCTTCCCACAACGTTGGCACTTGAAGTTATCACATCGACCCGCATGGTGGTAGTTACACCGGTTGCACTTCGGCTGTCTTCCGCCATACCCACCGGGTCCTTGATTTGAGGGAGTCGCCTGGTTGAAGCTTTGATTGTTATCAAACTTCCGTTGCTGTTGCTGACTTTGCTGCTGTTGCTGAGGTTGAGAATGGCTGCTGGATGACGATCCCTTGTTGCTTGAACCATCCCACTTGCGTTTATGGTCGGGCACGCTTGCCACCGCGCCCCGCTTAGGTATTGACCTTGCTCTACTGCTTGATCAGTCAGCCTGTGGGCTGTTCGGATAGCTTGTTGTATGGTAGTGGGGTTAGTGGTAGTTACCATACTTTGAATTTCGGGCACCAATCCCCGTATATAATGCTCAACCCTCTTGTGCATTTCATTCACCATCCCTGGGCATAAAGTGGCTAACTCATGAGTACGGGTGTAGGCTTCAATTTCTGTGCGTCCATGCGCCCACTAAGTGCTACAACGTTGCCTGCCAAAGTATGATGTCCACCGATGGCCATCGAGAGTCGCTCCTGAAGCTTCTCTACCTGGAAACGCAACTGACGCATCTCAGACCGTAATGCAGAGTTCTCATCAGTGAATCCTCTAATCCGATGTCGCTCCGTGTCTAGAGTGGCTACCAAAGCTGCAAACGCCTGCTCGAGAGGGATGCTCATGGTAGGAAGAGTAGGCAATGCAGAGGTGGTTGATGACCTAGTCCTATGTCGTGTAGGAGCTACTGGTGGTACGCGCTCTCTATAAGCCATACGGTTTATGTAGGTGGGGTAGAAATCCCAGTTCCGCGGAGGATCGAGCTCAGGAGGTATGAAAGGCTGATCCCAGTCTATCTCGCCAGAAGGATAAGGATGTCAGGGCCAGTTAAATCCCCTATCAGGTACAGGAGACGTAGGAGGTGACTCAGATCGTGCAGGTCTCTTGCCTAAATTTCTGGACGACGATGCCATGCTGCGAAGTACGTGTTGCGTATGCCAATGAGTATACAGTAAGGAGAGTAAGCGATAAGTAACTAACAACTGTGCGGTTATAGTCTAGTGTGTGTATGCAACCTAGTTCCCTATAACCAATGGCTCTGATACCAATCTGTCACACCCTTAAAATCCACGAGCGGAGTTTTACCGTGAGGCGTGTGAACAAACCAGGATCACAGTCAATAGTTACTTACAACGACACTATATGCCACTTTTAAAATAAAACCAACCAAAGTTCAAACTTTAAAACCATGCGGAAGCGTTAAATAAACTAGTAAACCCAAAACGATGAAACATGATTTGAAAATGCGCAAACATACGCGCCCAAGTATTAAGCAAAACCAAAACATGATGTTTAAACATTCTTAACCCAAAACAATGTTTCATAACATGCTGCCAAACACCATGATGCTGACCCGTGTAACGTACTCCTAGGCAATAGCAACCTTAACCTGAGAATAGCATACTAAAATGTCAACACAATGGTTGGTGAGTTCAAGAGTTTGCGTTAAAATATAAACCAATCAACAGTTTCCAGAGCATAAGTAGTGTATTGCAATAGATAGCTAGTGTATTAACATGAAAATATTAAACATAGTGATTTCACGATTGAAGCTGACTGTGATAGTTTGTGCCTCCCGTCACGACTTGCCAGGTCGTGACGAATATAAGTTAGGACAAAATTGCACCCGTTTGACCTCGGGTCGCACAAGTGGGGCTCGTCAAACCCAGTAGTACTACCCAAAATTTCCCGCTAGTCAATATTGTCACACCCTCAAAAATCCGCGAGCGGGGTTTTACCGCGAGGCGCGTGACATACCAGGATCTCAGTCATTAGTTACCAAGAACGACTCTATATGATTAATAAACAAAACCAGAGTTAACGTTTAAAATACTGCGGAAGCGTTTTTAAAACTAGAAAACCCAAAACAAGTAGTATGTAAAGAGAATGCGCAAAACATACGCGCCCCAAACACAAATGTTTAATAGGAAAAATAAACCCAAATGTGTAAACAAACAATGTAGACAACTCAACGATGCTGGTGTGCGTGCTCCTAGGCAACTGGCAACCTTAACCTGAGAATAGCATACTAAACAAGTCAACACATGGTTGGTGAGTTCAAGAGTTTGAGTTAAAATATAAACCAATCAACAGTTTCCAGAGCATAAGTAGTGTATTGCAATAGATAGCTAGTCTATTAACATAAAAATATTAATCATAGTGATTTCGCGATCGAAGCTGACTGTGTTACGTTTGTTGCCTCCCGTCACGACTTACCGTGTCGTGACGAATACGTGTTAGGACAAAATTGCACCCGTATGACCTCGAGTCACACAGGTGGGGCTCGTCAGACCCAGTAGTACTACCCAAGATTTCCCCGCTATTCAATATTAACAATCCGAAAGTGTGAGGACTTTTCCATGGTAAACAGCACTATATCAATATTATACACACTCATATATAAAAGCGTTTGTGATCAACAGTATGCTATCTCCCCCAAAAGAGATTATGTAAAATGAGTGGGGCAAGAACTCACCTGATACGCGCAAGAATTAAATTAGGGCTTAACTTGAAAGAAAAAGACAACCTTCAAAGGTCACCTAGAACACAAGAGTACATAAGTACGTGTATACAAAATCAACACGAAACCCTAAGTGCTCTACAAACCAAGGAACTCAAGGTTTAAGAAAGACAAGACACATTTGACCCAGTTGACCCGTTTGACCAGTTGGTGACATTATAGGTGATAATTCGTTAATACTAACACAACAGTATGTCATACATGATCAACATACAACTTGATTACATATAGCACATCATTAACCACATGTACTACCTAGATCATCATACAACCAATTATCATACAAGTCATGCGAATTACAACAGGCCAAAACAGGTAACAAACCAAATCAACATTCATATAACCTAGACAACACATTTAATCAACTTAGAAATCATCCATGAACACACTAGCACGATCCTAATATCCCAAACATGCTCAAATCATCCAATTCAAGGATTTGCACAATTAAAGTTTCCCTTTTGGGAAAGTTCATCCCAAATTCATCAAACTCACACTACATTCATGAATTCATCAATTATATACCAATTCAAGTCCATGACAACATCTAAACATGATCAACAACACTTAATCATCATGATTCATCAACATTCAACACCAAAAGTTACTATTTTTAGCAATGTATGAACTATAACACATCTTCTTGATTTTCAATTGTTCATATCATCAACCTAGCATCTAATCATCATCACAAACACATCCATAACATTCATACATCATCCAATCATCAATTCATGCAAAATAAAGTTACTATTTTTAGTAACCTATGAACAATGTATCAACATCATAGCTTTCTTGCAAAATCGACGTTAACTAATATATATACAATCCAACTAACATCATCACAACATCAAACAACCAACATTCAACATCCAATTTGATCCAAATTCGCCTCAAACTCACGGCCAAGATAATCATATGAACAAACAACCAAAATCCAAACTTTCTTGCATAATCAACGTTAATTAACATGTAATCTATCTAACAAACACATTAACATCAACAAACAAGCAACATTCGGCCTCCAATTCATCCAAATCGCAAATAACTTTCGGCTAGAACAAAATACATGAAAGAAACACGAAATTAACCTTAAAATCGCAAAGAGGAACAAGCTTTGATGCTTCTAATGTCTTCTAACCCTTGAAATCGATCCAATCCGAGTCTTACTCACTTGTTCTTGGTCGAATTCGAAGAGGAGAGGGAGAGGGAGTGCAAGTCGCGGCCGATTAGGGTGATTAGGGTTAGAGTTTTGATTTTTATTTTATTAAATAATCCATAATTACCCTTTTAACCCTTATAATTTGTATTTTATAAAAATTAAGCTTTTTGAATAGTTTTTAAATAGTTTTTAACTACTAAACACAATTATTATTAATCACAAATAACAATCATGCATAATTCCCATTTATCACAAAACACACGAGATAAATATGCATGTTTTCACGTTACGCGATAAAATTACAGTTAACATTCAAATCACATAAGCATAACTTAATAATCACATTGTTAACTTAATTATCATCAATTTAACATTACTGATTATTGTTAAGTCACCAACGTTCAACGACAACTAGTGTGTGTGCTCGACACGTGTATGCAAGACTTAACGGAACAAACGGAGTTTGGTAACGGAAAATTACCGGATGTCACAAATATTAACAATCCGAAAGTGTGAGGACTTTCCATGGTAAACAACACTATATTAATATTATACACACCCATATTTCAAAGCGTTTGTGATCAACAGTATGCTATCTCCCCCAAAAGAGATTATGTAAAAAGAGTGGGGTAAGAACTCACCTGATACGCGCAAGAATTAACTTAGAGCTTAACTTGAAAGAAAGAGGGGAAAGACAACCTTCAAAGGTCACCTAGAACACATGAGTACATAAGTACGTGTACACAGAATCAATATGAAACCTTAAGTGCTCTACAAACCAAAGAACTCAAGGTTTTAGAAAGACAAGACACATTTGACCCAGTTGACCCGTTTGACCCGTTGGTGACATTATAGGTGAAATTTCATTCAAACAAGCGTAACAGTACATCACACATGATTAACATCCAAACTAATCACACATGGAAATTCATTACCCATAAGTACTACCTAGATCATCATATCATCAAGCATCATACAAGTCATGCGAGTCTCAAACTATTATCATGCTCATAACATCTATAACACAAATAACACACCATACAAGGATCAAATCATGCACCACATGCCATGTGAAGCCACTCACGACTTCATACCCTAAACCCTGCCAATCCTACTATGTAGGGGCCTCAGATTCGCACACGTGTATGATGACCATCACACATCAATTACCATAATCCAAATCATTCCCAAAACATTCATTCATGATTAACCATCAATCAATCAAAATCCTAACATGCTCCTATGATTTATAAGCATGAACTTCCACAAACAGGCCAAAACAGATAACTACCCAAACCAACATCCATTGAATCCACCTAATACATTCTATCACCTTAGAACTCATCTATGAACTTACTAGCATGATCCAAATGCTCCTAACATGCCCAAATCATCATATTTAAGAGATTTCACAATTAAAGTTTCCCTTTTAGGAAAGTTCATCCCAAATCCATCAAACACCCAAGACATTCATGAATTCATCATTTACATACCAATTCAAGTCCATGAAAATATCTAGACATGATCAACAACATCTAATCATCATGATTCATCAACATTCAACACCAAAAGTTACTATTTTTAGCAATGTATGAACTATAACACATCTTCTTGATTTTTAATTGTTCATATCATCAACCTAGCATCTAATCATCATCACAAACACATCCATAACATTCATACATCCTTAAATCATCAATTCATGCAAAATAAAGTTACTATTCTTAGTAACCTATGAACAATGAATCAAAATCCCATCTTTCTTACAAAATTGACGTTAACTAACATGTATACAACCTAACTAGCACCATTACATCATCAAACAACCAATATTCAACACCAATTTGATCCAAAATCACCTCAAACTCTCGGCCAAAGATAATCATATGAACAAACAACCAAAATCCAAACTTTATTGCATACTTGACGTTAATTAGCATGCATTCTATCTAACAAACACATTAACATCAACAAACAAGCATCAATTGACCACCAGTTCATCCAAATCGCACACAAACTCTCGGCTAGAACAAAACACATGAAGAAACATGAAATTACCTTCTAAATCGCGAAAAGGAACGAGATTGGATGCTTCTAGTGCGATGATAGTCTTGAAATCAATCCAAAATCGCAGATTTTTGCTTGATCTCAATCGGTTTTCGCAAGGGAGAGGGGGGAGAGCAGTTGGTCGCGGCCGATGGGGGGTTTTAGGGTTGGGAATTACATTTTGTAACTTGATTTTTTTTCACAATTACACTTTACACCTTGTAATTTGTATTTTTAATCAAATTAATCTTTTAAATACTTTTTAAGAGAGTTTCTAACTTAATAATGTAAACATTATTAGTCAACCATACTAATTTTATAAATTATCTCACTAATCACAAGATTCACGAAATGATACACACGTTTCCATTTTACGCGATAAAGTTACAGTTAACATTTAAATCACATAAGCATAACTTAATAATCACATTATTAACTTAATTATCATCAATTTAACATTACTGATTATTATTAAGTCACCAACGTTCAACGACAACTAGTGTGTGTGCACGACACGTGTATGCAAGACTTAACGGAACTAACGGAGTTTGGTAACGGAAAATTACCGGATGTCACAATTGGAAAGAGGTAATTTTTAGGATTATTTCACTTGTGAAATTTCTTCCAAAACATGCTTTAGCATTTCGCGGTAGTAATGAAAAGTTATATGAAAAAAGTAATGGCATTTTTTTGGGATTGATTGAGATGTTGGAAGAGTTTGACTCGATTATGAAGGAACATGTGCGGCGTATCATGAGTGATGAACTCCACGTTCATTATCTTGGGCATAAGATCCAAACGAGTTAATACTTTCACTAGCTTATCAGGTTAAATTAGAAATCATCAGGAAGATAAAGCAAGCAAAGTATTACTCTATCATACTTGATTGTACTCCCAATACAAGTCATCAAGAACAAATGTCTTTGATTGTGAGGTATGTTAATTTTGAATCTAATTCTATTACCGTTGAGGAATCTTTTCTAGATTTTTGATTGTTCACGATACCACCGGTAAAGGACTATTTGATGTTACAATTGAGGAATTAAAGTCCCTT
The DNA here is from genome assembly GCA_025506505.1 of Flaveria sonorensis. Taxonomy (NCBI): domain Eukaryota; kingdom Viridiplantae; phylum Streptophyta; class Magnoliopsida; order Asterales; family Asteraceae; genus Flaveria; species Flaveria sonorensis. The sequence goes on from CM046423.1 coordinate 62,498,882, forward strand.
GGTCTTGATATTGATGATATGCATGGTCAAGGCTATGATAATGGAGCAAACATGAAAGAAAAACATCATGGAGTTCAAAGGAGATTCTTAGATATAAATCCTAGAGCTTTTTATACCGCATGTGGTTGTCACAGTCTAAATCTTACATTGTGACATGAGGAACACTAATACTAAATCTAGAGAGTTTTTGCAATCATACAATGGATTTATACCATCTTTTCCAATTCTAATTAAAGATGGCAAATTTTGAAAGACAACGTTAAAGGCTTGACTCCTAAGTCATTATCGGCCACTCGTTGGGAAAGTCGTGTAGATAGTGTTAAGCCTATTAGATTTCAACTTTCAGATGTAAGAGAAGCTTTGCTTGATGTCGGAGACTCTGAAAAAGATCCTATAATTCAAAGCCAAGCTAATGCACTAGCAAAAAATGAAATTGGTGATTTTGAATTTTTGGTGGCAATTGTTATTTGGTACGAAATACTAATAATGGTGAATGTAGTGAGCAAAAGGTTGCAATCAAAGGATATTCTTCTTGATTTTGCTATTGAAGAGGTGGACAAATTGATTATATATTTCAAGAATTATAGAGAAGTAGGGTTATCTAAGGCGATAAATATGGCTAAAGAAATTGCCATTGAAATGGGTGTTGATCTGGTATTCCCTCAAAGGTGTATGATACGTAGGAAAAAACAATCTGATGATACTTCAAGTGCACAAGAAGTGTTATTTTCACCAGAGGAGGATTCTAGAATCAATTACTTTTTAACCATTGTTGACCAAGCAGTTAGTTCTCTTGAAACAAGATTTGAACACTATCAACAATACCAAAAACTATTTGTTTTTCTGTTTCCAAAAAAGTTGAAGACACTTGATGAAAAAGATCTTAAGTCGTGTTGTTATGTTCTTGAAGATGCATTAAAGTACGGAGGAGAATCTGATATTGATGCTAATGAACTTTTTCTAGAGTTGAAATTGTTAGAGACCTTTTTACCTAGTAATATTATCAACCCTCTTTGTCACATCCCGACGGAAGCGTGAAATGCTTGAGTGTGACTTTTGGCTCATAACATATTGATTACAAAACATACATTCACAACAGATGACTAAAGATAAACTTTCATTAGATATTTATATATATTAGGTTGCATTTTTCAATTACATACAAAATTTTGTCTCTATGAGACTTTTACATATGATTTAGTAACCCTACAACAAAAGATTTATCATAATTATTTCATATAATCTCCCAGCTAGTAATGGACGTGAACGTCCATGTAAATACTGAGATCCACCAAGTCCAAAGTTATCCACACACATAGCTTCCCTATAATTTCAAACCACCCATTATACAGGTTGAATGTATACACGAGATTATAAAACATGTTGATGACCTAAAAAAACATACTCAAATAGTCAACATAAAAGTTGATAAGAACATAGGTTTAATAAGCAACATAATGTTTCTTAATTGATGTAACATAAACAAGTTCACAACCAAACCTACTTATATGCCAGGTGATTTATAACTATCATACATTTAAATCACAGAATCAAATAATATAACATCACGACTCTTATTTGACAGTCTCAACTGGGTCCAATTGGTGCAGGAAATATGTTCCTAAGTAGTGTTACTATATTATCTGACGGTTTTTTATACAAATTAATGGTTGTGATACATGGCAGTCAATTGACAGTAACTTATCAAAAATCTTTATTTACATTAGCATCAAACAATAAATTCAACAGTATGTTTTTCCTCCAAAAAATTTGTAAATAAAAAAGGGCTATATTACTCACTTTATTTCCAGCAATATATCAAGAAAAATTTATAAAATAATTACTTGTTAGAATAGTAACTAATTTCTTTAAAATTTTCAGCACTTATATCATTAATTCGACTAAAATTTCTAAACAGTAGCTATCACTTTCTAAAAATTACTAAAATTTTCAAGCAGTGGCATCTTAATACTTAGATTATTCCATAAATATTTCAATTAATATTTCTTTACAGGTAATTTTCTGGAATTTTTATAAGTTTCGCAATAAATGGCAAAAAATAGTTATATATCTCTAAAATTCCTGAAATTTATACAAACTGACCCATTTAGTATATCATATTTTATGTAAAAGTTTCATGATTTTACCTACTTTTTTTCTATCATTTTCTATTTTCTTCTTATCAATTATTCTAAAATATGAAACTTTATTATACTAGTTAATTAATTCACAAAATTTTTTCTATAATTCATATATAATATTAGGGTCATCATATAAATGTTTCAGACTTTTACTAAGTCCATATCTCCTGTTTGGTATTTTTCTTCTATTTCCATAATTTAATCATATAAATTAATATATCTTATATAATTATTCCATAATTTCCAGGTTTTTATTTTCAATATTTTCTAACAACTTTCTAAATTTTATTATACAATCACAATCATTTAAATATTTAATCTAACTGATTTAGTAAATCATGAAATAACACATATTCAACCTTTTAAATCCCTTGTTTTTGTTTAAATCATTGGTTTTTATAAAACTTTCTGTTATAAACTTCTTTCTTACTGATTTTTGATTAAAAATCAAGTGTTCATGAGATTTGTAATTTAGCTTTGATGGTTCATACATAAAGAGTTGGTTATATATGTATGTTAAACACATATATAACTTCTTAAACTTGTTAGTCATAAATTTTGAGAATCAAACCTTGTTTGGAGTAGAAGATAGATTTAGAGAATTGCTCTTAGGTTCTTGATGATCCACTAGGTGTGGTTGTTCTTAAGCTTGGAGTGTTGGTCATAAGTGTGTTGGGTTGAAGATGGTTGATGTTATGATGATGATATGGTGCTTATGATGATAGTGCTCGGTTGATGTTGAAGCCGAGAGAGAGAGAGCAAGAGGTTGTAAGTGGTGGTTGGTGTGATATGGGAATCGAGAGAGAGAGAGCCGAGGGAGTGGTGGCAGTTGTGGTGGATTTTGGTCGATGGAGGTGGTGGTTGTTATGGTGTTCTTCGGCCGAGGGTTCAAAGGGGGGGGGATCATCATTATTACCTCTAAGTTTTTAGGTGGGTGAGGTGTTTACTTAGGGGTTTAGGTGTCATGCTTAGAGATAGGATGAATGCAAGGATTACTAGGTGTCAAGTTTTGGTGCTAATGATAATTTTAATCATTAAGTTAATGTTAGTTTGTTAATTAGCTACTAATCAATGTTTGTTAACACCCTAATGATTCGAGTTCTTGAGTTGAGTTTGTAAGTTAGTTTGGTGTTTAAGTGTTTATGATTAGTTTGGATTTGGTTCTTGATATCAACTTTCTAAAAGTTAACTTATTTGGTAATGTTTGATTAAGTTTTAATCTTAGTTCATTACACATTAAATGAGAGCATATATCAATCAAGTAACTAGTCACATAATCTTATGATTTGGTAATTTACATGCATGAGTTGATAACTTATATCACTCACAGAAGTTTACATACATGCACACATAAATACTTTTGCATGTATGCATACGTGCTCACGTATCATATTCATATATACATGCATATTTAAAATATATATATACCAAACTCTTATAAAGCTAGTCAAATAACATTACATTAACAAATTTCAAATAAAGTCATCTTAGCAATTTTTAATTTAATATGTATATATATATATATATATATATATATATATATATATATATATATATATATATATATATATATATATTACTAACTTATAATAATTTCTGGAATTTTAATTTGTCTAACCTTAGTTTTAGGGTCGTCACACTCTTGAAGCTTTAAACAGTCTGAAGTAGCTTGGTTTATTTCCTAATGCATTAATTGCATATAGAGTGTTGTTGACTACTCCGGTAACAGTGGCATTGGCAGAGAGAAGTTTTTCAAAATTGAAGTTGTTGTTGAAAACGATGTATTGAAGAACATGAATTATGAAGACTTGATCGAGAACTTTGCTTCCAAAAATGCTAAGAGCGCATCTCGATTCGCTTAAGTAAGTAAATTAAATCATTTTGCTACAATGCTTTAGTTTTGTTTATTGCCGTAAATATTATCACCGTATTATAAATTTTTATCTACAAGTTATTCGGTTTAGACTATTTTATAAGTTGTACTATTTGGGCCAGATTTTTGTTCTCGTCCCGTGCCCAAAGTCCCGCGAGAATTCTCAGGACCGGCCATGTGTATTTGGAAATCAAGAAAAAGTTACGTTGTATAAAATTATTACAGCTACGTAGACAATATTAAGTTTGTCAAAACGGTGTTTCAAAATGTTTGTAAACACTACATTTAATTTTACAGCAACATAGACAATATTAAGTTTGTCACAGCGGTGTTTCAAAATGTTTGTAAACACTACATTTGTGTTCAGAATGTTTGAAAACATTAAATTTTAGAAGTTTGGAGAAAAAATGTTTAAATTATATATTAATATTAAAACAATACAATCTTTAATAAATTAAAAATACATCAGAGGTGTTTGCACGAGTAGGAACAAAAAAAGATAGTGAGCTATGTCAAATTTGAATTGGATTCGAATTTTCAAATTCTTATTGGATTAGAGTCGAAAATTAACAGTTTTGAATTCAAGTTATCATATTCGAATCAAATAAAGAATTTGTGATATTCGACTGGACTCGATTCGAAAGTCATACACACTTACACTTGTTTATTTTATATATTATAAATAGAATATGTATATGAGAAATTAAGAATAAAAATTTAAAAATTATTTTAAATCTCAAATTTTAAATCATGATATTTTGGCATTTAAAACTTCAAATTTTTTGTATGTTATATTTGTTTTTCTTTAATCGATTAATTATTTTTATTTACTAAATACGAACATAATAAATTCGAATTCAAGTCGAATTCGAAATCTTTTTCGTATACAAATCGAATTCAAATCTTATTTGAAAATTCTGAATTTGACTTGTCATTTTCAAAATTGAATCCTGTGTGAAAATTTAAAAATTTGACTTATTCAATTTGATAAACACATATCGTATGAGGGTGTGTGGCAACCAACCTAGAGAAGAAGCAAAAACAATCATTTGTGGGTGGAGAAGATTCGAACCCCGGGTACATTCGCTTTGAAAAGTGAAGTTGTGCCAAACAAAATTTTTAATTAATGGTTTTTTTTTTCTCAACTTACTAACCAAAAAAATTTATTAAAGGTGTTGTTCAGATGCTAGGTATAGTTATATAGAATGAGTTTTCTACTCTTATGTGTATTGTTTGCCGAATCAACTCTCACATTGTATTACAGTGAGCTCCCTCACCAATACCATGTTGATTAAGAGACAAGAGACAATAAGTTCATGAGTTTATTTTAAAATGGCAAATGCAATATTTCATAATACAACAACATGCCCATAAGTTGACGAAAGCATTAAGCATGTATGCTTTATGAATCATTTAATGTCAATGTTCCCTGTAATACATGGTGGTTTGACTATGTTTTTACTGTACATATCTCTAATTCTTTACAGGGATTCCGTACAATAAGAAAGCTGGCAAGAAACCAGCGAACAGTTAAAGTGCAAAATGGCTTGGTAGCTAAGGTGGAAGCAGTGGGGACTCTTTCTTTAGTTCTTGAAGGGGGCTTCATTTTAAATTTACCAAAAACCTTATATGTACCAACTATTACTAGAAACTTAATTTGTGTTCTAAAGCTAGATAACGATGGATATATATTTACTTTTGGACATGGTAGATGTACTTTAAGTTTCAATTCATGTACTGTTGGTTGTGGTGTATTGGATGGAGACCTTTATAAGTTGTCTTTAGATCATAAATTTTCGGAATCCTTGTTGTCTTATAACATAGAAGATAATTTAATGAGAAATAAAAGAAAAAAATACGGAGACATCTTCTAAATTGTGGCATCAAAGATTAGACCACATTTTACGAGAAAGAATGAACATACTCGTGAAAGATGGAGTACTCCCAGAACTTGACTTTTCTGATTTTGATAAATGTGTTCAATGTATCAAGGGAAAAATGACCAAAACAAATAAGAAAGGTTCCACCAGAAGTACAAGTTTACTTGATTTGATCCATACAGACATATTTGGTGTATTTTCTGTAGGTATTGGAGGGCATAAGTCATTTATTACTTTCATTGATGACTATTCTCGTTATATGTACTTGTTTTTGATCCATGAAAAATCTGAATCTCTCGAAACTTTTAAAACTTTTAAGGCTGAAGTTGAGAATCAACTAGATCGATAAATAAAAGTTGTGAGATCCGATAGGGGTGGAGAATACTATGGTCGCCACACCGATGTAGGACAAAGTCCAGGGTCTTTTCATGAGTTTTGTAAAAGCCATGGTATAATAAATCAGTACACCATGCCCGAAACCCCCCAACAAAACGGTGTGGCTGAAAGGCGTAACTGTACCCTTATGGATATGGTACATAGTATGTTGGCTAACTGTAATCTCCCTGAGTTTCTTTGGACTGAGGCATTAAAGACAGTCGTCCACATACTTAATCGGGTTCCTTCTAAGTCTGTCCCTAAGACTCCTTTTGAAATATGGACAGAAAGAAAACCTAATTTGAATTATCTTAAAGTATGGGGATGTCCAGCTGAAGCTAAACTTTATAATCCACAGTCCAAGAAATTAGATATGAATACAATAAGTTGTTTTTCCATTGGATATCCTGAACGTTCAAAAGGATACCGATTTTACTGCCCTTCTCATTCCACTAGAATTGTTGAGACTAGAAATGTTGAATTCCTTGAGTTTACAAACTTGAGTGGGAGTGATGGTGGTAGACAAATAGATCTTCGTGAAAAACTGAAGTGACACCGATCATTCATATACCGGTGCCTATAAGTCAGCCATTTGAACTATCTATTGATTCACCAGTTTCTCATAATGAAAATATGGCTAACACTGAGGAACCATCTACATTAAATCCCGTCACATCTCACGAAGTTAATAAACAAGAAACTCAAGAACCGCAATTAAGAAGGTCTTCTCGACCTAGGCGGCCCATAACTTATGATGATTTCGTGACTTACCTTCATGAAGCTGATTTAGATTTGGGTAAAATTGATGACCCAACTACATTCAAAGAGGCTACGAATTGCGACCAATCAACTCAATGGTTAAATGCCATGGAAGATGAGTTGAAATCAATAAAGATAAATAATGTTTGGACACTTACTGAATTACCAAAGGGTGCTAAGCCTGTTGGTTGTAAGTGGGTCTATAAAACTAAGTAAGACCAACATGGAAACATTGAACATTATAAAGCGCGTTTGGTTGCATAAGGCTATACTCAAAGGGAGGGTATTGATTATTAGGAGACGTTTTCTCCTATGTCAAGAAAAGATTCCCTTAGAATAGTTATGAATTTAGTAGCACATTTTAAATTAGAGCTACATCAAATGGATGTTAAAACTATGTTCTTAAATGGAGATTTGCACGAAGATGTGTTCATGAAACAACATGAAGGTTTTAAGCCTAAAGGCAAAGAAGACATGGTATGCAAATTAAATAAGTCAATTTATGGGTTAAAGCAAGTATCTCGACAATGGTACATCAAATTTGATGAAGTGATGAAAATGCACAACTTCACTAAAAATCAGGTAGATCAATGCATTTATCTAAAGATGAGTGGGAGTAAATTTGTTATACTTGTATTGTATGTCGATGACATATTATTAGCAAGTAACAATTTAGACATGTTGCATGAATCAAAAGAATTATTATCCACTAATTTTGATATGAAAGATCTCGGTGAAGCCTCATATGTGATTGGAATAGAAATCCACCAAAATCGAAGCGTTGGGATATTAGACTGTCTCAAAAAGCATATATTGAGCGGATACTTAAAAGATTCAATATGCAATATTGTTCTCCATCCGTTGCACCTGTAGTTAAGGGTGATAGTTTTGGGTCTTATTAATGCCCTAAGTCAGAGGCAGAAATTGAACAAATGAGACTTATACCATATGCCTCCGTTGTGAGAAGTTTAATGTATGCTCAAGTATGCACTCGTCCCGACATCGCATATATAACCGGCTTTCTAGGCAGGTACCAATCAAATCCTGGTCTAGATCATTGGAAAGCTGCTAAGAAAGTATTACAATATCTCCAAGGGACAAAGGAGTACAAGTTGACTTATAGGAGATCATATAATCCTGAAGTTATCGGCTATACTGATTCTGATTTTGCGAAGTGTAAAGATGATAAAAGGTCTACTTCGGGATACATTTTCATGCTATCAGGTGGGCCCATATCATGGAAGAGTCATAAACAACAGTTGACTACTACTTCGACTATGATGGCAGAATATGTTGCATGTTATAATGCCACGTGCCACGCGATGCTTTTAAGAAATCTGATTAAGGGACTCAAAATCGTTACTTCCATACAGAGACCTATGAAAATTTATTGTGATAATAGCTAGGCGGTGAGCTTTTCAAATAGTAATAGTTCAAGTGATGCTGGACTGTACCTTGACACAAAATATTTGTTTGTACGAGAACGAGTGGAGGATCAAAGTGTTAGTGTTGAATTTATCAGTACGCATGACATGTTAGCGAATCCACTTACTAAGGGTCTACCGCCTAAAGTATTCACTAATCATGTACGTAATATGGGTTTTAGGCAAGATCTTATTTGAATGTTATGTAGACACTTTTAATATATTATTTACATACTTCACTCATATGTAAAGTTTGTCTATACTTATGAATATATATATATATATATATATATATATATATATATATATATATATATATATATATATATATATATATATATATATGTGCACTATTATGTTTACTTTAGACAAACGTATTTTTACCACCTAACCTATAATTTGCGATGATGTCAATGTCATAATGGATAGGGTATTGCATTGATAATAATGCAAATGATTGTATCTATTTGTTTTGATATTATTATAAGAAGGTTTAATGAATATGATCAACTTTGATCACTTGGCCAATTAATGTAATATTATATATTAATAATCACACATAGATGTTTAGTAAAATGGTCTAGCGGCCAAGTGGAAGAATGTTAGAATTATTTATGTGGCCTTTTGACCATTTGGCATTTATTTGGTTTATGTGTGTGTGGTCCTAATACTTGGGGTATATAATACAGGACCGGGTAAGGGTACTTAACACTTAGTTTCACACTAAGGAGAGATCTTAGATCACTTAACAATTCAAATAGGGAACTGGTAACTTAAAATAGATGCTACTAAGAACACAAGTAAATCAAAGAGACAGAACTAAGAACAACACAAGACTGGTTTTTCAAGGATGTTGTATGTTGATCTCAAGTTCTCTTACAAATGTTATGAAGCATAAAGAAATTACAAAGACCTGAGACACTTTTATACTACAACCTACAACCATCACTTACATGTAAAGACAGTTGGGATTTGACTAATCTAGATAACAAGATCAATCTAAAGTCAAAAGGCAGATTGCCTTTTGACTAGTGACTATGACATGCCATAGCTCACTGACTTTTCCTAATACAAAAAGTGTATAGGAACAAGTAAGGTAATTTACAGACAAAGACCATTCCTATTTTTGATAAAGCATGGAAGTTTCACCAACTTATGTAAAGTAGGTAAACCACCAGAGCAGGTAGCGAAAAGTGTGTCAGCTTTATCAAAAGTTGATTCAGAGAAAGCATATTTTCTCTGTCCTCTGAAGAAATTAGTCTTCACAGCTTCGGAAGACTTTGTCTCTGAAGCTTCCGAAGATTTCATCTTTGGCTTCAAAAGATGCTGGTCTTTGGCTTCGGAAGATTTCACACTTAGAATGTTTTTCTGTTTGAGTGTGAAACTTCCAAAGTAACTCCTTCTGAACTGTTAGCTTCGGAAGATCTTACACTTAGACACATTTGAGAGTGTAAGACTTCCAAAGCTAGTTCATCTTTGTTCCTTAGTGCATGCATGGAAGACTTGGTTGTTCTGGCTTGTTGGTTGCATCAACCTCATAATCTTCAGATGATCTTACAAACTCCCCCTAAGCTGATGCTACCAAAACAGAGAAGTTCTTCAGATTTTGATAGTCCACATTTGGATCCTCAGCATACCTTTCTTCATCATTAGGTCTAGATCCTTCAGACTAACATAGAACCTTCTCATGTCAAAGAGATCATGCAGAGGAAGATTGAGTATGTCTACTGAGGAATAGACATGCCTGCCTTCCTGATCTCTTATGACATACCATCTGTCTTGATCTTCATCATAAGACCATGACATAATTTGTCTTTTAATAGCAAGAGGCTCTACTATGATTGGAGTTTGTTGAGAGACCTCTTCATGCACTCCCTCAGAATGCTCTGACTCATCCTGAGGTTGGGAGGTGGATGCCTTTCTTCTTTTCTTCTTTGAGGATGATCTTCTAGCCATCCTTTTTCTTCTCCCTGATGATTTAAGCTGAGGGGATTGGTCTTGAGTACCAGGTTGTTCAGTTGAGTCCCCCTCAGTTGGGATCTCCTCTCTCATAGGTTCAGAAGAAGAGAGAGGAGGACCCTGCTATGAATTAGAAGATGAAGTTGGCTGAGATGCAGCTTCAGGTCCAGGTTGTGTTGTCTCAGTGGGTTCAACCTTCACCTCAACTTCAGGTTGAGCTTGACTTGGTGGAGAATGCAAGTCCACCAGCTCTCCCCTTTTTATCTTCTGCTTGATTACCCTAATGTGCTCATCCATTGTGGATAGAGACATAGGACCAAGCCTCCTTCCGGAGAACCCATACAGCTTCAAGAAGCTCATAATCTTTTGTCTGTCAGCAGACTTCTTTTGGCTTTTAAGGATGAAAGCCCTTGACTTTGCAACTTCTTCCCTTAATCTTTTCCTTTCAGCTTGTTTTTCTCTTTTAGCTTTTTCTTCCATCTGCTTATTGTATTCAGACAATATATACTCAGATGGTAAGGGAAGAAGTGCATCTGCCTGATAGAGACATGTGGCACTCAGGTAGCTAATCATCTTTAGTCTTTCTTCTTTAGTTGCTACCTGAGATTGTTCAGTGGCCACAGTCTCTGGCTCAGGACTTTCTTGAACTGGGGAGAGGATAAGAATGTTCTTGTAGAGTCTTTTCAGCCTCATTTCTTCTTTGTTCTTGAACAGCAGTGCTGCATCCTCTGCTTCCCTCCTCTCCTTTGACAGCTCAGTGTCAGCCAATTCATTCAGCTCATCTAAGGGGAGAGAGATGAGTTCATCAATGTCGTAGTTTCTGGTTCCCAGGTAATTTAGCCTGGCTACCCGTAACTCATCTTCCTGAGTGTTTAGCCTGGGGACAACCCTGATTGCAGTTTCCATAAACCCTGGGGAACCACTTGAACTCTCTCCCTTCAGCTTCCTCTTCCTCTCTCTCTTCTCCTCCTCAATCTCCTCATGAGTCATTTTCCTTTTGCCTTTGTCGATCACAAGCTTTGGTGACTCAGGCTGGAGAGAGCTTTGGCCTACATTGCTTAGTTCAGCTGTCAAGCTCTGGCCAGAGAGAGGTTGTGAAACACCATCACCAGCTGGTGTTCCACTGAGGGTAATGGGTGCAGAGGGAGATCCTGTCTCAAGGTTCACAGGTTCAACCTCTGGGCTTTCAGTCAAGGTTTTCCCTTTCAAGCTAATCTTCGTCTACCTCAACATCCAGTTGACCAAAGATCTCACCTGCTAGCCTCTGTCTATATAATTTTGATCTCAATTTAAACTCCTCTAGCACCCTATAATGGATTTTTTCTCCCAATCTTGCTGCTTGTCTGTTATTGCTTGGGTTGACAAGTGGCAGATCTACCAAGTTGATGCTCTCATAGTAACTCAGGTGTGAAATGTTGAGAACTTCTAGTTGACCCTGAGCTCTAGAGATCACAAGAGCTCTCCTATTACTGTCATACCCCCAACCCCAGATTGGGTTCTCAGAAGGGGCAGACATTGCTCTTGGTATTCCCTACTCAAACAGTTGTTGAATGAGAAAATGTAGATCACTGTCTAGAGGAGGTTGCTGAGTGTGAACATCTTCAAGAGAGGATGGTGATTCCCCTATGTCCATACTCTGGGAGGAACTCCCAGGTTCCGTGATTGTCAGAATTTTCTCCCCTTTTTTGGTAGCATCACCCTCTTGCATAGGTGAGCTAGGAGATTGATCCATGACATCCACAGGTTCTTGTGGACCTGTATGAGTTGTCCTCATGGGTCTTTCAGCTAACTTGCCCTTGAGATCGGTGATCTCAAGTTGCTGGTCATTGACCTTCTTCTATAAGATAGTCACCTGAGATTCCAGGTGAGCTATCTTTGAAACAAAATAGGTGCAAAGATGTGACAGTTTGTGAACCTTTTGTTGCAGACTCCCCTTATCTTCAGATAAAGAATCATTAGGGGATGAGAGAATTAGACCTAAGTCTTCTTCCTCACCACCAGCATGGGTTTCTTGGCTGCTGGATTTCCCCTGCCCAATGATAACTTCCAGAGAAGTGTCAAGAGGCTGGGTTGCCATGGTATAGGTCCTAGTGATGTTATCATTTGCAAAAGTGATAGCCTCTGCCATATGGATTTCCTGAATAAGTTCAGGGTGATCCACCTCAGTAGGGGTTTGCTGATGTGGGCTAGAGATGGGGGAAGCAGGAGTACTCATCTCTTCTTAAGTGTGGGAAGAGAGGAAAGACTTATGGTACTCACTGAAGCCCAAATCTTCATCAGAATAGAAGTCAAGGCTGGGAATGGGGTGGTTTAGATCAAGAGGTTGGGGATGGTAGCTTTCCCCAGAAGGTTGATCACTAGAGTATTGAGACTCAGAGTGATGGCTTAAGGTTGTTTATGGGGTTGTGAGCTCATCAGGCCGAGCATGAGGAACCTCAGCGCTAAGTTGTGGAAATATGGGAGTGGTCTGCTCCTCAGGAGAAGTGGGAGATCGAGATTCCACTTCCTCCTGAATGGGTTCTGATATGGGGGCCTGCACATACTTAGTAGCAAGTGCAGGGGTTCGTTGGGATTTTGTTTTGTAGGTGATGGTGATGGTAGACTGTGTTTGAGGTGGGTGAGAGGTAGAGGGTGTTGGTTCAACACTAGCTGGTGCTGCTAGGTTTTCACGCTAAGCAATGAGCTCAAGCATTTTTGGGACAAGGGATGTTTCTACCCTAGAGAAGCCAACAGTTGGCTTCTTCAAGATTTTGAAGATGTCGGGCCTCATTTGTCCTATTTTAAGAATATTACCTGTTCCCCTCAACTATGGTCCCAACTCACAGTTGAGAATGTGTTGAACATACCTAGGGAACATGTAATACTCTAAGGAGTCCAAGTTTGCAAGTAAATTAGTATATACAAACTGAGAGTACCTGAACTTGACCCCTTATACCATCCTATGGACTATAAAGGAGAGGTCTTCTGGAACTTGATCCCATCCTCCATGCTTGTTAGAAAGGCTGTGAATGAAGACATGGAGGAGGTATTTCCATTTAGATGAGACCTTCCCCTTCCTGAAGGTTTTGATAGAGAAATCACCTTCATAGCCCATCTGCTAAAAGGAATGGTTGACAACAGACTTTGGAAAGGACAGCTCACCTGCCTCATCATCCAGCTGCAAATGGGTGTTTATGATGGCCGGAGTGATGAAAATCGTCATTCCCTGCACTGTAGCAAACAGTGCCTTCTCCCCGTCCATGGTGACCTCTTAACAGGTCCTCCAGAACTTAAGCAACTGATCCTCATAGAGAGGAGGATTAATTGTAAGGGAGGTGAAGTAGTGAGACGAAGAAAAGTACCTACACACATCTAAGAAGCTTGGATCCTTCTCAAAATGTAACAGGGCAACTTGATTGTGTTGCCTGTATAGGTGCATGGAAAAATTAGGGTCGTTGCGACGATCAAGGTTGGCCATTTGAGGAAGCTTTACAAAGAAAGAAAGAAGAAGATGAAATTTAGGGGTAAATTTAGGGTAAGGATCAGTGAGAGTAGAGAGACGAAATAGTTATGACAAAAAGATAAACTTTAAAATCCACAAGTGGGTCCTACTTCTGAAAAAGTGCGCCCAAAAAGTTAGTTTTCTTGGAAGCTGTAAAACTTCCAAAGGCAATTTTGGCATCGGAAGCTTTGTAGCAAAGCTTTCGAAGGCAGTTTTTGCTTTGGAAGATATTTCAAATAATTTTGAAAATTTGGCTTCGGAAGAAGTGAATACGTCTTCCGAGACTTAGTTGCTTTCGGAAGATATTTGTTCTTTAAATGCATTTAAGTGCTTATATAAAAATTTAAGCTTCGAAAGATACTCCAAGAATTTCTTCCAAAGGTAAATCTTAGATAAGCTGTTAAATAATTTAAAGACATAAATTTCTTCCGAAGGCAATTTGAGTTCTTCCGAAGATAAATTTTCACAAATCTAAGGAATATCAGTTAAAAGTAGTTTTTCTTCCATAAAAAACTAGGCTTATGAGGTGATCTAATAGACAACTTAGGACACACAATTTTAAGAAATAAAGTTGATTAAGTTATTAAAGAAAATCTATTCAAAGTTAATCATCCCAATAGCTGATACAAGATATTTAAATCTCTGTTCATCAAATGCCTTTGTGAACAGATCAGCATATTGTTCATTTGTGTTAACTTTGATTAGTTTGATCAATCCCTTTTCAAAATTATCCCTAATCAGATGATACCTGATGTTGATGTGTTTGGTCCATGAGTGCTGCACAGGATTTTCTATAATAGAGATGGCACTGTTGTTGTCTATGTGGATAGGAGTCTCCTTGAAGTTGAATCCATAGTCTAGCATCTGATTCTGAATCCAAAGCACTTAAGCACAGCAGCTTGCAGCAACAATGTATTCAGCTTCAGCAGTTGATGCAGACACACAAGATTGCTTCTTGCACTTCTAAGAGACATCCCCCAGATGTAGACTTTGCAGTCATGTTGCAGCCACCATAGTCACTATCTGTATAAGCATATAGATTAAAGTCTGAATTGTTTGGATACCAAAGGCCTAGATTTGGAGCACCTTTGAGGTATATGAGAATCCTTTTAACAGTGATTAGGTATGACATCTTGGGGTTGGCTTAATATCTTGCACATATACATGTGGCAAACATGATATCAGGCCTGCTAGTAGTAAGGTACATAAGTGACCCAATCATAGCCCTGTAGAGATGTTTATCAACACACTCCCCCTCAAGATCAGGACCAAGGGAGTGATTTCTGGCTATGGGTGTCTTTGCAACCTTACAGTCAATCATCTTGAATCTTGTAAGTATGTCATGTACATACTTTGACTGACTAATGAAGATGCCTTCTTCAACCTGCTTTACTTGAATTCCTAGAAAGAAATGACACTCATTTCAAATCTATTCTTCATCAGCATCTTAAAGTCTTTATAGAGCTTTGGATTAGTTGAACCAAAGATGATGTCATCTACATATATTTGAACTAGCAGTGTGTCATTCCCTATTTCTTTGATGAAGAAAGTCCCATCAATAGTACCTCTTTTGTATCCATGTTAACAGAGGTAATATTTATAGTGTCTCATACCACTTTCTTGGAGCTTGATGTAGTCCATTTAAAGCTTTATCAAACTTGCAGACATAATCAGGATGATCTGGATCTGCAAAGCCAGGTGGTTGTTTGATATAAACTTCTTCATCAATCACCCCATAGAGAAAAGCACATTTCACATCAAGCTGGTAGACCTTGAAATCCTTGGATGCAGCATAAGCCAGAAATATTCTTACAGCTTCAAGTCTTGCAACTGGAGCAAAGACATCAGTGTAATCAATCCCTTCTTCTTGAGTGTATCCTTGGACAACCAGTCTAGCCTTGTTCTTGATGATAATCCCTCTATCATCCTTCTTGTTCCTGAATACCCATTTGGTTCCTATGACACTTTTCCATTGAGGAAGAGGGCATAAGTTCCACACCTTTTGTCTCCTGATTTAAAGCAGCTCATCTTGCATAGCTTCAATCCAGCTTCCATCCTTCAAAGCCTCATCAACTTTCTTCGGCTCTATCTAGGATAAGAAACAAGAATGTAGACAAACATGGCTGTCATGAGTTTGTCCTCTTGTTCTTACCCCTGAGTCAACATTTCCAATGATATTTGTGGTGGGATATAACTTGTGGATCCAAAGTTGAGAGATCACAGCAAGTTGGTTAGACAGATCTAAATTTGAGAAATTCTGATCTGGCAATGATGTGTCTCCCACCACATCAGCACACTTATCAAGAGAAACTTGATCCAATGAGTGTGTGACATCATTCATGTTGTCTTCAATGGAGTGGTTATCAGCATCAAGAAATTCTTGATTGCTGTCACCACCTCCAGTTCCTCCTGTATTTGAAGTTCCTTCACCTGGATTTGGAGCCTCTAAGCTGGAATTTGAAGGCACCTCAGATGAATTAGCAGTATTTGTCATGCTTGTACTGATAGGAGCTTCACTTGCTGGGTTAGTTACCATTGGAGCTGAAGTAATCTTCTTGGTTGGTCTTCTCAGCTCAAATCTTGGATCAGGATCTTCTGTTGATCTGTTATCTGTAGATCCTGAAACATTCTCACAAGACTTGTTAAAATAGTTGGCAACTAAATCAAGATCAAACAACCAATCCGGACTAGAACCTTTCACACAGGGTGGGTGTTCATTGAGAGTCACATTGGCTGACTCCTCAATAATTCTAGTTCTGAGATTGTATACTCTATAAGCCTTAGCCTGAGAAGAGTATCCAACAAAGTGTCCATCATCTGATTTCTCAGCAAACTTTGCTATTTGATCTTTGGTATTCAAGATGGTGTAAGGACATCCAAATGTTCTGAAAAAACCAATCATGGTCTCCTTTTATGCCATAGTTCATATGGAGTCTTACCATGAGTCTTAACTACTAAAACTCTGTTCTGCACATAGCAGGCTATGTTGACAGCCTCTGTCCAGAAGGTGATAGGCAGTTTAGAGTCAGACAACATGGTTCTAGCAGCCTCAATGAGTGTCCCGTTTCTCCTCTCAGCAACAACATTTTGCTGAGGAGTCCTAGGAGCACTATATTGTCTTGAAATACCCTTTTCATCACAAAATGTATCAAGGATTTGGTTTTTAAATTCTGTTCCTTGATCACATCTTATGGTTTTGACCTTGTGGTCACATTGATTCTCAATTTTCAGAATGAAGTTCTTCAAGATCTCAGGAGTCTCATCCTTAGTTCTAAGGAAGAAGACCCTAGTGAATCTTATGAAGTCATCTGTGATCACTAAACAATAAGAGATCCTTCCTAGACTCATTACACTGGTGGGGCCAAATAGATCCATATGTAACAAGTGTAGGGGAGTAGTGATGGAGTTGGTTTTCTTTGGCTTATGAGACACTTTGTGCTGCTTCCCTTTCAGGCATCCAACACAATGGTCATCACTTGTAAACTCTTTCTTTAGTATTCCAGTTACCAAATCATTTTTAATTAATTTATTCATGTTTTTGAAGTTTACATGGCACATTCTTTTATGCCAGAGGAAAGACTCATCACTATTTGCTTTAGATAGAAAGCAAGACACTTCTCCAGAGGGAGTTGTTTCTTGCAGATCCATCTTCTACATGTTTCCCTTCCTAGGGGCTCTGAACAGAATGTACTCCTGAGGAATAACCACCCCCGGCTTTAGAACAATGCATTCATGCTCAGTGAAGAGCATATGATGTTTTTGGTCACAAAATTGGAACACACTCAAAAGATTGTATCCAAGCTCCTTGACAAAATTTACCTTCTCAATGCTGAGCTTACCATTTGAGACCATGCCCCTGCTAGTGATGTAACCTCCTGCATCTCCTCCAAAAGCAACTGGCCCTCCAACAAAATTCTCGAAGTTTTGAAGTAAGGACTCATTGCCTGTCATGTGCCTGGAGCAGCCACTATCAATGATTCACGCATTTCTGTTTGCCTTTGGCTGTCCCGGCACAAAAAGAGATGATTTAGTTACATTTGGAAACCCAAGCCTCATTGGTCTTGGGCTTGTTAAAATGAGTTGAAGGAAATGAAACAGTAAGTGATCCTATATTCAGGCTCTGAGGATCATTTGCTGATAAAGAATCTTCAGTCACACAGTCCTCCTTTATCTTCCACACCATCTTTGGAAAATTTGGCTTGACCTTCAAAGCTTCGGAAGCTTTTGCAGCTTCGGAAGATTTGGAGACTGGACCTTCGGAAGATCTTGCTTTCACTGCAGCAAGCTTCAGTACTTCGGAAGCATTTCTTTCTTCCGAGACCAAATTTTCTTCCGAAGGCAATTTTTCACTTGCCTTCTTCTTCATTTTGGATCTTCCGAAGGAAATAGATTTTCCTTCCGAAGCTAGCTTTTCCTTCATCTTCCCAGAAGCTTTCTCTTTAAACATATGGATAGTGCTTTTGGGATTGTAGATACAATCTTTAGCCAGATGGGAAGTACTACCACACATGATGCATTCCATTTGCTTCCTTCTGGGAGTTTTCTTCAAAGAGCAAGACTGAACTTGAACACTTTCTTTCTCCAGCTTCTTCTTCACAGATGATGCAGCAATTCTCTTAGGGAGAGACTTTCTCTTGGAGGAGGATGGTTCAGACTGTATAGCAGTGGTACACATCAATTCAGCCTTCTCTTTGCTAGAATGAGTTGGAACTATATAAATCTCCTAGTACTAGAGTTTGTAGTTGATTCCTCAGCTTTTACCACTTCAAACCCTGCAGAGATAAACACTTGAGCTTCTTTGATCTTCTCTTTGCTCTTCTAATCAAGTTCTTCCTTGGCTTCATTTGACCCCTCATAAATTAGTTTCAGTGCATCCCATAGCTGTTTAGTAGTCTTGCACTTCTTGAAAACTCTGTAGATGGAGTTTGGAAGAGCAGTTTGGAGGGCTATCATAGCTTTCTGATCAATATCAATCCTTTTCTAGTCTTCATGTGACATCCGGTAATTTTCCATTACCAAACTCTGTTAGTTCCGTTAAGTCTTGCATACACGTGTCGTGAGCACACACTAGTTGTCGTTAAACGTTGGTGACTTAATAATAATTAATAATGATAAACAGATAATTATTCAACTAATAATGTTGGTTACTGGTTGTGATTATGCGATTTAAATATTAATTGTGAACTTTATCGCGTAACGTGGAAACGTGTGTATTTAATGTGTGAACTTGGTAACTTGTAAAGATAATGCTTATAATTGTTATTATTAGTTCATATGTTTACTATGTTAATTAAAAACATTTTAAAAGAGTGCTTAAAAGTCTAATCTTTATAAAATACAAAGTGCAAGGGTTAAAAGGTAATTATGCAAAACTTAATTGATTAAAGCACAAAAACCCAACCCTAATAACCCATTCGGCCGACATTGCATCCCTCTCCCTCACCCTTGCGAATTCGACCAAGAACAAGTGAATAAACCTCGGATTGGATTGATTTCAAGGGTTAGAAGACACTAGAAGCATCAAAGCTTGTTCCTTTTTGCGATTGTAAGGTTAATTCATGTTTATTTGGATGTTTTGTAGTTAGCCGAGGGTT
The DNA here is from genome assembly GCA_025506505.1 of Flaveria sonorensis. NCBI lineage: Eukaryota > Viridiplantae > Streptophyta > Magnoliopsida > Asterales > Asteraceae > Flaveria > Flaveria sonorensis. Next base: position 62,518,368 of record CM046423.1, read on the forward strand.
TGTGGTTCGAAATCTTTAATTGATGGTCGATTAATGCTTAGTTGTTGATGTTAATGTGTTTACTAGATAGATTACATGTTATTTAACGTCAAGTATGCATAAAAATTGGATTTTGGTTGTTCTTTCGGGTGATGAACCCTTAGCCGAAGTTTGATGCAATTTTGATCAAATTGGATGTTGAATGTTGGTTGATTGTTGATGTTATTGTGTTAGTTAAGTTGGATACATGTTAGTTAACGTCGATTATGCAAGAAAGTTTGGATTTTGATGGATTGTTCATAGGTTACTAAGAATAGTAAATTTATTTTGCATGAAACAATGATTTGATCATGAATTGGTGTTATGGATGTGTTTATAATGATAATTAGATTCTAGATTGTTGATATGAACATTGGGAAATCGAGAATGCACGTTGTAGTTCTTACCTTGCTAAAAATAGTAACTTTTGATGTTGAATGTTGATGAAACATGACAATTAGATGTTGTTATCATGTCTAGATATTGTTATGGACTTAATTGGTATGCAAATGGTAAATTCATGAATGTAGTGTGAGTTTGATGAATTTGGGATGTACTTTCCCAAAAGGGAAACTTTATTTGTGCAAATCCTTGAATTGGATGATTTGAACATGTTTGGGACATTAGGACCATGCTAGTGTGTTCATGGATGGTTTCTAAGGTGATTAAATGTGTTGTTTACGTTATATGAATGTTGATTTGGTTTGTTACCTGTTTTGGCCTGTTTGTGGAAAAATCATGATATGAGTCATATAGGTAAGCTAGGACTTTTGTTGATTGATGGTTGATTAAGAATGAACATTTTGGATGATATGAGCTATGGAAATTGGTATGTTAATGATCATCATACACACGTGCGAATCTGAGGCCCCTACTTAGTAGGATTGGCAGGGTTTAGGGTGTGAAGTCGTGAATGACTTCACATGGCATGTGATGCGTGATTTGATCCTTGTATGGTGTATTATTTGTGTTATAGATGTTATGAGCATGATAATAGTTTGAGATTCGCATTACTGGTATGATATCTAGCTGTATGATGATCTAATTAGTACATGTGGTTAATGAAGTGTTATATGTAATCAATTTGTATGTTAATCATGTGTGATAGGCTGTTATGCTTGTTTGAATGGAAATTCACCTATAATGTCACCAACGGGTCAAACGGGTCAACTGGGTCAAATGTGTCTTATCTTCTAAAACTTTGAGTTCTTTGGTTTGTAAAGCACTTAGGGTTTCATTATGATTCTGTGTACACGTACTTATGTACTCTCGTGTTCTAGGTAACCTTTGAAAGGTTGTCTTTGCACCTATCACCAGTTCTCTTTAGTCATTATCTTTACACACCAGGTGAGTTCATGCCCCTCTATTTTTATAAACCTTCTTCTTGGGGGAGGTAGCATACTTGTACTCAAACGCTATTTTAGTATTATAAGCTGTGTATGTTTTAACATAGTGCTTAATACCTTGAAAGTCCTCACACTTTCGGATCGTTAATAATGGTAACTAGCGGGAAATCTTGGGTAGTACTACTGGGTCTGACGAGCCCCACCTGTGCGACTCGAGGTCAAACGGGTGCAATATTGTCCTAGACGCAAATATCGTCACGACCTGGTAAGTCGTGACGGGAGGCAACAAACGCAACACAGTCAGCTTCGATCGCGAAATCACTATGGTTATTACTTGTGAATATAGACTAGCTATCTATTTCAATGCACTTCTTATGTTATGCAAATGTTATTATTTATGATAAACGCAAACTCTTGAACTCACCAACCATTGTGTTGACATTTTAGTATGCTATTCTCAGGTCGTTAACTCTGCTTGCCATTAGGAGCACCACACGGGTCCATCATGCATTCTGAGACTCCATTTTAAAGACATATTTGTTGTTTTTTTTATTATGTGTGTTTAAATATTTTGGGTTGGCGCATGTTTTGCCAAATATGCATTTTTTTTATATTTTGGGTTTGTCTTATTTACAAAACGCTTCCGCATGGTTTTAAAGTTTGAAATTTGGTTGGTTTTATTCTAAATGTGGCATATAGTGTCGTTCTGAGTAACTATTGACTGTGATCCTGGTTTGTTCACACGCCTCGCGGTAAAACTCCGCACGTGGATTTTGAGGGTGTGACAGATTGGTATCAGAGCCATTGGTTATAGGGAACTAGGTTGCATACACATACTAGACTATAACCGCACAGTTGTTAGTTACTTATCGCTTACTTCCTTACTGTATACTCATTGGCATACACAACACGTACCTCAATGCATCGCATCGTCATCAAGAGCTCTAGGCAAGATACATGCACGATCTGAGTCACCTCCTCCTTCTCCTGTACCTGATAGGGGATCAAACTGGCCTTGACATCCTTACCCCTCTGAAGAGATGGATTGGGATCAGCCATTCGCATTACCCGAGCACGATCCTCCGCGGAACTTGAACTTCTATCCTACCTATATACACCGCATGGTTTACAGGGAGTGTGTACCAGCTGTAGCTCCGACCCGACCTAGGACTAGGTCATCAACAGCCTCTACATCACCTACTATTCCTTCCCTAGACATCCCTCTTGAGCAGGCGATTGCAGCTTTAGTGGCTACGTTAGACATTGAGCGACATCGCATTAGAGGACTCACTGATGAGAACTCTACTCTACGATATGAGATGCGTCAGTTGCGTTTCCAGGTAGAGACGCTTCAGGAGCGACTCTCGATGGCCATTGGTGGGCATCATACCTTGGCTGGTAATGTTTTCACACTTACTGAGCTCATGTCTGCGCAAGAGCTTCATAGAGTAGGGACATATGATAGATTGACTGAGCTGGAGGCACAGCTAGCGGCACTTCAGATTGCGTATGCCCCTGCACCTGGGGAAGACCCTAATGAGGAAGACCCTGAAGAGGATCCAGAAGAAGATCCGGAGGAAGAGCCGGATGAAGTCTAGAAGTTGGAGGCTTTCTTGCAGTTAAAGATGGAAGGATCTGAGATCAAGGCCTACACTACGAGGTCTCACGAGTTGGCGACACTTTGCCCTGGAATGATCAATCATCCGATCAAACGAATTGAGCTTTATCAGCGTGGCTTGGTTCCGGAGATACAAAGCATGGTGACTGCTGTGAACCTCACCACTATCCAGCAGGTTATTCGATTGGCTCACAAGCTTACTAACCAAGCAGTGGAGCAGGGAAAGCTACCCAAACGGGGCGTTGTGGCAAGCGTGCCCGACCATAAACGCAAGTGGGATGGTTCAAGCAACAAGGGATCGTCATCCAGCAGCCAATCTCAACCTCAACAACAGCAGCAAAGTCAGCAACAGCAACGGAAGTTCGATAACAATCGAAGCTTCAACCAGGCGACTCCCTAAAATCAAGGACCCGGTGGGTATGGCGGAAGACAGCCGAAGTGCAAACCGGTGTAACTACCCAATAACTTCAAGTGCCAACGTTGTGGGAAGATTGGTCACGCAGCCAAAGACAGCCGGGGTGCCGGGGTGAAAAAGCCACAAAAAAGCAGAAGAATCCGAAGAAACTTGTTTTGGTTGTTTTGAGTGCGGAAAAGAAGGCCGTTACAAACGCAACTGTCCCCAACTTAAGAGGAATGGTAATGGCAACAACAACAATGGAAACAACAGCAACAATAACAATGGCAACAACCATAACAACAACAATGGTAATGGCAACAACAATGGAGGCAATAACAACAATGGAGCCAAAGGAAGAGCCTTCGTCATTGGCTCAGGTGAGGCTCTAAACGACCCTACAACAGTAACTGGTAAATTTTTGGTTAATGGTCGTTTTGCTACCGTATTATTCGATACCGGAGCCGATAAAAGTTTCGTTCCACTAGGTTCTGTAGTCTTTTAAGTGATATGCCCTTAGCCTTAGAATCTAAATACACCGTAGAGTTAGCTGACGGTACACAGATTCACGTAACGCATATTCTTAGAGACTGCAAGATAGAGCTTGCTGGTCATACATTCACCATAGATCTCATGCCTGTTACGTTAGGAAGCTTTGATATGGTAGTAGGCATGGATTGGCTTTCCGATAAACAAGAGGAAGTCATATGCCACGAGAAGATCATACGGATTCCCATTGGTGAAGAAGTCCTTACGGTCAGAGGTGATAGGAGTGGTGCGGTGATAGGCATCATTTCGTTCATGAAGGCACAAAAGTTGTTACGAAAGGGTCGACTGGCCATATTGGCACTCGTCACAAATAAACAGACTGAGGAAAAAAAGATAGAGGATATCCCCGTAGTTCGCGAGTTTCCCGAGGTGTTTCCGGAAGACCTGCCTGGATTACCGCCTCATCGGCAAGTTGAATTCCAAATTAGGTTAACTCCACGAGAGCACCATACCGGCTAGCTCCGAACGAACTGCAGGAATTATCCACCCAACTACAAGAGTTGTTGGATAAAGGGTTTATCCGACCGAGTTCATCGCCCTGGGGAGCGCCAGTTCTATTTGTGAAGAAGAAGGATGGTACATTTCGAATGTGCATTGACTATAGGGAACTGAACAAAGTCACGATCAAGAATAGATATCCCTTACCTCGTATCGATGACTTGTTTGATCAACTGCAACGATCAAGCTATTACTCTAAGATTGATCTGAGGTCTAGGTATCATCAGCTGAGAGTTCGAGAAGAGGACATCTCGAAGACTGCTTTTCGTACACGATATGGTCACTATGAATTCTTGGTCATGCCATTTGGGTTGACGAATGCACCAGCAGTATTTATGGACCTTATGAATCGCGTGTGCAAACCCTATCTTGATCAGTTTGTTATCCTCTTTATTGATGACATATTGATATACTCAAGGACTGAGGAAGAACATGGAGAGCACTTACGTTTAATCTTGGATTTACTTAGAAAAGAACAATTGTACGAAAAGTTTTCTAAGTGTGATTTCTAGATACGTGAGGTACAATTCTTGGGTTATATTGTCAATGAGAAGGGAATACATGTTGATCCTGCAAAGATTGAAGTGATAAAGAATTGGTCTGTTCCTAAGACACCGAGTGAGATATGACAATTCCTTGGATTAGCGGGATATTATCGACGATTCATTGAAGGATTCTCTAAGATTGCACAACCTCTCACAGCCTTGACTCACAAGGGAACGACGTACAAATGGGGCGAGAGTCAGGAATCTGCTTTCCAGTTGCTGAAACAGAAACTGTGTAGCGCACCAATATTAGCGTTACCAGATGGTAGTGATGACTTCGTAGTCTACTACGATGCGTCTATTCAAGGACTTGGATGCGTCTTGATGCAGCGGGATAAGGTGATAGCTTACGCCTCTAGACAGTTGAAGATTCATGAGAAGAACTACACCACCCATGACTTGGAACTGGGTGCGGTAGTTTTTGCCTTAAAGATCTGGAGACATTACTTGTACGGTACCAAATGCACTATTTACACCGATCACAAGAGTCTTCAGCACATCTTTGAGGAAAAGGAATTGAACATGAGGCAAAGGTGCTGGGTAGAATTACTGAATGACTATGACTGTGCTATTAAGTACCACCCGAGGAAAGCAAATGTAGTTGCTGACGCGCTGAGTAGGAAAGAAACTGCTAAGCCTCGACGTGTGCGAGCTTTGCAGCTTACCTTAGCACACAGTTATTGGACCAAATCCGAGAGGCTCAGACAGAAGCTTTGAAAGCAGAAAACATTGGGTCTGAATCCTTAAGGGGAATGGAAAAACAATTGGAAGTAAAAGCGGATGGAATTCGTTACTTCATAGATAGACTTTGGGTACCTCTACACAGAAATCTGAGAGACTTGGTCATGAGTGAGGCACACAAGTCTAAGTACTCCATACATCCTGGATCTGACAAGATGTATCACAATCTGAAGGCGCACTATTGGTGGCCTAATATGAAAGCGGATGTAGCTACATATGTGAGCAAGTGTCTGACCTGCTCAAAGGTTAAAGTGGAGTATCAGAAACCATCTGGTCTACTACAACAACCCGAGATCCCTATGTGGAAGTGGGATCAGATATCAATGGATTTCATTACCAAGCTACCTCGAACTTCTACTGGTTGCGACACAATATGGGTTATCGTGGATAGATTAACAAATTCTGCTCATTTCCTAGCGATAAAGGAAATAGACAAGATGGAGAAATTAACTCGACTCTATTTGAAGGAGATCGTTTCGAGGCATGGAGTACCGATCTCAATTATTTCTGACCGCGATTCTCGTTTCACATCACACTTCTAGCAGTCGTTCCAGAAAGCTTTAGGTACGCGATTGGATATGAGTACTGCTTATCATCCACAGACTGATGGTTAAAGCAAGCGTACTATACAGACTTTGGAGGACATGCTACGGGCTTGTGTGATTGACTTCGGGAATAACTGGGAAGTTCACCTACCATTGGTGGAATTTTCTTACAACAACAGTTATCACACTAGCATAAAGGCGGCACCTTTCGAAGCATTGTATGGGAGAAAATGTAGATAACCAGTTTGTTGGGCTGAAATTGGTGATAGCCAACTAACGGGTCCTGAGTTAGTACACGAGACTACTGAAAAGATTGTACAAATAAGGAATCGTATGGCTGCAGCGCGCGACAGACAGAAAAGTTATGCTGACAAGCGACGAAAACCTCTAGAATTTCAGGTTGGTGACAAAGTCTTATTGAAAGTCTCACCATGGAAAGGCGTGATTCGGTTTGGTAAGCGAGGAAAGCTAAATCCGAGATATGTTGGACCATTTGAGATCTTGGAAAGAATAGGTCCAGTAGCTTATCGATTAGCCTTACCTGATTCGCTAAGTGGAATCCATGATGTATTCCATGTTCTGAAGAAGTGCCTAACGGATGAAACTATGGTCGTACCGTTGGAAGAAGTTCAAGTAGACGAACAGTTACGCTTCATTGAGGAACCGGTCGAGGTGATGGATCGAGAGGTAAAGACACTTAAGCAAAGCAAGATACCCATTGTCAAAGTCCTTTGGAACTCGAGACGTGGACCAGAATTCACGTGGGAACGTGAGGACCAAATGAAGCTTAAGTATCCTCAGCTGTTTGAAAAGACGATGCCAGCCTGCGAAGGTACTGATTAAATTTCGGGACGAAATTTCTTTCAACATGGGGATGATGTGACAACTTACCCAAAACTCACTCGATTTCGATTTCCTTGTGCCAATGCAGTAGACCAGTGATGGAACACTCACCATGTAACGCAATTTTCGGGACGAAAATTCTTTCAACATGGGGATAATGTGAGATCCGGTAATTTTCCATTACCAAACTCCGTTAGTTCCGTTAAGTCTTGCATACATGTGGCGTGAGCACACACTAGTTGTTGTTGAACGTTGGTGACTTAATAATAATTAATAATGATAAACAGATAATTATTCAACTAATAATGTTGGTTATTGGTTGTGATTATGCGATTTAAATATTAATTGTGAACTTTATCGCGTAACGTGGAAACGTGTGTATTTAATGTGTGAACTTGGTAACTTGTAAAGATAGCTTATAATTCTTATTATTAGTTCATATGTTTACTATGTTAGTTAAAAACATTTTAAAAGAGTGCTTAAAAGTCTAATCTTTATAAAATACAAAGTGCAAGGGTTAAAAGGTAATTATGCAAAACTTAATTGATTAAAACACAAAAACCCATCCCTAATAACCCATTCGGCCGCGACATTGCATCCCTCTCCCTCGCCCTTGCGAATTCGACCAAGAACAAGTGAATAAGCCTCGGATTGGATTGATTTCAAGGGTTAGAAGACACTAGAAGCATCAAAGCTTGTTCCTTTTTGCGATTGTAAGGTTAATTTCGTGTTTATTTGGATGTTTTGTAGTTAGCCGAGGGTTTGTGGTTTGAAATATTCAATTGATGGTCGATTAATGCTTAGTTGTTGATGTTAATGTATTTACTAGATAGATTACATGTTATTTAACGTCAAGTATGCATAAAGATTGGATTTTTGGTTGTTCTTTCAGGTGATGAACCCTTAGCCGAAAGTTTGATGCAATTTTGATCAAATTGGATGTTGAATGTTGGTTGATTGTTGATGTTATTGTGTTAGTTAAGTTGGATACATGTTAGTTAACGTCGATTATGCAAGAAAGTTTGGATTTTGATGGATTGTTCATAGGTTACTAAGAATAGTAACTTTATTTTGCATGAAACAATGATTTGATCATGAATTGGTGTTATGGATGTGTTTATAATGATAATTAGATGCTAGATTGTTGATATGAACATTGGGAAATCGAGAATGCATGTTGTAGTTCTTACCTTGCTAAAAATAGTAACTTTTGATGTTGAATGTTGATGAAACATGACAATTAGATGTTGTTGATCATGTCTAGATATTGTTATGGACTTAATTTGGTATGCAAATGGTAAATTCATGAATGTAGTGTGAGTTTGATGAATTTGGGATGTACTTTCCCAAAAGGGAAACTTTATTTGTGCAAATCCTTGAATTGGATGATTTGAACATGTTTGGGACATTAGGACCATGCTAGTGTGTTCATGGATGGTTTCTAAGGTTAAATGTGTTGTTTACGTTATATGAATGTTGATTTGGTTTGTTACCTGTTTTGGCCAGTTTGTGGAAAAATCATGGTATGAGTCATATAAGTAAGCTAGGACTTTTGTTGATTGATGGTTGATTAAGAATGAACATTTTGGATGATATGAGCTATGGAAATTGGTATGTTAATGATCATCATACACACGTGCGAATCTGAGGCCCCTACTTAGTAGGATTGGCAGGGTTTAGGGTGTGAAGTCGTGAATGGCTTCACATGGCATGTGATGCGTGATTTGATCCTTGTATGGTGTATTATTTGTGTTATAGATGTTATGAGCATGATAATAGTTTGAGATTCGCATTACTGGTATGATATCTGGCTGTATGATGATCTAATTAGTACATGTGGTTAATGAAGTGTTATATGTAATCAATTTGTATGTTAATCATGTGTGATAGGCTGTTATGCTTGTTTGAATGGAAATTCACCTATAATGTCACCAACGGGTCAAACGGGTCAACTGGGTCAAATGTGTCTTGTCTTCTAAAACTTTGAGTTCTTTGGTTTGTAAAGCACTTAGGGTTTCATTATGATTCTGTGTACACGTACTTATGTACTCTCATGTTCTAGGTAACCTTTGAAGGGTTGTCTTTGCACCTATCACCAGTTCTCTTTAGTCATTATCTTTACACACCAGGTGAGTTCATGCCCCTCTATTTTTATAAACCTTCTTCTTGGGAGAGGTAGCATACTTGTACTCAAACGCTATTTTAGTATTATAAGCTGTGTATGTTTTAACATAGTGCTTAATACCTTGAAAGTCCTCACACTTTCGGATCGTTAATAATGGTAACTAGCGGGAAATCTTGGGTAGTACTACTGGGTCTGACGAGCCCCACCTGTGCGACTCGAGGTCAAATGGGTGCAATATTATCCTAGACACAAATATCATCACGACCTGGTAAGTCGTGACAGGAGGCAACAAACACAACACAGTCAGCTTCGATCGCGAAATCACTATGGTTATTACTTTTGAATATAGACTAGCTATCTATTTCAATGCACTTCTTATGTTATGCAAATGTTATTATTTATGATAAACGCAAACTCTTGAACTCACCAACCATTGTGTTGACATTTTAGTATGCTATTCTCAGGTCGTTAACTCTGCTTGCCATTAGGAGCACCACACGGGTCCAACATGCATTCTGAGACTCCATTTTAAAGACATATTTGTTGGTTTTTTTATTTATATGTGTTTAAATATTTTGGGTTGGCGCATGTTTTGCCAAATATGTATTTTTTTTATATTTTGGGTTTGTCTTATTTACAAAACGCTTCCGCATGGTTTTAAAGTTTGAACTTTGGTTGGTTTTATTCTAAATGTGGCATATAGTGTCGTTCTGAGTAACTATTGACTGTGATCCTGTTTTGTTCACACGTCTCACGGTAAAACTCCGCACGTGGATTTTGAGGGTGTGACACTTCATCAGAAAAGTCAGCCCTCTCCTTCGGTATCATGCCACCACCAGCAGCAGCTGAAGAGGTGCATGGTACATGAGGTCCATCGACAACAGACTCCCACATCCTGGAATCCTGAGACTTGATGAAGCCTTCCATTCTTTGGCACCAAGTGTCAAAATCCTCAGGAGTGATCAGTGGGGACTTTGTCATAGTTCCAGTTTCCATATCAGCCTTAGAGATAGCTGCCATTTGAAGAGTTAAGTGATGTGTGAAGCTAAGAGGATTAAAGATGGTGAGATCTTACAATCAAGAGCCTGGAATGCTCTGATACCAATTGCAGGACCGGGTAAGGGTACTTAATACTTAGTTTCACACTGAGGAGAGATCTTAGATCACTTAACAAGTCAAATAGGAAACTGGTAACTTAAAACAGATGATACTAAGAACACAGGTAAATTAAAGAGACAGAACTAAGAACAACACAAGATTGGTTTTTCAAGGATGTTGTATATTGATCTCAAGTTCTCTTACAAGTGTTATGAAGCATAAAGAAATTACAAGGACCTGAGACACTTGTATATTACAACCTACAACCGTCACTTACATGTAAAGACAGTTAGAATTTAACTAATCTAGACAACAAGATCAATCTAAAGTCAAAAGACAGATTGCCTTTTGACTAGTGACTATGACATGCCATAGCTCACTGACTTTTCCTAATACAAAAAGTCTATAGGAACAAGTAAGGTAAGTTACAGACAAAGACCATTCCTATTTTTGATAAAGCATGGAAGTTTCACCAACTTGTGTAAAGTAGGTAAACCACCAGAGCAGGCAGCGGAAAGTGTGTCAGCTTTATCAAAAGTTGATTCAGAGAAAGCATATTTTCTCTGTCCTCTGAAGAAATCATTCTTCACAGCTTCGGAAGACTTTGTCTCTGAAGCTTCGGAAGATTTCATCTTTGGCTTCGGAAGATGTTGGTCTTTGGCTTCGGAAGATTTCACACTTAAGAATGTTTTTCTGTTTGAGTGTGAAACTTTCGAAGTAACTCCTTCTGAACTGTTAGCTTCGGAAGATCTTACACTTAGACACATTTGAGAGTGTAAGACTTCCAAAGCTAGTTCATCTTTGTTCTTTAGTGCATGCATGGAAGACTTGGTTGTTCTGGCTTGTTGGTTGCATCAACCTCATAATCTTTAAATGATCTTACATATTATTTGATGGAAGTTAATATCCTAAGGGGCTAATATGTAAATACTGGTGGTTAAAAGATTTAGGAATCTGTTTGTGAAATTATCAATTCATCTTTTCTCTCCCTACGTATTTTCATCAGGGAATAAGAAGAAACCCTAACACCATATAACAATTTGAATCCATCAATTGATGGCAAACAAGACTCTCAATCGGATTAATCATCATGAGTTCATCATCATCTCATAATCAGAAGATAGAATCCACTCCTTCAAGTAAGTTTTATTGAATTCACTATATTGATTGATTTGGGACTTGTATAAATGATATCATATATAGAATTCAATTCTACAGAAGCAATTATATAAGTCAAACTCTGACCCGTTTGGCGCATGTGCTGTAATCACTATCCCTCTGCCTGGGGCTTCTTTAATTTTGTTGATTTAAGGCTTGAATTCTGCAACGTCTTGTGCTGATGGAAGCACCACCTGTAGGAAAGAACAAACAAGAAAACTAACTGAAAGACTTTCATCACAAATGTTTTTATCCAAATATGCAAATATAAAAGCGATTTTAATTTTAATACATACATATATATCATTAAGTGTGTTCTTCTTTACATCAACAATAGAAACACCATTTAATATCTCCGAAATTGCAGAAACCTCAAGCTTATATATTCAATTATTCATAGTCTCATATATTTTCGAGAGTGACATAAAGCCCAAAACAAAGAAAAATAAAAGAGATTTTAGACATGTTTTACTCTTTCGTGTTTAACTAAGTAACTAATTTTGTGATCCGTATTATTTCGTTGGGTTTGAATTTGAAGCACTGATATCGTCTTTGTAAGTCCATTGTAACAAGATGGTTCTTCCACAGCCAAAAAGTTAGTTGGTGGGTTTATAACATTGCACAAGGAAAAAATTAACATACAAGAGTTCTAGGTATTGCTTTGAAAAATGGTTGCCTTACATTAGTGTTATTGCAAGTTTGCAAACTACTTCAAATTCTTAAAAAAAACTATCACGTCATATTCTATTCTAATAATTAAAAAGTTATATAGTATTTTAGAGTTAGATAATTGTTAAAAAAAAAGAGACAAGTGGCTAATGCTTGAATTCTACATTTGTTGGAATTTATAATTTAATATATAAAAGACAGATAATTTTAAAAAAGATTAGTCGTGAACATATATAGTTTTAACTTAATAGCTTTCTTATTCAGTGAGTAGGGTATATGAACAATGAGATGAATACAAACTTTACATCTACTTCATAGGATTCAATTGTTGCACCCAAAGTATAGAATGGTACAAACATACCGATTTCTCATAAATTGAACGTGGGTATACATCTGTAACAGAAGAGCGAAAAACTAGAAAACACAACAAAAAAGTCTCTATCTAATAGCTACAGATTAGGACTAGATAAGACTTGCAATTCAAATAAATATTTCCTCTTATATTCCCTCTCAAGTTGAAACATCTAAACTCTTAATGCCCGACTTGCTAAGTAGTAAGTGTAGCTGATGTGCCCCACGTGGCTTTGATTGTGAAACTTAACCCTAAAAGAATTGATTTATTTTGAATTAAACTATTGTTAGCCTAAACTGACATAAAACTATGAAAACATGAAAACATGAGATAGTGAACAAGTGATCACATTCAAATTATGATTTGACAGCATTATGTGTAATAAAATTAATTTACCATAATTGAAAACGCTATATATACGTAACTTGTTTCAAAGTTCGGTTTGGAAGACAATTGCAAGACGGACAAATCTAGTTATATTGACTTCACAAGTTTAAATACCAAAAAATAACGTAACTAGGATATTGCCAAAACTAGAGTGTATTGACTTTATGATTTGATGTCCGAAAAAGAATACAAACTAAAATGTAATCTCAAGCAACATCGACTTTTTTAATAGAAGATTAACACAAAACAAAGGAATCCAGCAGTATTGACCTCACAATTTCGTCTCAATAAAGTGATTCGTACGTGATGAGATGCAGAAAACTGATTCAACAAAAGACTAATCTTTTCTTAAAAAACAAAGCTAAACAGAAACCCTAATCACAAAAACATATATAAATTATTCAATAGTAAACTAATAAAAAAATTCGTTTATGTTCTTTTAGCACAGTTCATAAATTAGATTAAACATATTTACATACCTAAACCTAAATGTTTTGTGATTCGAGAAAATTTAACCAATCGTAACATCATACAAAACTCATGCTGCCTCCGGCACCAAAACTATTGCCTGCGTTCTTATTCCAAGTTATTTGGGCCAGAAAACCCTTTATGGGTTGCTGTCACTTATTTTTTTTTTAATTTCCTATATGGGCCAATTAAATAATTTGGCATCAAATCCATATGCAATCTACAAGAAGCTGTCGTCATCATAATTCATGCCAATATGTATTAATTTATTCTCATTTGGCCCATGAGAAGCATAACTCGAAAAAAACTTGTCTTCAATTTAAACGGAGCCATCATTTCCTTAATACTAATTAGGATTAGTGGCGTGCGTAGTCGCGAGTTCACTTTTGTTCATGATTGTGTTTAAGTCGATACGGGGCTTCACTTTGGTTCACGGTATATTTTGTGAGAAAATTTTTCGAGAAGGTTTCTGAAGCTCTTTTGGGACGGCTTTGACTAAAATAAATATAGTCATATATATTATATCAGTCTTTACACAATATGAAGTTAACTTCAAACTCTTCAAAAGAAAATTTAGTTATGATCTCGATTCGACCACCAAACATGCCCTAACTAGCTGGTACTTTGGCTAATAGACCATGTGTAAAATGCACCGATCAGGTTTTCAGCTTCACTGAGGAGCTAGACACAACCTGTTTCTTGGACTTCCAAAAGATAGGCAAAGTAGATATCTTGTTCTTCAACGTCGATGTAAGGACGTTCCAACCAATCCAAGTCATAGTATGTGACTAAATTCGTCCCTCCATCCTTAGGCATTACAATACATTTGTCGGATGTTTTTTTGAAGTACCAAATGACTCGATTAGTTGCATCCATATGTTTTGTTGGGGATATCCTACAAACTGACTTAACACATTAACTGTATGGGCTCTATTTGGCCTCGTAGCTTGGAGATAGAGAAGTTAACCCCCTAACCTCCGATATTGATTTATATCAGCATTTGCTTCTTCATCAATTTTGTCTAACTTTAGATTTTGCTCCATATAAAATGAACTCGGTCTACACCCTAGAAGCCCACTACCTTCAACTATATCCAATGTATACTTTCTTTAGCTAAGCACAAGACCTTTTGTCATACATGCAACTTCGGTTTCTAGGAAATATTTTAGATTTCCAAGGTCTTTAATGCTAAACATTTTATCCCGATGCTCTTTCATTTGTTGTATCTTTGCCATATTATTTCCCGTTAGAATGACATCATCAACGTAAATTACAGCCACAATGTACATTTTGTGTGCCTTGTATATGTATAGGGAGTGATCAGCTTTCAGATCATTGTATCCAAGTTGTACCAAGCTTGTTGTAAACTATGACACTGCAAGATGCTTGCTCGAGAGCATTTATCGATTTTCTTAGCAAACATAACCTTATTTCATCTTTGCTTGATCACTCTTGGGGTCGTTATATATAACTCTTCATCTATATTACCATACAGGAACATATTGTTAACATGTAGTTTGTTGGATAATCCACTAATTTTGCTAAATTTTCACATGTGAAATCGGGATGAAAAAAGGCTGCAGTTAATGAACTTCGAATTAAAAAACAAAGTATTATGAAGTAGTTTTTCCCCTGATTCCAAAAAGACGTATTCTGGACATTTGTATTCTACTAGTTAATGGGAACACACAAAAAATTTCATACTTGTTCTTGATATACATTGAGTTTTATCTGATTGATCTATCTGTGTTAAACCATCAAATAACTTCAATCTGAATATTCAATTCACCTCTCATAAGCCTAAATATTCTAAGATCATTGTTTCATTGGTATGTGATTGAAGAGGAGCAATCTAACAACTACATGGAGTATTAGTGGCTACATAGGTTCGATTTGCATTAATAACACAATAATTAAAACCGATAAATGTTTCAACTTTACCAACAAACTTGTACATGGATGTTGGTAATAAATGAAGTTAGTTACTCTATGCATAAAGCTTTGATCTTTACAATGAAAATTAAAACTTTATAGGTTTAGCTAAAGATAAGCTAATGATGAACCCATGGTTATTCAAGTGACATCATGAATTTAGATTAAAGATGATAAAGGAATGGCAAAAGATTTGATGTCTACTATTGAGATGAAGTAAATTGAAGATTATAGAACATAGATGGTAATTGCAAAGAAGAACTAACATCTACATTGTTCCTAGATGCTTACTAAATAAGGCAACATCTAGTTAGGGAAGGTTCAACATGTAAGAAGAATTATAGAAAGAATAAACATCCACGTTCATCCACCATGAAAGCTCCACCATTTTCTTCCTCAATTAATAAGCTGTTGAAGATGCAATCATTTACATTAGTTATCTCCTTCAATGTCGACATGTATAGCTAATAACGAATTAGGGTCTATCCCTTTAATGATGTCTTTATTGTTGAAGTGAGAAACTTTGCATTTGAATGCTTCAATGTTTATTTTGTTTTTAATATGCGTATATTAACAAGTGGAGGCAGCCACAGATTGCCATTGATGCGGTCATATACGTAAAGAGAGGCGTATAAAGTGGTGATGGTTTTATTTTGACTATTGAAACGTAGGTGAAAAAACATATCGTAATGGTGTATTCGGAAATCAAGAAAAGGTTACGTTGAATAAATTTAAGAGTTATTGAATTTTAATAAGTTCAACTTTCATTTATCGGTCATGATTATTTTTAACTCAGATAATGTTTACAGTCATTCCCAAGTTTGAGCTTATTTTCCTTCAATGCTCACTTACTAACCGAGAGTTAACCCTATTAGTTTTTTGATGACATTGACTGCTTATGTAGCGAAAAAAGTAAGTAGAAAGTTGAAATCTACCATCAAGTCCATCAATTTAAACTTTTGCATCCTGAAACCCATCAATCTCCACCTCATTATCTAATCCACTTAACTCGTTGAAAGTAGATTTCAGATGAAGATGTAGGCTAGACACCGGAAAACAAAATTGATGGAGTCTGGGCGGCAGAGTTGAAAATAAGTTCAAAGTTAGCCATATTTTATCAAAAAAAACTAACATGGTTAACTCTCAGTTATTAAGTGATCATTATAGGAAAATAAGCTCAACTTTGAGAGTATCTGTAAACATTTTCTGAGTTGAAATTAATCTCGATCAATAATGAAAGTTGGGTTTATTAAAATCCAATGACCCTAAAGTTTATACAACAATTTGAATAAACTTAAACTTGTCACAATGATGTAATCAGAAAAATTTATACAACAATATGAATAAACTTAAACTTGTCACAACGATGTAATCAGAATGTGTGTAAACATTACATTTGTATTCGGAATGTTTGAAGACACTAAATTTTAGAAGTTAGAAGAAAAATAAAATATTTTTAAATTAAATATTAATTTTAAAATAATAAAATCTTTAAACAATTAAACATACATATGAGTTGTTTGCATGTGTGGGAACAAAAAAGATAGTAAGGTACGTCAAATGTGAATTGAATTTGAATTTTAAAGTTAGATTCGATTAGAGTCTAAAAATAATGATTCGGAATTCGATTCGAATTTATAAATTCAAATTTGATTCGAAGTCAATTATCGAATTCAAATCGAATTACGAATTTGTGGTTTTCGATTCAACTCGATTCGAAAGTCGAATTAGAAATATACATACTTATACTTATTTATTTTATATATTCAAACATAAATATGCATATGAGAAATTAAAAATTAAAAGATTAAAAATTATGTAATCTAAAATTTTAAATCCTAATATTTTGACTTATTTAAAACTTGAAATTTCTTGTATGTTATACTTGTTTTTTTTTTATCATTTGAAATTCGATCCTTCAAATGAATTTCGGAATTATTATTCGATTAATTATTTTTTTACTAAATTTGATTTCAAGTGGAATTCAGACTCTTTTCGTATACAAATCAAATTCGAATCTTGTGTGAAAATTTCAAAATTTGGCTTATTCAATTTGATTAAATCGAATTCAATTCAATTTGATTAAATCGAATTCAATTCGATTTGATGAGCACATCTCCTATGTTGGAGTGTGACAACCAACTTAGAGAAGAGACAGAAACAATCACTTGTGGGTGGAGAAGAATCGAACCCGGGTACATTGGCTTTGAAAAGTGAAGTTGTGCCAAACCAAATTTTAATTAATGGTTTTTTTCTCAATTATTTAACCAAGAAAAAGAGGTAAAAATTATTAAAAGTATTGTTCAAGATGCTAGTTATTGTTATATAGAATGAATTTTCTACTCTTATGTGTATTGTTTGCTGAATCAACTGTCACATTGTATTACAGTGAGCTCCCTCACCAATACCATGTTGATTAAGAGACAAGAGACAATAAGTTCATGAGTTTATTTCAAATAGCAAATGCAATAATTTCATAATACAACAATAAGTTGACGAAAGCAATAAGCATGTTTTATTTCCATGCATCTTGAAATTCAATTTGCAGAAGATAAATAATTACTTGGACTTGATATGTATGTAGTATGATCAAGCCTTGAAACTTAGATCAAAAGATACCCTTCCATGACCGTTGTGGCTTTACCTCGAAGGCGTACTCTTTGATGTTGCTTATCGAGATGGACATGTAATATGCCACCTCTACGTGATGCCTGCATTGACCCGAAAACGAACAAACAAGCATAAGAGTTCAACATAAACTCGCCCGAGTTAATTGAGGAGTGAGTTACCTGATACGCGACAAAGTCACATTTCCCTAACTTCTCATGCCAGTAGGTTACTAAGGCGCAATGGGCGCTCCCACAAACAGGATCCTAAATGACAAAGAACGATTACTGACGGTTAAAAAATAACGTTTTTCTTCTTTCATGACAAGGGGCTGAATGGTAACTCGGAGGACCTACTCATGATGATTTAGTGGAAATGTGAAAGAAGTGTGAAAAATAAATGAATAACTCATAGATGAAAACATAAATAAAGTATTTTCATATTTTGTTTTATTAAACTCGCCGGTTTTTTATTTATTAAATAGGTTTAAAGATTAAGTTAGTTTGATCAAAATTTTATGGTAATGTTCTTCATTTCATTTGAATACTTAAGGTCTGTTTGATATGAGATAACATAATGGATGAGAGAAGAAATGTATAAAACAATAGAATGAAAAAGAAATAAAATAAATTATTATCATTCCATTGTATTGTGTGATTACCTTATGAGAACGAATTGAATTATTATATATGTTGTTTGATAGATAAGAAAAAAGAACGAATGAAATATAATGTTGGTGGTCATGGTGGCA
The DNA here is from genome assembly GCA_025506505.1 of Flaveria sonorensis. Classification (NCBI taxonomy): domain Eukaryota; kingdom Viridiplantae; phylum Streptophyta; class Magnoliopsida; order Asterales; family Asteraceae; genus Flaveria; species Flaveria sonorensis. Next base: position 62,537,012 of record CM046423.1, read on the forward strand.
GTTGGTGGAAGTAGTGGTGGTGTTTGGTGGTGGTGGGGGCGTGTGGTGGTGGTGATTGGTAATGATGGTGGTGGGGGTGCCCGGTGATGGTGGTATGGTGGATGGTGGTGGGTGATGGTGGTTGTGGTGGCAGGTGGTAGGGTGTGTGGTGGTGGTGGGTGATGATGGTTGTGGTGGTAGATGGTGGGGGTTCATGGTGGTGGTGGTGGTGGTGGGTGATGATGGTTATGGTGGTAGGTGTGATGATGGTGGTGGTGGTGGTGGTGGGCGGCGGTGGTGGTGGTGATGGTGGTTATGGTGGTAGGTGATGGTAGTGGTTATGGTTTTTGCAGGTGGTGGTGGTTGTTATGCTGGTTGGTAGTTAGTGATTGGCAATGGTGGTGGTGGGTGATGGGGGTAGTGGTGTTGGTGGTGGGTGGTGGTGGGCGGTGGTGGTGGGCGATACTGGTTGGTGGTTGTGGTGGTGGTGGTGGTGGTTGGTGGTTGTCATAGTTGGTAGTGGTGGTGGTGGTGGTGGTGGTGGTGGTGGGTGGTGGTAGTGGTGGGTGGCTGGTGGTAGTGGGTGGTGGAGTGGTGGAGTGGTGTGGGTGTGTTGGTGGGGTTGTGGTGGTGGTGGTTGGTGGTGGTTGTTTGAGGTGGTGGTGGTGGTTGGTGGTGAGTAAGGTTATGGTTAACATGTGTTGGGTCATCCATCAAGGAATGATAACTTTTAAAAAGAATGTAATTCCTTATACAATGACTCATTCCATTCTTATAGAATTAACAAACATGTTTTTTTTTCATTACAGCTTACATTTATGCATATCAAACACTATCTTAGTTATAATGAAGCTTACTATTTGGCCAAACTTATGTGTATGATAGTAAAATAGGTCACAATTAAAAGCTCATTTGCAATGTTTGAGAAAACTTCAAATATTATTAAATGAAATATTCTTCCATTTAAGTTTTTTTTCTAAATGTTTGATAGAGCGTATCTAGCCTTTTCCTGCTTCTTCCGTCTATGTCATTTTCAACAACCAAAAAGAGCTCTATCGATGCTTACGTGTAATATAATTACCTCATCAATTCCATATTTAGGGCAGAAAACACGAGTATAAAAGTCGAACCCCGACCCATTAGGTGCACGTGCTGTAATTATTATCGCTCTACCAGGAGCTTCTTTAATCTTACTAAATTGTGGCTTGAAGGCTGCAACATCTTCTCCGGATGGAAGCACCACCTGCAACAAAGAATGTAAAACAAATAACATTCAATATGTATAATCACACTCATTTTTTAAAAACAAGTGAATGTGATCACAACTTAAACACATACTATAATGTCATCAAATGCATTCTTTTTTAGAACATCAACAACATCAACACCGTTTAATATTTCTGAAATTATAGAAACCTCAAGATCATTGTAATCTGAAATCGGCACAACTGGCATATCCAATTCTATGTAGAAACTGTCATGTGGTTCACATTCAGCCTTTTCATTCAGCGTTCTTTTGGCTGTCAAAATTCCAGAAAGCGTTGAGAATTCGATCGTGTTAGAGTCCACCATGCCGGATAGGAAAAGAACATGGGAGGCTGCTAAAGTTGCATGACCACAAAGTTCAAACTACAAAAAAAAATTAGAACAAACATAAGATTATGTTATGATTATTAACCTCATGTATGGCTAGTGGCGAAGCCAATGCATTTTGGTTTTGGGGAGGGTGGGTAGAGTGACAATTTATAAATTTGTTAATTTATAGGCTAATTTTGATCAAAATGAGGCAATTTGACCGGAAAAAAGGCATTTTTAAACAAGTCAGTGATACACTTTGTTTAAATTTCAAATCAAAATTTTAACCATTTATTATCGCCCCCATGCGCCAAGAAACCATGGCTCCACCACTATGTTTAGCTAGAAATCGAAAACGTAAAGTAACAACCTCAGAGATAGGAGCAAACCACCGAAGCTGGAATCGAGGCTCATCTACATCAATCGGGGTCAAGTAACTTGTCATTGGAAGATTGAATTCAGTGGCAACTGCTTGCAACCACTTATCATCTTTCACTACATCGTCTAACCAACACACCACCGCAGGGTTTCCTTTAAACGCGGTGTCCGTAAAAGCGTTCACATATTTATCATAAAGAAACACCAGATTAACAATGTCCCGGCAATGGCGTCAAAGTGATGATGAATACGAGAAAGAACTTACAACAAAGTATTTGATGAGCTTTTTTGCCATTTTTTGTCTCCCTTTTTTGTGATGAATAAGAAAATAATAAACTTACAACGGTGCGTTTGTGTTTGTCTAGTTAACTTGTTGTGAACAACGATCTCCATTCAATTTATTCTAGAGTTAAATACATAAATGGTCCTTTGGTTATTAAAAATAGAAAGTTTGAGTATAGTTTTGAAAAGAAAAAGCTTTGTAATTTCTAGTTCCAATTTTTTTTCTCACTTTCGAACAAATTTGTGTTACTTACAAATCACAAGGACCATTCGTGTAATTTACCAACAAATTTTAATAATAGAAACACAATGTCTAACATTTATTGGTGAACTCTCTTTTTCTCATTGATGTCACCAATCTCTCGACCCTCGCGTCCCTCCTCATCATCATCTCCTGTTCACAAAATCCACCAACCCCAAAATACTCATTTATCACATTACATAAATTTATGAGCAACGCGTTATTAACATTAAGTTATTAACAAATGAGACAATGCTTAAAGGTGGTAAGGGGTTGGGGTTTTAGGGTTTTTTGATTTTTTATAGCAATTTATAAAAAAGGTTCATGTTTCAAAAAGGATAAAATAATCATCTTACATAGTTTATATAAAAGCTAGCATTGGATCCCAAAAAGTATTATAAAATTAAAACTAGAAGGACTAAACTTATTACTTTTCAAAGTTAGATTTCAAAGTTGTATTTTTTGGCCACGCACATTGATCATTTGTTTATTTGATTTTTTTTGTTTTCTAATTTAGAATTTTCCTCATAATTTGATAAATTTATGCATATCAAACACTATCTTAATTATAATGACGCTTACTATTTGGCCAAACTTATGTGTATGCTAGGAAAACAGGTCACAAGTAAAAGCACATTTGCAATGTTTGAGAAAACTTCGAACATTATAAAGAGAAATATTCTTCCATTTAAGTTTTCTCTAAATGTTTGATAGAGCGTATCTAGCATTTTCCTGCTTCTTCCCTCTATGTCATTTTCAACAACCAAAAAGAGCTGTATTGATGTTTACGTATTATATAATTACATCATCAATTCCATATTTAGGGCAGAAAACACGAGCATAAAAGTTGAACCCCGAACCGATAGGTGCACTTGTTATAATTATTATCGCTCTACCAGGAGTTTCTTTAATCTTACTAAATTGTGGCTTGAAGGCCGCAACATCTTCCCCGGATGGAAGCACCACCTGCAACGAATGTAGAACAAATAACCTTCAAGATGTATAATCACACCCATATTTTTAAAAATAAGTGAATGTGATCACAACTTGAACACATACAATAATGTCATCAAATGCATTCTTCTTTAGAACATCAACACCGTTTAATATTTCTAAAATTGTAGAAACCTCAAGATCATTGTAATCTAAAATGGGCACAACTGGCATATCCAATTCTATGTAGAAACTGTCTTGTGGTTCACATTCAACCTTTTCATTCAAGGTGCTTTTGGCTTCCAAAATTCTAGAAAGCGTTAAGAATTTGATCGTGTTAGAGTCCACCATGCCCGATTGGAAAAGAACACGTGAGGCTGCTAAAGTTACATGACCACAAAGTTCAAACTACCAAAAAATTAGAACAAACGTAAGATTATGTTATGATTATTAACATCATGTATGGCTAGTGGCGAAGCCAATGCATTTTGTGGGTGGGGGTGGGGGGTGTAGTGTGATAATTTATAAATTTATTAATTTATAGACTAGTTTTGATCAAAATGGGGCAATTTGACCCGAAAAAAAAAACATTTTTTTAACAAATCGGTGATACACTTTGTTTGAATTCAAAATCAAAATTTTAACCATTTATTATCACCCCATGCGCCAAGAAACCATGGATCCACCACTATGTTTAGCTAGAAATCGAAAACGTAAAGTAACAACCTCAGAGACAGGAGCAAACCACCGAAGCTGGAATCGAGGCTCGTAAGCATCAATCGGGGTCAAGTAACTTGTCATTGGAAGATTGAATTCAGTGGCAACTACTTAAAACCGCTTATCATCTTTCACTACGTTGTCTAACCAACACACCACTGCAGGGTTTCCTTTAAACGCGGTGTCCGTAAAATCGTTCACCTATTTATCATAACGAAACACCAGATTAACAATGTCCTGGGAAGGGCGTCAAAGTGATGATGAATACGAGAATGAACTTACAACAAAGTATTTGATGAGCTTTTTTGCCATTTTTTTGTCTCCCTTTTTTGTGATGAATAAGAAAATAATGAACTTACAACGGTAAATTTGTGTTACTTACAAATCACAAGGACCATTCGTGTAATTTACCAACAAATTTTAATAATAGAAACACAACATCTAACATTTATTAGTGAACTGTCTTTTTCTCATTAATGTCACCAATTTCCTGACCATCGCATCCCTCCTCATCATCATCTCCCGTTCACAAAGTCCACCATCCCCAAAATACTCATTTATCACATCACATAAATTTATGAGTGCAACGTGTTATTAACATTAAGTTATTAACAAATGAGACAATGCTTAAAGGTGGTAAGGGGTTGGGGTTTTAGGGTTTTTTGATTTTTTATAGCAATTTAAAAAAAAGGTTCATGTTTCGAAAAGAATAAAATAATCATCTTACATAGTTTATACAAAAGCTAGCATTTGATCCCAAAAAGTATTACAAAATTAAAACTAGAAGGACTAAACTTATTACTTTTCAAAGTTAGATTTCAAAGTTGTATTTTTTGTCCACGCACATTGATCATTCGTTTATTTGATATTTTTTGTTTTCTAATTTAGAATGGGCCTTAGAATTTTCCTCATAATTTGATAAATAGCTGATTTCGAACTCATATGTTCTCTCAAACCTATAAATGACAAACTTCAGATATTGCAAAGCGATACCTAATCCCCCAAGGACACGTTAATAAGTTAAATATTAAAGATTAATTTTTACAACTTAGTTAGAATTGATGGTCTCAAAATTTAAATAATGTATCATATGAGTCTGATCAGTCACTAGAATATTAGATTGGGCTTAGAATGCGAAGCCACTCAGAATTTGGAGCAAGGCCTATACTTGTCACTTGAGCACCAAAGTTCATAGGCACAAACACGGAAGATGACGGAAAAGCTATGATGGGACGCTCGCGTCTAGCCATACGCACCCGATTGAGCATGCATGTACAGATCAAAAAATATTGTAATGTAAAAATTATAAAAAATAACAATTTACCCACATTAACCATCCAATTAAATTACCTTTTAAACTACATTATTATTTTATTAAATAAAGCATTATATTTATGTTTATAATATTATTTTTATTATTTTATTATTAATATGTTTATTATTATTTAATAAAATACATTTTAAATACACAAATAAATTAGTTCTTAAAACATATTTTAAATGTTTGGTATTTAACGTTTTTAACCAGTCGTTTTCTAAATGTCATTCGTAAAACTGGTTTTGTTTTTAAAAAAGAGATTTAAAAAAATATCTGTGTATTAAATAATATAAATATTGAAAAAATGAAAAAATAAAATTAATATTAAAAGAAAATATAAATTACATTGATGATCTTTACAGGTAAAATAGCTATTTTGACGAATTTTACATCATTAATTAAACTAACAGGGTAGGGATCATTAATAAAAAATAAATATAATATCAGGAACTAATTTGGAATTTTAAAGCTTCAAGGACGAAATAAAAAATTTATCCAAATCACAGGGACTATTTGTGTAATTTACTCTTAATAAAGTCAAAACATGCAATCACTCACTCAAATTTCATTTCCCTCTTTGATCCCTTCATTTCTTTCTTGCATGACCATTGTAACAACCCAGCTCAAACGCACCACAACACCATCACCATGCACCATGGTCTTCGTCATCGTCGCACCACTACCGCCATCACACCCCTACTATTGTCACCATCACCGTCGCCACCATCGTTGCCATCACCGTTGTACAACCACTGTCAACCTCGTCATCGACAATCAAAGGTAATCGACCCCACTGTTTGATTTATAGTTTCTACAATATTTCTACCCTATTGCTTTATTTGGTGTTTCTAGAATTCGGTTAATTGATTGGGATAAATATATTTGATTTCATTCTTGATTTACCACGGATGATTGGGTTAAGTATGCACATAATTTGGGCATAATAACATTGTTATTAGAACTTGCACCATAGCTTCATTGTGTGTTGTTAAAACTTTCAATATGAGTAGCAAGATATGTGGTTAATTTGACTCTAATGATAACTTAGGATACAAGTGTTCTTGTGACTGTTCTTGTATGTTAAGTGTTGTTGAAATCTGTCATTTTTCTTGTTGTTGATTACATGGTATGTTGTTGAAATCTTCGTGACTGTTTATGTATATGCCAACAATAAGTTCATAAATTTGGTTTCAAATAGCAAATGCCATATTACATCGTATATAGCCATATTCATAAGTTTAGTAAAGCATATATATGTTTTATTTTCATGCATCTTGATATTCAATTTTCCAAGGGAAATTTATTACAATGATAGAAGATATTTTAATTACTCAGAACGGATTAAGCCCGAATGTTAAACGTTATACCAAAAGAGATCCTTCCATGACTGTGGTGGCTTTACCTCGAAGCAGTACTCTTTGATTCTTCTTATCAAGATGGACATGTAATACACCGGTTCTAGGTGATGCCTGCATACACCCAAAGCAAAAAAAAAAAAAAAAAAAGCTAAAGAGCACAACACATTAATCATATACAAATGAGCATGATAAAACAACACACTAGCATAACATCCATACACGCAGAAGCAAAAGTGCTTTGCGATTTTGGCTATCACTTAGAGATCCGAGTTCACAATTCGCCTAGTTTTCAGATCTTTCCTTTTTTAATGGTCACAACTGATACACATGATTCATTTATGCCCAAAGATCATTATGAAATATAATAATTTTCTCTTTAAAGCATGCATATATCAATCGTTTGCTAAAACATGTGTCATGCTTTCCTTTCCGGTGCACGCACCCGCATGTGTGTGTGTGAGAGAGAGAGAGAGGGGGATACCTGATATGCAACAAAGTCATATTTCCCCAACTTGTCATGCCAATAAGCTGCTAAGGCGCAATGTGCACTACCACAAACAGGATCCTAAAATAAAAGAAAGCATAGTGAAAGTCAAACAATCCTGCTAAAACTAACCACGTTCCAATAATGTTCATCCCATACTAGCAGTTATAATGTTGTCTATTATTGATATAATTTGTTCCAACAAGTACAAAAACGGTACGGTAGTCTAAATACTTCCAATTAGATTCCACTATCAAACACTTTACAAGATTAAGGATACATTTGGCTTTGGTCTGGCATTTAAAAACAAAAGAACGCTTTTATATAATTATCTCATCAATTCCCAGTTTTGGGCAGAAGAAGCGACCATAAAAGTCACCCGTTTAGCGCACGTGCTGTAATCACTATCCCTCTGCCTGGGGCTTCCTTAATTTTATTGATTTGAGGCTTGAATTCTGCAACGTCTTGTGCTGATGGAAGATGTGAATAATTAGGAAATGGTTGGCATACCTCCAATAGGAGAGCAGCCATATATATATACAAAGAAGTTACACAATACAACCGTGGAGAATAATATTGTTTACATAAAAGGCACAATGAATAGAAATCAAATATGTGCTAGGGTAGTCTAACATCCCCCCTCAAGCTGAACGGTGGCGGACCCAGGTGAAGTTGAGAACGAAAGAACTGGAACTGAGATCCGTGGAGTCCCTTTGTAAATATATCCGCTACCTGAAGCTTAGTAGGAACAAACTTCGTGTGTAGTTTTCCTGAAAGAACCAATTCACGTATAAAGTGGTAATCAAGGTCAATGTGTTTAGACCGCTTGTGAGAGACAAGGTTTTGTGTGAGGAAGAGAGCACTCTTGTCACAAAGCAATGTCGGGGGATCCGGAGGTAACGCGTGGAGCTCTTGTAAAAGATGAGTAACTCAAATGATTTCAGCTGCAGTGTTTGCCATAGCTCTATATTCGGACTCACAACTCGAGTGAGAGACAGTTGGCTACTTCTTAGCACTCCAGGAAACAAGATTTCCTCCAAGAAAAATTGAGTAACCATATGTTGACCACCTTGTTTCAATACACCTAGCCCAATCAGCATCTGAGTAGCCAAGGATCAAGGTGCGTGGTGATTTGGAGAACGTGAGACCAAAGGCAAGGGTACCTTTAACATACCGTAGAATACGCTTTACACAACGGAAATCGTCGATGGTTGGGTGTTGCAAGAACTGACTGGCTTGATTTACTGCATAGGAAATGTCGGGACGTGTGATAGTTAAGTATTGTAGAGCACCTACAAGAGATCAGTAGCGAGTTGGATCTTTGTAAGGCATCCCTAATGAAGTGAGTGTCTCGTTTACAGCAATGGGGGTATGTACAGGTTTAGACTCAAGTAGATCAGCCCGTTCAAGTATATCATGAGCATACTTGGACTGGCAGAGAAAAAGACCATCATCAGTGTGGGTGACTTCAAAACCAAGGAAGTACCCAAGTCGGCCTAGGTCTTTGATGGCAAACTCTTCGTGCAATCGATTGATGAACCGAGTCATAACCAGTTCGTTGTTACCAGTCAATATCAAGTCATCCAGATATACAAGGAGGTACAAGATGCAAGAGTCATGCTTGAAGACAAATAAAGAGGTGTCAGATTTGCAGCATGTAAATCCATATTGGAGGAGAAAGGTGCTTAGTCGATGAAACCAAGCTCGCGGGGCTTGCTTAAGGCCATAGAGACACACATACATGATAAGGAAAATAGGGATTAATAAAGCTGGGGGGTTGTTCCATATAAACAGTTTCATTTAGGTGCCCATGCAAAAAAGCATTATTCACATCAAGTTGGTGTAACTTCCATCCATTGATGAAGGCTAGAGATAAGACTACTCGAACAGTGGAAGCTTTAACAACCGGACTAAAAGTGTAGAAATAATCAATGTCGGGTATTTGAGTGAAACCTTGAGCAACAAGTCGAGCTTTATATTGATCAATGGTTCCATCCGAGCGATATTTGGTTCGAAACAACCATTTGGATCCAACCACATTATGGTTTGTTGGGCGAGGGACTAATACCTACGTGTTATTGTTACATAGGGCAAGTAATTCTTTAGTCATAGCCTCAACCCAGTGAGGATGTTTGCAAGCGGATTTGAATCCTTTTGGATCACTTAGAGTAAACAAGCTTGAGTGAAGACCTGGTTTCATGATACGGGCTAAGTTTTCTTGATGTTTGGGTTTGAAAACTCTAGCTTTGGCCCTATTAACTATAGGATGAGTGGGTCCGGATAACGGTTGTGCACCCGGTGGAGACGAGGTTGGAGCATTTGGCTGAGTAGCCAAGTGACTGGGAGAGGAGGTTTCGATAGCAAGTGCAGTATGGGAATCACTAGGTTCTGCTAAAGTAGCTGGCCCAGTTGAGGCTATAATGGGCTCAATTAAAGAGGAGATGGGGGCCACAACATCCGACCCATTTGGATCTGAAATGGAAGGGGTGTTGACTGAAGGGGATTGGGTCGAGGTAGTGGGCTCGGTTAAATTTGGGGGGTCATTATCGATGTGAGGGCCAGTGGGTGGTTCTGGAACAGTCTCAGTTGGGGAAGGCCCATCAAAGAGAGCCGGAATGACACAACATGGTTTTATAGTGGGTTGTGAATTGTTACGGGTTGGGGTGGTGTTCAAAGAAGGTGTCGGCAATGGGCTTTGAGGTATAACAAAATTATCCAAGAAGCTATGCAATGGTAGAGATGAGAGGTCAGAGTGTGTAGACGTTATTCCACCATTTTTAAATGGAAATAAATTTTCATCAAACCTTGTATGACGAGTTATGTACATCCGATTTATAGTAGGATCAAGACATTTGTATCCCTTATATTAGGAGCAATACCCTAAGAAAGCACACGAAATGCTATGGGAGGAAAGCTTGTGCTCGGAGTAGTGACGAGTATAAGGGTAGACACGACATCCAAAGGTTTTAAAATTAGTGTAAGTTGGTTGTCTAAAGAAGAGTAATTCGAAAGGAGACCTTCTATCTAATATTTTAGTTGGAAGACGATTAATAGTGTAGATGGCCGTGCTAAATGCCTCAACCCAATAGACATGTGGAACATGAGCATCAAATAATAAATCCAATCCCATTTCAACGATATGGCAATGTTTTCGTTCCGTCCGTCCATTTTGTTGTGGAGTATACGGACATGAAATTTGATGAAATGTACCATTTGTTTCAAATAATCTTTTGACATGATGATTCACAAACTCTATACCCCCATCATTTTGAAACACTTTGATTTTGCTAGAAAGTTATGTCTGCACAAAGTTCACAGAAATAGAAAGTATATTATAGAACCCCAACTTGGTTTTGAGTGGATAGAACCACGTGAAACGAGAATAGTCATCCATAAAAATAACATAGTACCGATAGTCATCAATAGAGGTAACAGGTGATGGTCCCCATAAATCATAATGTATCAAATCTAAGGGTTTAAGGGCTCTTTTTTCATTAAGATCAAATGATAAACGATGGCACTTAGATAATTCACAAGAAGGACATATCCCTGGTTTGGGAAGAATAGAAGTAACAAACAAGCATTTTAATTTATTCAACATCAAAATTGTGTCAAATGACACATGTCCTAAACGTGAGTGCCAAAGTTCAAATGAAGCTTTTGGGAAAGTAGAAGATGTTGCAGCCAATGCTTGGGGACCGGTATGCAACACATATAAGCCATCTTCACACCGACCTTGCGCGATGACGTATTTCGTGCTTCGGTCCAGAATATAAAAATTAGGATAGAAAAGTAACACATCCAAATGATTTTGAGAAGTTAACTTGCTTATGGACAAAAGGTTTTTTGTTAAATGGAGAACAACCAGAACATCATTTAAATGAATATGCTTGGAGACTATAGCTTGGCCAATTTGAGAAATAGGAAGAGATTTACCATTTCCAAAGGTGACATTAGTGTCTCCAGGGTATGAGGTGGTCTTGTGCACATTGTTGGAGTGAGGGATCATATGATCAGTCGCCTGAGTCAACAACCCAATCAGGACCCGATGTTGTAACATGGCACTGGGCATGAAACGCCTTGGCTAACTCAGATTCAGACGGAGCAGATTGAGAAGCAAATGAGGACAGATTCGGGCACACGTTGGCATAGTGTCCTTCCTTACGACATAATTGACAGTGAGGTGTGCGACGTGCCCGACCACGACCAATGGAGTAGTTCCCACGATTGAAACGTCCACTGTTACCACGAGACGGACGAGAGGTTTGAGCGTTAAAGACAACCGGTGCAGTTTGAGATCCATGGAGGGAACACATGAATAACTCGTGGCTTTCAGCTTGGATCAAAATGTCGCGAAAGGCAGGCGGAGGTTTTGTGGCACGGATGGCGGTGGAGAAAGTTTCAAAGGAAGCACTGAGACCGCAGAGAAACCAATGCAGTTTATCGGTTTCATCAACAGGCTGACCAACAGCCGACAACTGGTCACATATAGTCTTGAATTTTCGAGAAAATTCAGCAACAGAGGCTGTTCCTTTAGAAGTATGACGTAGTTGGTCATGGAGATTGTGAACACATTCAATAGAAGTATTGTCGAAGGCCATCTCGAGAGTGACCCAGATCTGTCGAGCAGTTTCAAGACCCAAAATTTCGTCCATAGCCTCCTCCGACAGAGAGGCGTTGAGGATGCTAATAGCCTTCTGGTCTTGAGCAAGCCACTGTGTAAAGAGAGGGTTGGGTATGGTTTGTTTGTCAGCTGAAATCTCTCTAGCCGGGACCACGGTGGTGCCATCAACATGAGATAAAAGTTTCTGAAAAGATAATAGGGGAAGCATTTGACTCTTCCATAGGAGATAATTGGATGGAGATAGTTTAATGGTTATCATGTGAAGAACAGTATTCAAGGATAAAGTGCCATCTATAGTTGATGAGGATCCAACTATGGAGAACAAAGGAAAAAAGGAAGAAGAATCGGGTGGGGAAAGGGAAGGGATAAGAGAATGTAAAGAAGAAAAAGGCAGGGAATTAAGGGGGAGGAGGAAGGTAGGTGGATCGAATGTCTCTAGATACTATGTGAATAATTAAGAAATTGTTGGCATACCTCCAATAGGAGAGCAGCCATATATATATATATGTATATATATATATATATGTATATATATATATGTATGTATATATATATGTATATATATATGTATGTATATGTATATATACGTATATATATACGTGTATATACGTGTATACACGTGTATACACGTGTATATACGTGTGTACACACGTGTATACACGTGTATATACGTGTGTACACACGTGTATACACACGTGTATACACGTGTGTATACACGTGTGTATACACGTGTGTATACACGTGTATACACGTGTGTATACACGTATATACACGCGTATATACACGCGTGTATACACGCGTGTATACATGTATATATACATGTATATACACGTGTATATACACGTGTATATACACATATATAGACACGTATATATACACGTATATATACGCGTATATACACGCGTATATACATGTATATACACGTATATACACGCGTATATACACGTCTATATACTTATATACACGTGTATATACGTATATATACGTGTATATACGTATATATATGCGTATATATACGTATATATATGCGTATATATACGTATATATACATATATATACGTATATATACATATATATATATACCTATATGTATGTATATATATACATGTATACATATATGTATGTATATATATATACATATATATATGTATATATGTATATACACATATATATATATGTATATACACATATATATATATGTATATATATATGTATATACATATATATATATGTATATACATATATACATATATATATACATATATACATATATATATACATATATATATATATATATATATATACACACACACACACACAAAGAAGTTACATAATACAACCATAGAAAATAATATTATTTACATAAAAGGCATAATAAATAAAAATTAAATATGTGCTAGGATAGTCTAACAGAAGCACCACCTGTAGGAAAGAACAAAGAAGAAAACTAACTAAAAGACTTTCATCACAAATGTGTTATATCCAAATATGCAAACATAAAAGCGATTTTAATTTTAATACATACATGTATATCATTAAGTTTGTTCTTCTTTACATCAACAATAGAAACACCATTTAATATCTCCGAAATTGCAGAACCCTCAAGCTTATATATTCAACTAGATTTAGTAAATCCGTGTATTACACGGTTAAATAAATAAAATATTAATATAATAAAAATTAATAATTATAAAATAATATTCAAAGATATGAGATGACTTAAATTACATATGAGGAATGACTATAAGTAATAAAACAGTGATATTAACTTTTTAAAATTTTATTTTTTAATTTTTTTTAAAAAAATAAATATTTTGTTCTAAAACAAACCGTATAAAAATGTCATTTTTAAAAATTTTCTTATTATAACTCCTAAATTTGATTATTTTTAGTTTTAAAAAAATTGACTTTTTAAAAATACCAATTTTAAAATATTTTGTATTTTTAAAAAAGTTTTATGCTTTAGAAAAAATTATTATTTTATAAAAAAAATTATATATTTAAAAATAACATTAATGAATAGATTTATTTCTTAATTTATTAAATCTAAAAAAGTATTAAATAATATTATTAATAATTAAGGTAATTATTTAATATGAGAGAGGCGGAAAAATTTTGGTGAGGATAATTGTGATGCTGTCACATGTCATCTCAAGTTACTTTTATATTAGAGTATAAAGATAAAGATTATTCATAGTCTCATATATTTTCGAGAGTGACATAAAGCCCAAAACAAAGAAAAATAAAAGAGATTTTAGACATGTTTTACTCTTTCGTGTTTAACTAAGTAACTAACTTTGTGATCCGTATTATTTCGTTGTGTTTGAATTTGAGGCATTGATATTTTCTTTGTAAGTCTATTGTCACAAGATGGTTCTTCCACAGCCAAAAAATTAGTTGGTGGGTTTTTACATTGCACAATGAAAAAATTAGCATACAAGAGTTCTAGGTATTGCTTTGAAAAATGGTTGCCTTATATTAGTGTTATTGCAAGTTTGCAAACTACTTCAAATGCTTAAAAGAAACTATCATGTCATATTCTATTCTAATTATTACATTTAGAAGATGATATGAATAGTAACTTAATTTCATTGGTCCATATGGCCTAATAGTCTATTTGTATTCGTGATTACTATCTAGAAAAATGATATACATTCAAATTCTAGCAAATGCAAACTTAAATAGTATTTTAGAGTTAAAAATTTGTTGTTAAAAAAACGGAGACAAGTAGCTATTGCTCGGATTCTATGTTTGTTGGAATTTACAATTTAACTAGTATTAAGCCCCCCGCGTTACCGCGGGGGCGTAAAACCATGCCAAGTAACATCAAAGACACAACACCGTTAGCGACCACCAACACCGAACAACTCATATAAAAAAACAGAAAAAATAAATCCGACCTTGGACGAAACGAAGCACTAAGGACACACCACCGTTAGATGAAACGTAAAACATATAAAACAATAAGTCGATATTGGACCAGCGAGGTTGCGACGGGGCCATTAAACGGAAAAATAAGCGTAAAAATGCTGAACTACACACGCACGCTACGGCATTGAACTCGCAAAATGTAGACCGAAACGTAAACTAAATTTTTTTAAAATATAATAGGTATAGGGACCAAAGTTAAAAGTAAAAAAAAAAAAATATTTGGGCAAAATTTTAAAAGAAGTAAAATTATTGAGTTAAATAAAAAAAGTTAAAGATTAAAAAACAATAAGACAAAAAGTGATACAACCCCTTAAAACATGTTGTGTAACCTATAATGCATAATAACGTTAGTAATTAGTATATATAGTAATATATAAAAGACTGATAGTTTTTAAGAAGATTAGTTGTGTACTTATATAGTTTTAACTTAACAGCTTTCTAACTCTATTTGTCGTTAAATGATAAAGTAGCTATTACAAAGTTATATAGTATTTTAGAGTTAGATAATTGTTAAAAAAACAGAGACAAGTAGCTATTGCTTGAATTCTACATTTGTTGAAATTTATAATTTAATATATAAGAGACAGATAATTTTAAAAAAGATTAGTCGTGAACATATATAGTTTTAACTTAATAGCTCTCTTATTCGGTGAGTAGGGTATATGAATAATGAGATGAATACAAACTTTACATCTACTTCATAGGATTCAATTGTTGCAACCAAAGTATAGAATGGTACAAACATACCGATTTCTCATAAATTGAACGTGGGTATACATCTGCAACAGAAGAGCGAAAAACTAGAAAACACAACAAAAAAGTCTCTATCTAACAGCTACAGGTTAGGACTAGATAAGACATGCAATTCAAATAAATATTCTCTCTTATATTCCCTCTCAAGTTGAAACATCTAAATTCTTAATGCCCAACTTGCTAAGTAGTGAGTGTAGCTGATGTGCCCCACGAGGCTTTGATTATGAAACTTAACCCTAAAAGAATTGATTTATTTTGAATTAAACTATTGTTAGCCTAAATTGACATAAAACTATGAAAACAAATAAACATGAAAACATGAGATAGTGAACAAGTATTCACATTCAAATTATGATTTGACAGCATTATGTGTAATGAAATTAATTTACCATAATTGAAAACGCTATATAGACGTAACTTGTTTCAAAGTTCGGTTTGGAAGACAATTGCAAGACGGACAAATCTAGTTATATTGACTTCACAAGTTTAAATACCCAAAAATATCATAACTAGGATATTGCCAAAACTAGAGTGTATTGACTTTATGATTTGATGTCCGAAAAAGAATACAAACTAGAATGTAATCTCAACCAGCATCGACTTTTTTAACAGAATATTAACACAAAACAAAGGAATCCAGCCGCATTGACCTCACAATTTCGTCTCAATAAATTGACGTATGACATGAGATGCAGAAAACTGATTCAACAAAAGACTAATCTTTTCTTAAAAAACAAACCTAAAGAGAAACCCTAATCACAAAAACATATATAAATTATTCAATAGTAAACTAATAAAAAATTCGTTTATGTTCTTTTAGCACAGTTCATAAATTAGATTAAACATATTTACATACCTAAACCTACATGTTTTGTGATTCGAGAAAATTTAACAAATCGTAACATCATACAAAACTCATGCTGCCTCCGGCACCAAAACTATTGCCTGCGTTCTTACTCCAAGTTATTTGGGCCAGAAAACCCTTTATGGGTTGCTGTCACTTATTTCTTTTTAATTTCCTATATGGGCCAATTAAATAATTTGGCATCAAATCCATATGCAATCTACAAGAAGCTGTCGTCATCATAATTCATATTTCATGCCTATATGTATTTATTTATTCTCATTTGGCCCATAAGAAGCATAACTCGAAACAAACTTGTCTTCAATTTAAACGGAGCCATCATTTCCTTAATACTAATTAGGATTTATGGCGTGCGTAGTCGCGAGTTCACTTATGTTCATGATTGTGTTTAAGTTGATACGGGGCTTCACTTTAGTTCACGGTATATTTAGAGAGAAAATTTTTCCAGAAAGTTTCTGAAGCTCTTTTGGGACAGTTTTGACTAAAATAAATATAGTCATCTATATTATAATCAGTCTTCACACAATATGAAGTTAACTTCAAACTCTTCAAAAGAAAATTTAGTTATGTTTTCGATTCGACCACCAAACATGCCCGAACTGGCTGGTACTTTGGCTAATAGACCTAAAATGCACCGATCAGGTTTTCAGCTTCACTGAGGAGCTAGACACAACCAATTTTTTGGACTTCCAAAAGATAGGCAAAGTAGATATCTTGTTCTTCAACGCCGGTGTAGGGACATTCCAACCAATCCAAGTCATAGTATGTGACTAAATTCGTCCCTCCATCCTTAGGCAATACAATACCTTTGTCGGATGGTTTTTTGAAGTACCAAATGACTTGAATAGTTGCATCCATATGTTTTGTTGGGGATATCCTACAAACTGATTTAACATATTAACTGTATAGGCTATATTTGGCCTCGTAGCTTGGAGATAGAGAAGTTAACCCACTAACCTCCTATATTGATTTATATCAACATTTGCTTCATCCTTTTTGTCTAACTTTAGATTTTACTCCATATGAAATGAACTCGGTCTACACCCTAGAAGCCAGTACCTTCAACTATATCCAATGTATACTTTCTTTAGCTAAGCACAAGACCTTTTGTCATACATGCAACTTCGGTTTCTAGGAAATATTTTAGATTTCCAAGGTCTTTAATGCTAAACATTTTATCCCGATGCTCTTTTATTTGTTGTATCTTTGCCATATTATTTCCCGTTAGAATGACATCATCAACGTAAATTACAGCCACAATGTACATTTTGTGTGCCTTGTATATGTATAGGGAGTGATCAGCTTTCAGATCATTGTATCCAAGTTGTACCAAGCTTGTTGTAAACTATGACACTGCAAGATGCTTGCTCGAGAGCATTTATCGATTTTCTCAGCAAACATAACCTTATTTCATCTTTGCTTGATCACTCTTGGGGTCGTTATATATAACTCTTAATCTATATTACCATACAGGAACATATTGTTAACATGTAGTTTGTTGGATAATCCACTAATTTTTCTAAATTTTCACATGTGAAATCGGGATGCAAAAAGGCTACAGTTAATGAACTTTGAATTAAAAAACAAAGTACTATGAAGTAGTTTTTCCCCTGATTCCAAAAAGACGTATTCTGGACATTTGTATTCTACTAGTTAATGGGAACACACAGAAAATTTCATACTTGTTCTTGATATACATTGATTTTTATCTGATTGATCTATCTGTGTTAAACCATCAAATAACTTCAATCTGAATATTCAATTCACCTCTCATAAGCCTAAATATTCTAAGATCATTGTTTCATTGGTATGTGATTGAAGAGGAGCAATCTAACAACTACATGGAGTATTAGTGGCTACATAGGTTCGATTTGCATTAATAACACAATAATTAAAACCGATAAATGTTTCAACTTTACCAACAAACTTGTACATGGATGTTGGTAATAAATGAAGTTAGTTACTCTATGCATAAAGCTTTGATCTTTACAATGAAAATTAAAACTTTATAGGTTTAGCTAGAGATATGTGACGGCCCTAAAACTAATGTTAATCAAATTAAAATCCTAGAAATTATTATAAGTTAGTAATATATATACACTTACATAAGAAATGCTACGATGACTATTATTTTAGATTTGCTAATGGGACATTTTTAATTAACTTTATAAGAAATTTGTATATATATTCTAACATGCATGTATATATGAATATGAAACGTGAACATGCATGCATGCAAAAGTATTTACGTGTGCATGTATGTATATTTTGTGAATTTTGTAATTGTTAAACCATATAAGTAAATTACTAAATCAAAGCATACTATGATTAGTTATTTGAATAATAGATATTTCATCTATATGTAATGAATTAAGATTTGAAACTTAATCAACATTTCCAAACAAATTAACATCTAAAAACTTTATATCAAAGACCAAAACCAAACTAATCCTAAACACTTGAACACTAAACTAAAACACAAACTTAACACTAGTAATCAGTTCATTAGAATGATAACTAACTTAGATTAGTAATTAATTAACCAACTAACCTAAACTTAACTACTAAGAGTGTCATTAACATCAAATGGTGACACATAGCAATCCTCACACTAACCACTTCCTAAAGCTTGACACCTAGCATCTAAATTACCATCTTATGACTCTAAAACCACCAACTCACAAGTCTAGTTGAGATCTAATGATGACCTCCCCTCCCACCATGAACCCCTCGGCCAAGACCACAAATCACCATCACCAACATCTTCCTTCTTCGTCTCGGTTTTCAACATCACCGCAACCACCACTCTTTACACCAACAAATCTCTCAACACTCTCTTCTTCCTCCTCTCGGCTATAACACCACACAAAGCCACCATTTCACCCAACAAATCCCTCTTGTCTCTCGGTTGTTATACCACCATAACCACCAACAAATCATCATCAAAATCCTTGAAGTATTACCCAAGTTCAAGCACAACTTCTTTCAAGCTTAGAACTCAAGAAGTTAGAAGCCTCCATCAATCATCTTCTACACTTTTCTTTCTATACAATCAAGGTTAGATTCATAAACTTTGTGATTAAAAGCTTACAAAAATTTTGTATGTGTTTAACATACATATAAACCCTTGTGATGTTCACTATCAAAACATAATCACAAATTCTAGAAGATTCATTGATTTTCAACAAAAAAAATTCAGTAACCAAGTTTATAAAACAGAAAGTTTTAAAGGTATTAATAAAAACAATAGATTTAAACAAAAATGAAGGGTTTAAAAATGTTAAACTAATTGTTATTACATGATTATCTAAACTAGTTTAGGTTGAATACCTAAATGACTGTGATTGTGGTAATAAAATTTTAGAAATTAGTTAAGAATATATAAAAATAATTAACTGAAAATTATGAAGAATTTATATAAGATATATTAATTTATATAATTGAAATAATGAAATAAAAGAGAATATAAAAATTAATATCAGAACTCAATAAAAATCTGGAAAATTTATGTAATGACACTTATATTATATTGGAACTACATAATAAATTTCATGAGTTAATTCACTAGTATAGTAAAGTTACATATTTTAGAATGAAAAATAAGAAGAAAATCTAAAATAATAGTAAAACAGTAGGTAAAATCATAGAAATTTGACATAAACTATTATAAACTGATTAAGATGGTGTATGAAAATTTCAGAATTTTTAGAGATATGTGACTATTTCTGCCATTTATTTTGAAACTTGTAAAAATTCTAGAAAGTTATCTGTAAATAAGTATTAGTTAAAATTTTTATATGTTAATTTGGATTTTATGATGCTATTTCTTATAAAATTTGGTAATTTTTGGATAGCCGTAGATACTATTTTGGAATTTCTATTTAATTTAAGATATAAATGCTAAAAATTTTAAAGAAATAAGATTTATTTCTAACATATAATTATTTTATAGAAAATAAGTGAACTGTTGCTGGAAATAAGATGAGTAACATAGTCCATTTTTATTTATAAATTTTTTTTGGGGAAAAAACATACTATGTATTTTACTATGGATGCTAACATGAATAATAATTTAGATAAGTTACTATCGTTTACTGCTATAAGTTACAACCGTTAATTCGTATAAGAAACCGTCAGATAATATAGGTAGCGCTACTTAGGAACATGTTTCCTGCACCAACAAAATAAGTGTTGTGATGTTATATTATTTGATTCTGTGATTTATATGTATGACAGTTATGAATCACTTGACATATAAGTAGGTTTGGTTGTGATTTTATTTATGTTACATCAATAAGTAAATTTTGTTAAGTTATTAAACCTATGTTCTCACCAACTTTATGTTGACTATTTTGATTATGCTTATTCAGGAAATCATAATGATTTATAATCTTATGTACACGTTCAGTATCTGCGATGTTTGGCACGACTACATAGGGGAGCTGTGCATATGGGTGGTTGTAGATCTATCAGACTTCAGCCTCTTTGTAGATGTTCATGTCCACTACAAGCTGAAGAATGAAATAAAATAATAAAGAAATGTACTAGAAATAGGATTACTAATGTAAGAGTCCAAGTTATTAGACTTAGTTTTGTATAATGTAATCCTATAAATATTATGACTAATGGGAAAATGATATTTAATTATAATGTTGTGTTTGTATATCTTGTAATCAATGTGTTTTGAGCCAATAGTCACACCAAAGCATTTCACGCTTTCGTCGGGATGTGACAGATTGGTATCAGAGCTATTGGTTATAGAGAATTAGGTATTATTAGTAAAAGCCTAGACTATAACCATAAGCTCATATGATAACAATTTATCAACATGATAAAAACATGTGTTTATATTCCTCTTTATGACTCTATGTGAACATGTCTATGCTTAGACAAAAATGGAATTTGCATATACAAGATTTATATGATTAATGTATGAATATGAGCTTTTGTGAATTTATTTGATTAGTGATAGTATAAATTAAATTTTGTGAGAGTTTTGCAGTATGAGTACAGGAAATTCTGATAGCTACTATAATGAAACTGAACATTTGGACCCTAGCAGCCATATGGAAACAACACCAGAAATAGAACCTCAGAACAATGTAGGAATACCTCAACCCGAGACCCAGACCAACATAAAGCCGAAGTTTTACGTCCGATGTGCACCGGTAACAGTGGGAGGTTATACAATTATGACCCCAAGAAAAAGTGTACGATATGGTAAGAAGTTTTCAACTGAGGAAGATAAAGAACAAGAAAACAAAAACCCAGAAACCCTTTCCCCGACATTTGATATAACACCCGCAAACCAACCTGATAATTCCAAAACTGAAGAAAGAGGAATTAAGAGGCAAAGGTTGGAAGAATGTCAGATGGAAACTACCAACCAGATTTTTAAGAAGGTTAAAAAGATACAACGAGAAATTCGGGTGCTTCAAGCAGATGTCAAGGAAGTGAAGGAAGAAAGCAAAAGTATCTTCACTAAGATATGGAACTGGGTTTGGGGAAATTAGAAAGATAGGGACCCTTATATGTTATGTGACTGCTATAAATATGTAGAATAAGAATATAATATAATATTTTGTTAATGACTGTTTACTATTATGATATAGTGTGAGTAAAATTATGTAATATTAGTATAATTGGTATGTAGTGAAATATGCCGCCAAGGAGAAATACACAACCTGTACGAAGAACTTCACGTGTTAGACGACCAAGAACTAGGTTGGGAGAAGAAGCTCCGACAGTGAATATCGCCACAAATGAGAATGAGAGGATTTCTCAAATAGTGACTCAACAATTGGAAGTAGCAATACCTACATTAGTAACTCAACTTCTACAAAACCTAAACATTGCAAGGTACCACATGGAAATGCCGAACCAAGAAATACCAACGGATTAGAAAGTCACGAGGAAGAGATTGTATATGGAGTTAGAAAAGGGTGTTCTTATAAGACTTTCATGTCTTGTATACCCCGAGACTTTGACGGAAAAGGTGGAGCAGTGCAAGCGTTACATTGGTTAGAGGAAATGGAGTCAGTTTTAGATATCAGTGATTGTGCTGATAATTACAAAACTAGGTTTGCTTCACATTCTCTTAAAGGAGAAGCACAGTCTTGGTGGAAAATGGAAATCCAAACAAAAGGAAAGAATGTTATGAATGGGTTAAGCTGGGAAGAATTTAGAAAACTAATGATTGAGAAATATTGTCCCTATAATGAAATAGAAAAGATAGAAGCAGAATTTTTGGCATTAGAGATGAAGGATGCTGCACATCGGGAGTATACAGGCAGATATAACGAGCTATCTAGATTGGTGCCACATCTAGTGATGCCAGAAACTAAGAGGATAGGAAGATATATCTGGGGATTAGTACCACAAATAAGAGGAATGGTTAAGACTGCAATGCCAAAGACTTTTCAGGATGCAGTGGCTTTAACAGGAAGTTTGACAGATGAAATGAAAAGGAATGGATCATTAACTATTACGAAGGTAGGAGAGAAAAGGAAATGGAACAACAACACCGGAAGAAACTTTGGAGGAAAATGGAACAAGAAGGTAAACACAAACCCAGAAAGAAATTTCATAGGAATCGCACAGGAAGGAAGGCCACGGATAGAAAGTCAACCATGGTACAATGCCTGCAAAAGGTATCATGATGGGAGATGTAAGCTGGTAGTTTGTTATAATTGCAAGAAGAAGGGACATATGTCAAGAGAATGTAAGGGACCCATAAATCCTAAGCCAGTGTGTTACCAGTGTGGAAAAGAGGATCACCTTCGCAATGGATGCCCGGAACTAAAAGGGAAAACTCCAAGGAATCCCAACAATGCGCATGGTTGAGCATTTGTACTTCAAGTTGAGGAGGCGCGACAGGAACCAGAAGTGGTGACGGGTACGTTCCTTATTAATGATCAATACGCAACTGTGTTATTTGATACGGGAGCAACCCAAAGTTTTGTTTCAAATTATTTCAAACCCTTACTTGGATTAGCATCAGAGAAACTGAAAAATAAATATACGATAGAACTAGCTGATGGAAAAATGATAGAGGCTAGCGAAATTATTCCTAATTGTCCTTTGAACTTAGATAATCATTGCTTTGACATAGATTTGATTCCTATTGAATTAAGAGGCTTTGATGTTGTTATGGGTATGGATTGGTTAAGTAAGAACCAGGCAGAAATCATTTGTGGAAAACAAATGATTAAAATCCCTTTAATTAAATATAACAGAATTCTTTTCATACACAGCGAGAAACCTAGAGGTCCTATCAGAATAATCTCTTGTATGAAGGCTCAAAAATATTTGAAAAAGGAATGTTTGGCATTTCTGGCCCATGTAGTTGATACGAAACCAATTAAGAAGAACTTAGAAGATGTTCCTATTGTTAGAGAATATCCAAAAGTATTTCCTGATGAGTTACCAGGATTGCCGTCCCCTCTTCAAGTAGAATTCAAAATTGAATTAGTACCAAGGACTACACCTATTGCCAAATCTCAATATCGGTTAGCGCCATCAGAAATGAAGGAATTGAAGAATCAGTTACAAGAGCTGTTGGATAAAGGATTCATACATCTTAGTGTTTCACCATGGGGAGCTCCAGTCTTGTTCGTGAAGAAGAAAGACAGATCCTCTAGAATGTGCATTGATTATAGAGAACTCAATAAAGTAACTATAAAGAATAGATACCCTCTCCCTTGAATAGATGACCTATTTGATCAATTGCAAGGATCAAGTTACTTTTCAAAAACTGACCTGAGATCAAGATATCATCAGTTAAAAGTACAAGAAGAGGATGTACCTAAAACTGCATTTAGAACTCGATATGGTCGTTATGAGTTCCTTGTAATGCCATTTGGGTTAACTAATGCTCCAGCTGTATTCATGGATCTAATGAACAGAGTGTGCAAGCCTTACTTAGATAAATTTGTCATAGTCTTTATAGATGACATTTTAATCTATTCTAAAAGCAAGGAAGAACATGAGAAGCATCTAAGGCTAACTTTGGAATTACTTCACAAAGAAGAACTGTATGCCAAATTCTCAAAGTGTGAATTCTGGAAACGATAAGTACAATTCCTAGGACATGTGGTTAATCAAGATGGAATTCAGGTCGACCCAACAAAGATTGATGCAACTAAGAAGTGGAAAGCTTCGAAGCACCAACTGAAGTACGTCAATTTTTAGGTTTGGCCGGTTATTATAGGAGATTTATAGAAAATTTCTCTCGAATAGTTCAACCTTTAACAGAATTGACTAACAAAGATAAACCATATGTTTGGGGAGAAAAACAGAACACTACATTTGAGATCTTGAAATACAAATTATGTAGTGCTCCTATTTTAGCTCTTCTAGAAGGTACTGATGATTTTGTAGTATATTGTGACGCATCACATCAAAGTTACGGATGTGTTCTAATGCAACTAAATAAAGTAATTGCATATGCGTCTAGACAACTCAAAGGAAGTGAAAGGAATTATACTACTCAAGATTTGGAATTAGGAGCAATAGTATTTGCACTTAAGATTTGGAGACATTATCTATATGGAACCAAGAGCATAATTTATATGGATCATAAAAGTTTGCAACATATATTCGATCAAAAGATGTTGAATATGAGATAAAGAAGATGGGTAGAATTATCGAGTGATTATGATTATGAAATCAAGTATCACCCATGTAAGGCAAATGTAGTGGCAGATGCCTTAAGTAGAAAGGAAAGAATTAAACCATTACGAGTTCGTGCTATGAGAATGGAATTACATTCAGATTTAATAAGTGAAATTCGAGAAACCCAACAAAAAGATGAATAGAGAAATGTGATGGAACAGAATGAACAAATAGAAGCTATGTCAGATGGAATCCTGAGATTTAGAGGAAGAATTTGGATTCCTGATAATGACATGCTTAGAGAAAATATTCTGAATGAAGCAGACAAGTTAAGATATTCAGTGCATCCGGGAAATAATAAGATGTATAAAGATTTGAGAAACCAGTATTGGTGGCCAGGTATGAAGAAATCAGTTGCAAAATTCGTAGAAAAATGTGATATTTGTTCAAGAGTCAAAGCTAAATATTAGAAACTCTCGGGACGTTTGCAACAACCAGAAATCCCTGAGTTGAAGTGGGACCAGATTACCATGGACTTTATAACCAAACTACGTAGAACTTCAAGCGGGTATGACACAATATGGGTTATAGTTGACAGATTAACTAAATCAGCTCACTTCTTGCCAATCAGAGAAGATTATAAAACAGAGAAATTAGCCAGGATTTATATGAAAGAAATTGTGTCTAGACATGGAATACCAATTTCAATTATATCAGACAGAGACAGCCGATTTACTTCAAGATTTTGGCAGACTTTACAAAAAGCATTAGGAACTCAAATAAACATGAGTACGGCATATCATCCACAAACCGATGGACAGAGTGAGAAACCAATCCAAATATTGGAAGATATGTTGCGAGCTTGTGCATTAGATTTTGGTGGTAGCTGGGATATACACTTACCTTTGATAGAATTTTCATATAACAATAGTTACCATACTAGTATAGGGGTAGCTCCATTTAAAGCTTTATATGGAAGGAAGTGTAGATCACCTCTATGTTGGAATGAAGTAGGGGACAGACAACTTACAGGACTAGAACTCATACAGGAAACGTCTGCTAAAATCTATGAAATCAAAGACAGATTGAAAGCAGCACGTGATAGACAGAAAAGTTATGCTGATAAAAGAAGAAAACCTTTAAAATTTCAAACAGGAGATAGGGTATATTTAAAAGTATCACCATCAAAGGGAATTATCCAATTTAGGAAAAAAAATAAGTTAAACCCTAGATATGTTGGTCCTTTTGAAGTAATTGATAGGATTGGTCCTGTAGCATATAGGTTAGACTTGCCTTAGGAGTTAAATGGAGTGCATAACACCTTCCATGTATCTAATTTGAAGAAATGTCTCATTGATCAGACATTAAAGGTACCAATACAGGAAATCAAATAGATAAGAAACTACATTTTTGGAAAAACCAGTAGCAATCATGGATAGAGAAGTAAAAAGATTAAAGAGAAGTAAGATCCTAATAGTAAAGGTCAAATGGAATTCAAAACGAGGACCTGAATTCATATGGGAACAAGAAGATGAAATCCAAAGAAAATATCCATATTTATTTGAGGTTAAACTGAATGAAAATGACAGTTATAAAGACAAACTCTCCACATCACCCGATAGTCATAACAGATGAATTTCAGAATGAAATTCTTTTTACAGGGGGAGAATGTGATGACCCTAAAACTAAGGTTAGTCAAATTAAAATCCTAGAAATTATTATAAGTTAGTAATATATATATATATATATATATATATATATATATATATATATATATATATATATATATATATATATATATATATACTTACATAAGAATTGCTACGATGACTATTATTTTAGATTTGCTAATGGGACATTATTAATTAACTTTATAATAAATTTGTATATATATTCTAACATGCATGTATATATGAATATGAAACGTGAACATGCATGCACGCAAAAGTATTTACGTGTGCATGTATGTATATTTTGTGAATTTTGTAATTGTTAAACCATATAAGTAAATTACTAAATCAAAGCATACTATGATTAGTTATTTGAATAATAGATATTTCATCTATATGTAATGAATTAAGATTTGAAACTTAATCAACATTTCCAAACAAATTAACATCTAAAAACTTTATATCAAAGACCAAAACCAAACTAATCCTAAACACTTGAACACTAAACTAAAACACAAACTTAACACTAGTAATCAGTTCATTAGAATGATAACTAACTTAGATTAGTAATTAATTAACCAACTAACCTAAACTTAACTACTAAGAGTGTCATTAACATCAAATGGTGACACATAGCAATCCTCACACTAACCACTTCCTAAAGCTTGACACCTAGCATCTAAATTACCATCTTATGACTCTAAAACCACCAACTCACAAGTCTAGTTGAGATCTAATGATGACCTCCCCTCCCACCATGAACCCCTCGGCCAAGACCACAAACCGCCATCACCAACATCTTCCTTCTTCGTCTCGGTTTTCAACATCACCGCAACCACCACTCTTTACACCAACAAATCTCTTAACACTCTCTTCTTCCTCCTCTCGGCTATAACACCACACAAAGCCACCATTTCACCCAACAAATCCCTCTTGTCTCTCGGTTGTTATACCACCGTAACCACCAACAAATCATCATCAAAATCCTTGAAGTATTACCCAAGTTCAAGCACAACTTCTTTCAAGCTTAGAACTCAAGAAATTAGAAGCCTCCATCAATCATCTTCTACACTTTTCTTTCTATACAATCAAGGTTAGATTCATAAACTTTGTGATTAAAAGCTTACAAAAATTTTGTATGTGTTTAACATACATATAAACCCTTGTGATGTTCACTATCAAAACATAATCACAAATTCTACAAGATTCTTTGATTTTCAACAAAAACAATTCAGTAACCAAGTTTATAAAACAGAAAGGTTTAAAGGTATTAATAAAAACAATAGATTTAAACAAAAATGAAGGGTTTAAAAATGTTAAACTAATTGTTATTACATGATTATCTAAACTAGTTTAGGTTGAATACCTAAATGACTATGATTGTGGAAATAAAATTTTAGAAATTAGTTAATAATATATAAAATAAGTAACTGGAAATTATGAAGAATTTATATAAGATATATTAATTTATATAATTGAAATAATGAAATAAAAGAGAAAATATAAAAATTAATATTGGAAATCAATAAAAATATGTAAAATTTATATAATGACCCTTATATTATATTGGAACTATATAATAAATTTCGTGAATTAATTCACTAGTATAGTAAAGTTACATATTTTAGAATGAAAAATAAAAAGAAAATCGAAAATAATAGCAAACCAGTAGGTAAAATCATATAAATTTGACATAAACTATGATAAACTGATTAAGACAGTTTGTGAAAATTTTAGAATTTTTAGATATATGTGACTATTTCTTCCATTTATTATGACACTTGTAAAAATTCTAGGAAATTATCTGTAAATAATTATTAGTTGAAATTTTTATATGTTAATATAGATTTTATGATTCTACTTATTTTGAAATTTGGTAATTTTTAAATATCCGTAGCTACTGTTTTGGAACTTCTATTTAATTTAAGATATAAATGCTGAAAATTTTAAAGAAATAAGATTTATTTCTAACATATAATTATTTTATAGGAAATAAGTAAACTCTTGCTAGAAATAAGTTGAGTAACATAGCCATGTTTTATTTGTAAGTTTTTTTAGGGGGAAAAGCATACTAGGTATTTTACTATGGATGCTAACGTGAATAAGAATTTAGATAAGTTACTGTCATTTACTGCCATAAGTTACAACTATTAATTCGTATAAGGAACTGTCAGATAATATAGGTAGCGCTACTTAGGAACATGTTTTCTGTACCAACAGAATAAGTGTTGCGATGTTATATTATTTGATTCTGTGATTTATATGTATGATAGTTATGAATCACTTGGCATATAAGTAGTTTTGGTTGTGATCTTATTTATGTTACATCAATAAGAAAATTTTGTTAAGTTATTAAACCTATGTTCTCACCAACTTTATGTTGACTATTTTGAGTATGCTTTTTCAGAAAATCATAATGATTTATAATCATATGTACACGTTCAGTATCTTCGATGTTTGGCACGGCTACGTGGGGGAGCTGTGCATATGGGTGGTTGTAGATCTATCAGACTTCAGCCTCTTTGTGGATGTTCATGTCCACTACTAGCTGAATAATGAAATAAAATGATAAAGAAATGTACTAGAAATAGGATTACTAATGTAAGGGTTCAAGTTATTAGACTCAGTTTTGTATAATGTAATCCTTAAAAAATTATGACTAATGGGATAACTATTTTTAATTATAATGTTGTGTTTGTATATCTTGTAATCAATGTGTTTTGAGCCAATAGTAACACCAAAGCATTTAACACTTCCGTCGGGATGTGACAAGATAAGCTAATGATGAACCCATGGTTATTCAAGTAACATCATGAATTTAGATTAAAGATGATAAAGGAATGGCAAAAGATTTGATGTCTACGATTGAGATGAAGTAAATTGAAGATTATAGAACATAGATGGTAATTGCAAAGAAGAACTAACATCTACATTGTTCCTAGATGCTTACTAAATAAGGCAACATCTAGTTAGGGAAGGTTCAACATGTAAGAAGAATTTCTTGATATTTTTTGTTCCTAGATGGCTACATAGAAAGAATAAACATCCACCTTCATCCACCATGAAAGCTCCACCATTTTCTTCCTCAATTAATAAGCTGTTGAAGATGCAATCATTTACATTAGTTATCTCCTTCAATGTCGACATGTATAGCTATAACGAATTAGGGTCTATCCCTTTAATGATGTCTTTATTGTTGAAGTGAGAAACTTTGCATTTGAATGCTTCAATGTTTATTTTGTTTTTAATATGCGTATATTAACAAGTGGAGGCAGCCACGGATTGCCATTGATGCGGTCATATACGTAAAGAGAGGCGTATAAAGTGGTGATGGTTTTATTTTGAATATTGAAACGTAGGTGAAAAAACATATCGTAATGGTGTATTCGGAAAACAAGAAAAGGTTACCTTGAATAAAATTAAGAGTTATTGAATTTTAATAAGTTCAACTTTCATTTATTGGTCTTGATTATTTTTAACTCAGATAATGTTTACAAACATTCCTAAATTTGAGCTTATTTTTCTTCAATGCTCACTTACTAACCGAGAGTTAACCCTATTAGTTTTTTTATGACATTGACTGCTTATGTGGCGAAAAAAGTAAGTAGAAAGTTGAAATCTACCATCAAGTCCATCAATTTAAACTTTTACATCCTGAAACCAATCAATCTCCACCTCATTATCTGATCCACTTAACTCGTTGAAAGTAGATTTCAGGTGAAGATGTAGGCTAGACACCGGAAAACAAAACTGATGGAGTCCGGGCGGCAGAGTTGAAAATAAGCTCAAAGTTAGCCACATTTTATTAAAAAAAAACTAACATGGTTAACTCTCAGTTATTAAGTGATCATTATAGGAAAATAAGCTCAAATTTGAGAGCGTCTGTAAACATTTTCTGAGTTGAGATTAATCTCGACCAATAAATGAAAGTTGGGTTTATTAAAATCCAATGACCCTAAAATTTATACAACAATATAAATAAACTTAAACATGTCACAACGATGTAATCAGAATGTGTGTAAACATTACATTTTTATTCAGAATGTTTGAATACACTAAATTTTGGAAGTTAGAAGAAAAATAAAATATTTTTAAATTAAATATTAATTTTAAAATAATAAAATCTTTAAATAATTAAAAATACATATGAGTTGTTTGCATGTGTGGGAACAAAAAGATAGTATGGTACGTCAAATGTGAATTGAATTCAAATTTTAAAGTTCGATTCGATTAGAGTCCAAAAATAATGATTCGGAATTCGATTCGAATTTATAAATTCAAATTTGATTCGAAGTCAATTATCGAATTCAAATCGAATTACGAATTTGTGATTTTCGATTCGACTCGCTTCGAAAGTCGAATTAGAAATATACATACTTATACTTATTTATTTTATATATTAAAACATAAATATGCATATGAGAAATTAAGAATTAAAAGTTTAAAAATTATATAATCTAAAATTTTAAATCCTAATATTTTGACTTATTTAAAACTTAAAATTTCTTGTATGTTATACTTGTTTTTTTTATCATTTGAAATTCGATCCACAAATGAACTTCGGAATTATTATTCGATTAATTATTTTTTTACTAAATTTGATTTCAAGTGGAATTCAGACTCTTTTCGTATAAAAATCAAATTCGAATCTTGTGTGAAAATTTCAAAATTCGGCTTATTCAATTTGATTAACTCGAATTCAATTCGATTTGATGAGCACATCTCGTATGTGGGAGTGTGATAACCAACTTAGAGAAGAGACAGAAACAATCACTTGTGGGTGGAGAAGAATCGAACCAGGGTACATTGGCTTTGAAAAGTGAAATTGTGTCAAACCAAATTTTAATTAATGGTTTTTTTTCTCAATTATTTAACCAAGAAAAAGAAATAAAAATTATTAAAAGTATTGTTCAAGATGCTAGTTATAGTTATATAGAATGAGTTTTCTACTCTTATGTGTATTGTTTGCTGAATCAACTATCACATTGTATTACAGTGAACTCCCTCACCAATACCATGTTGATTAAGAGACAAGAGACAATAAGTTCATGAGTTTATTTCAAAATAGCGAATGCAATAATTTCATAATACAACAATAAGTTGACGAAAGCAATAAGCATGCTTTATTTCCATGCATCTTGAAATTCAATTTGCAGAAGATAAATAATTACTTGGACTTGATATGTATGTAGTATGATCAAGCCTTAAAACTTAGATCAAAAGATACCCTTCCATGACCGTTGTGGCTTTACCTCGAAGGCGTACTCTTTGATGCTGCTTATCAAGATGGACATGTAATATGCCACCTCTACGTGATGCCTGCATTGACCCGAAAACGAACAAACAAGCATAAGAGTTCAACATAAACTCGCCCGACAAAGTCATATTTCCCTAACTTCTCATGCCAGTAGGTTATTAAGGCGCAATGGGCGCTCCCACAAACAAGATCCTTAATGACAAAGAACGATTACTGAAGGTTAAAAAATAACTATTTTCTTCTTTCATGACAAGGGGCTGAATGGTAACTCGGAGGACCTACTCATGATGATTTGGTGGAAATGTTAAAGAAGTGTGAAAAACAAATGAATAACTCATAAATGAAAACAAAAATAAAGCTTTTTCATATTTTGTTTTATTAAACTCGTCGGTTTTATATTTATTAAATAGGTTTAAAGATTAAGTTAGTTTGATCAAAATTGTATGGTAATGTTCTTTATTTCATTTGAATACTTAAGGTCTGTTTGATATAAGATAACATAACGGATGAGAGAAGAAATGTACAAGAGAATAGAATGAAAAAGAAATAAAATAAATTATTATCATTCCATTGTGTGGTTACCTTATGAGAACGAATTGAATGATTATTTATGTTGTTTGATAGATAAGAAAAAAGAACGAATGAAATATAATGTTGGTGGTCATGGTGGCAGTTGGTGGAAGTGGTGGCGGTGTTTGGTGGTGGTGTTTGGTTGTGGTGGTGGTGGGGGCGTGTGGTGGTGGTGATTGGTGATGATGCTGGTGGGGGTGCGCGATGATGGTGGTGTGGTGGATGGTGGTGGGTGATGGTGGTTGTGGTGGCAGGTGGTAGGGTGTGTGGTGGTGGTGGTGGGTGATGATGGTTGTGGTGGCAGATGATGGGGGTGCATGGTGGTGGTGGTGGGTGATGATGGTTATTGTGGTAGGTGTGATGGTGGAGGTGGTGGTGGTGGGCGGTAGTGGTGGTGATGGTGGTTATGGTGGCAGGTGATGGTAGTGGTTATGGTTGTTACAGGTGGTGGTGGTGGTGGTGGTGGTTGTGCTGGTTGGTGGTTGGTGATTAGTGATTGGTGATGGTGGTGGTGGGTGATGGGGGTAGTGGTGTTGGTGGTGGGTGATGGGGGTGGTGGTAGTGGGCGGTGGTGGTGGGCGATAGTGGTTGGTGTTTGTTGGTGGTTGTGGTGGTTGTTGAAGTTGGTAGTGGTTGGTGGTTGTCATAGTTGGTGGTGATGGTGGTGGTTGGTGATGGGTGGTTGTTGGTGGTGGTGGTGGTAGGTGGTGGGTGGGGTGGTGGTGGTGGTGGTGGTGGTGGTTGGTGGTGGGTGGTGGAGTGGTGGAGTGGTTTGTGGGTGTGGCGGTTGGTGGTGGTTGTTTGAGGTGGTAGTGGTGGTTGGTGGTGAGTAAGGTTATGGTTAACATGTGTTGGGTCATCCATCAAGGAATGATAACTTTTAAAAAGAATGTAATTCCTTATACAATGACTCATTCCATTCTTATAGAATTAACAAACATGTTTTTTTTTTTTACAGCTTACATTTATGCATATCAAACACTATCTTAATTATAATGAAGCTTACTATTTGGCCAAACTTATGTGTATGATAGTAAAATAGGTCACAATTAAAAGCTCATTTGCAATGTTTGAGAAAACTTCAAATATTATTAAATGAAATATTCTTCCATTTAAGTTTTTTTTTCTAAATGTTTGATAGAGCGTATCTAGCCTTTTCCTGCTTCTTCCGTCTATGTCATTTTCAACAACCAAAAAGAGCTCTATCGATGCTTACGTATAATATAATTACCTCATCAATTCCATATTTAGGGCAGAAAACACGAGTATAAAAGTCAAACCCCAACCCATTAGGTGCACGTGCTGTAATTATTATCGCTCTACCAGGAGCTTCTTTAATCTTACTAAATTGTGGCTTGAAGGTTGCAACATCTTCTCCGGATGGAAGCACCACCTGCAACAAAGAATGTAGAACAAATAACCTTCAATATGTATAATCACACTCATTTTTTAAAAACAAGTGAATGTGATCACAACTTAAACACATACTATAATGTCATCAAATGCATTCTTCTTTAGAACATCAACAACATCAACACCGTTTAATATTTCTGAAATTGTAGAAACCTCAAGATCATTGTAATCTGAAATCAGTACAACTGGCATATCCAATTCTATGTAGAAACTGTCTTGTGGTTCACATTCAGCCTTTTCATTCAGCGTTCTTTTGGCGGTCAAAATTCCAGAAAGCTTTGAGAATTCGATCGTGTTAGAGTCCGCCATGCCTGATCGGAAAAGAACACGGGAGGCTGCTAAAGTTGGATGACCAAAAAGTTCAAACTACAAAAAAATAGAACAACGTAAGATTATGTTATGATTATTAACCTCATGTATGGCTAGTGGCGAAGCCAATGCATTTTGGTTTTGGGGAGGGGGGGGGGTAGTGTGATAATTTATAAATTTGTTAATTTATAGGCTAATTTTGATCAAAATGGGGCAATTTAACCGGAAAAAAAGCATTTTTAAACAAGTCAGTGATATACTTTGTCTAAATTTCAAATCAAAATTTTAACCATTTATTATCGCCCCATGCGCCAAGAAACGATGGCTCCACCACTATGTTTAGCTAGAAATCGAAAACGTAAAGTAACAACCTCAGAGATAGGAGCAAACCACCGAAGCTGGAATCGAGGCTCATCTACATCAATCAGGGTCAAGTAACTTGTCATTGAAAGATTGAATTCAGTGGCAACTGCTTGCAACCACTTATCATCTTTCACTACATCGTCTAACCAACACACCACCGCAGGGTTTCCTTTAAACACGGTGTCCGTAAAAGCGTTCACCTATTTATCATAAAGAAACACCAGATTAACAATGTCCCGGCAATGGCGTCAAAGTGATGATGAATACGAGAATGAATTTACAACAAAGTATTTGATGAGCTTTTTTGCCATTATTTTGTCTCCCATTTTTGTGATGAATAAGAAAATAATGAACTTACACGGGTGCGTTTGTGTTTGTCTAGTTAACTTGTTGTGAACAACGTTCTCCATTCAATTTATTCTAGAGTTAAATACATAAATGGTCCTTTGGTTATTAAAAATAGAAAGTTTGAGTATAGTTTTGAAAAGAAAAGGCTTTGTAATTTCTAGTTCCAATTTTTTTTCGCACTTTCGTACAAATTTGTGTTACTTACAAATCACAAGGACTATTCGTATAATTTACCAACAAATTTTAATAATAGAAACACAAATGTCTAACATTTATTAGTGAACTCTCTTTTTCTCATTGATGTCACCAATCTCCTGACCCTCGCGTCCCTCCTCATCATCATCTCCCGTTCACAAAATCCACCAACCCCAAAATACTCATTTATCACATCACATAAATTTATGAGCAACGTGTTATTAACATTAAGTTATTAACAAATGAGACAATGCTTAAAGGTGGTAAGGGGTTGGGGTTTATATATTTGATTTCATTCTTGATTTACCATGGATGATTGGGTTAAGTATGCACATAATTTGGGCATAATAACATTGTTATAGAACTTGCACCATAGCTTCATTGTGTGTTGTTAAAACTTTCAATATGAGTAGCAAGATATGTGGTTAATTTGACTCTAATGACAACTTAGGATACAAGTGTTCTTGTGACTGTTCTTGTATGTTAAGTGTTGTTGAAATCTGTCATTTTTCTTGTTGTTGATTACATGGTATGTTGTTGAAATCTTCGTGACTGTTTATGTATATGCCAACAATAAGTTCATAAATTTGGTTTCAAATAGCAAATGCAATATGACATCGTATATAACCATATTCATAAGTTCAGTAAAGCATATAGATGTTTTATTTTCATGCATCTTGATATTCAATTTTCCAAGGGAAATTTATTACAATGAAAGAAGATATTTTAATTACTCAGAACTGATTAAGCCCGAATGTCAAACGTTATACCAAAAGAGATCCTTCCATGACTGTGGTGGCTTTACCTCGAAGCAGTACTCTTTGATTCTCCTTATCGAGATGGATATGTAATACACCGCTTCTAGGTGATGCATGCATACACCCAAAAAAAAAAAAAAAAAAAAAAAAAAAAAAGCTAAGGAGCACAACACATTAATCATATACAAATGAGCATGAGAAAACAACACACTAGCATAACATCCATACACGCAAAAGTAAAAGTTCTTTGCGATTTTGAATATCACTTAGGTGCTGTTTGTTTTTTCTACGGGAGAAGAGGTGGACCAAACGTCTGCAGTCTGCAAGAAAAAAACTGTTTGTTTTTTAACATCTGCAGACACACAAATTAGGAATTTGGATGGCAATGATGAATGTTAGATATCAAAAAGTCCATCTAATCTGTTGATTATTCCTATTAGTTGGCAAAATAGCCATTATGAGCATCATTAGACGGCCCTTTATAGCAAATTTTCCTTTCTCCCTAACTTAGGCATCATATTAGACCACATAGTTCTCAACGACTAAACAAGCTCAATACAGATCCAAACTCAGCGAATCAACACCAATTCATCACACAATCTCAAACCAAATCAACAGAAGTCAGAAATTACCGGCTGAAAGCTAGTGCTATTAACCGTGAGAAGCGAGATCTCATCCACCTTAGGCCGAAACACCGAGAGCTGTGCACAGGAAGACGCAAGAGACAGCCTCCTATCACACAGCGACAACTGCACCGAGCTGTTATAGAAGAACGAAGTCCTCCCCGCAAAGGTGACTCTGAAGGTGAAACCGTCGGACCTTTGTACGGTGGTATCGGTGCACGGGGAGTACACGTGGTTGTTGTTGGTGCTTGATGCGACGAAATAGGGGGTCCATGTGAGGGTTGTGACGACGGCAATTAGGATTGAGGTCGCCGGAATCGCCATCGCCGGAGGGAGATCGGAGAATAGGGTTTAGGGATGTTGACTCTGGCGATGGCGGGTGGGTCGGCGGGTGGGTCGGCGGGGGGCGGCGGTGGCGGTGGCGGGTGGGCCGGCGGTGGCGGTGGCGGGTGGGCCGGCGGTGGTAGTGGCGGGTGGGTGTGCGGCTGATGGTGAAGAATGAGAAGAGGTTAGAAGATTGCAGAAGTGGATGGTTCATGTCTGCCTCATGCAGACCTCAGGAAGACCTTTTTTAATGAAAGGTCTTCCGAAAAACAAACAGTCTGCAGACCTTAACGTCTGCGCGTGGTCTGCGCGGCGCAGACAAAAAAGGTCAGAAAGTACTTCTGACAAAAAACAAACACCACCTTAGAGATCTGAGTTCACAATTTGCCTAATTTTCAGATCTTTCCTTTTTTAATGGTCACAACTGATACACATGATTCATTTATGCCCAAAGATCATTATGAAATATAATAATTTTCTCTTTAAAGCATGCATATATCAATCGTTTGCTAAATCATGTGTCACGCTTTCCTTTCCGGTGCACGCACCCGCATATGTGTGTGTTAGAGAGTGAGAGAGGGGGTTACCTGATATGCAACAAAGTCATATTTCCCCAACTTGTCATGCCAATAAGCTGCTAAGGCGCAATGTGCACTACCACAAACAGGATCCTAAAACAAAAGGAAGCATAGTGAATGTCAAACAATCCTGCTAAAACTAACCACATTCCAATAATGTTCATCCCATACTAGCAGTTATAATGATGTCTACTATTGATATAATTTGTTCCAATAAGTACAAAAACGGTAGGTACTCTAAATACTTCCGATTAGAAGCACTAAGGACACACCATCGTTAGATGAAACGTAAAACATATAAAACAATAAGTCGATATTGGACTAGCGCGTTGCGACGGGGCCATTAAACGGAAAAATAAGCGTAAAAATGTTGAACTACACACGCACGCTACAGCATTTTAACTCGCAAAATATAGACCGAAACGTCAAACGAAATTTTTTTAAAATATAAAAGGTATAGGGACCAAAGTTAAAAGTAAAAAAAAAAAAATATTTGAGCAAAATTGTAAAAGATGTAAAAGTATTGAGTCAAATAAAAAAAGTTAAAGATTAAAAAACAATAATACAAAAAGTGGTACAACCCCTTAAAACATGTTGTACAACCTATAATGCATAATAAAGTTAGTAATTAGTATATACTAGTATCTAACCTCACGTGTTGCAGTGGTGCCGTAAAACCGTCTCATATAGTACCAATGTCACACACAATAAAAATGAACGAAAAATAAATGTAAAAATTTTAACCCATGCATATGTGTTGCGGCTTGTTAATGTATATAAATCAGAACGAAATGTACCACACAGCGATCGTGAAACATAAAAAAATAGATATAAAAACGTTAAGCCACATACGCATGTGCCTGCATGATAACTCGAAAATTTTAGATCAAGACGTAAAATAAAAACTTATAAAAGATGAAAAGTATATGAGATCAAAGTTGAAAATAAAAAAAGTATTAGGGTTAAATATAAAAGATAAAAACTATAAGGTTAAAAATGAAAAAATAAAGAAAAAACAAAGTAAGATACAATCTATAAAAATAGTAATATATAAAAGACTGATAATTTTTAAGAAGATTAGTTGTGTACTTGTATAGTTTTAACTTAACAGCTTTCAAACTCTATTTGTCATTAAATGATAAAGTAGGTATTACAAAGTTATATAGTATTATAAAGTTAGATAATTGTTTAAAAAAACTGAGACAAGTAGCTATTGCTTGAATTCTACATTTGTTGGATTTTATAAATAAAATATATAAGAGACATATAATTTTAAATAAGATTAGTCGTGAGCATATATAGTTTTAACTTAATAGCTTTCTCAACTTTTTTTGTCATTAAATGATAAAGGTAAAAATGTTTTACATGGCGTGATAAAAATCCTTTTTATTGCATATTTATTGTATGTGCAAATAATGAAAACAATTGAAATGTCGAAACAAATTTACTGTACTTGAATTAACAACATTATATTAGAAAATATAGATAGGAAAGTATGAGATTTTGATGATTTTATTATGTGGCATCCATAGAAAATAGAGTTTCATAAAAACTAGAACTTAATAAAGTGATGATATTACCATTGAAATTATCAAGGATTTAATGAAAAATATATTTTTTTTAAACAGCAACATATATTATTAAAAATCAGAGAACTAGCAAGAAGCTAGAAAACCCAAAATACAAACGCCAAGAGAATTAAAATACATACAACGCCAAAAACATGAAAAACTAGAACAAAAACTTAACGAAGAACACGGAAAGCACGTCATTGGATCCAATCTTGATTAAAACCTTTAGCTCTATTTTGATCCAAAGAAAGGATAAAACCTTGATCTCCTCCACAACTCCAATAATAGAAGCTTCAATTTCATTATGAACCTTACCATTTCTTGCTCTCCAAAGGCTTCAAGCGGTCACAAAAAAAATGGCATGAATTAATTTTCTTACGACTTTATATCCAGAAACATTCTTATGAAGCTGCCATAAATCAGAAGGAGAAAAAATAAACAACGGAGGCACTTTACACCAAGATTGAATGATGGTCCAAATTTGATTTGCAAAGGGGCACGTGAATAAAATATGATCGATACTTTCAGGAAGCTCATTACAAACTGGGCACAAGATGGATGTAAGAGTAATGTTTCGCTTACATAAAGCCGTTCGAGTGGGTAACCCCATCAACCCTGCTATCCAGAATAGCATGTTTATCTTTTTGGGAACCCAATTGTTCCACTCATGTATAGATTCCAACCTCATATTGTTCCATGGATCCACTTTTGTTTTAATATTTTGCAACAAAAAATCCTCCTCTTTTGAGTTCTAATCCAAGTG
The DNA here is from genome assembly GCA_025506505.1 of Flaveria sonorensis. Lineage (NCBI taxonomy): Eukaryota > Viridiplantae > Streptophyta > Magnoliopsida > Asterales > Asteraceae > Flaveria > Flaveria sonorensis. The sequence goes on from CM046423.1 coordinate 62,576,805, forward strand.
AATGTCATATTTTGTAAGCTCAATCCCAACTTTATAAATAGCTTTCCAAGTGCCAGGGAATTGGTTGGAGATTGGAATAACATTCCAAACATTAGCTTGTTTATGAATGCCAAGGATTACATTTCTCCATAGTTTTCCGTTTTCCTCCTGAAAATGCCACCACTATTTAGTTAGATGACCAAGATTGGCCGCATTAAGAGAGCCAACTCCAAGCCCCCCATTTAATTTAGGAGAAGTAATTTTCTTCCAAGATACCCAGTGTATTTTCTTTATTTCATCACCACCTCCCCACAAAAATTCCTTCCTATATCTTTCAAGTCTATTAATAACCTTTTTTGGAGCCTTGAACAAAGAGAAATAATATAAAGGCAAGCTAGCAAGCACCGACAAAATTAGTGTGAATCTAACCCCAATAGATAGCGTGTGAGCCTTCCAAGACGATAATCTTCTCTCGAATGCATCATAGACCGGTCTCCAATGTCTTTCTATGTTCATGTTTGCGCCAATTGGGAGACCAAGATATGAAAAATGGAAGGCTCCGCTTTTGCAACCAAGTAGAGAAGCCACATTGTCCATGTCGTTTCGGGTAACACCAATCCCATATACATAGCTTTTTTCAGATTGACTTTGAGGCCTGAAGCCAAGTAGAAGCAACACATTAGACGCTTAATATTAAGCACATTTGACAAAGACCATTGCCCCATAAATAGAACATCATTAGCATACAGCAGGTGAGACAACAAGGGACCATTATTCGGTATTTGTAGGCCATGAAATATTCCCAAGCCCACCGCTTTGTTCATAATGCATGAGAGGGATTCCATCGCAATAACAAAGAGAAACGGTGATAGGGGATCCCCTTGGCGAAGACCTCTAGCGCATTGAAATTCCCGAGTTGGAGAGCCATTTATTAAGATTGAAATTCTTGAAGATTCTAAACAACCACGGATCCAGAGACACCATTTTAAGGGAAAGTTCATTTGCTTCATGATAGAAATAAGAAAGTTCCAATTTAGACTGTCAAAAGCCTTTTCAATGTCCATCTTAAGAATAAAGTACTCCTTTTAGATTTTTTGACCCAATAAAAGACCCACAGGCCAAATCGCCTCCAGTTTCATTCACCCACTTTCCCCCAAATCAAGATTCCCGTCCCAACAACCCTTAATCGGGCCTTTAATGAAAAATATTTGATTAAATTGATACGACCATTGAAATTATCAAGGATTTAATGAAAAATATTTGATTAAAAGTATCATAAACACCCACAGGCCACAAATTGTTACACAAAATTGTTGTACAGTGGCGGTGGGGATGACGGTGGTCCCGGCGGTGGCAGAAAAACAAATGATGTGCAAATAGCTAAAACGAACATGCAACATGCAAAATTGGATTCAACTTCTACCATAAAAAGTGGGTTTTATCATATTAATAGCTAAAGAAAACCAGTCAAACATTACAAAATTGGACACAACATGATTTTGTGCAAAATGCATCTGGTGTGCAGAAGGTGACCTCTTGCTTGCTTAACACTACCTAACTTAGTTTTTAATCTTAGTTTTGTATTATTGTATATTTAATTATTTACCTTGGCAAGACTTGTTCCAGCCGTAGACTAAAGCGAGATGGTTGTAACTTGTTTATCAAGATCTAACAGCTTTCACCTATAATAAATAATACATCAAAACACACATATATCTGAAACACTATAATCTACATTAACTGATTATATTAAAAAAATAGAAAACTTAAGCACATACCAGCTTTGTTTGGTTACAACTGCACAATCTGCTAGCTCTCTGCTAGCTCTCAAATTTTAATTTTGGCTTATGTCATCATAAACTACACTTGAAGTTCAATCAGACGCATCCTACTATAATATAAAAACTACATTTATCCACATTCACCGTACAATATATGCTTGATATATTATAAATGATCATTGAACATTTAAATGCATTCTCAAATATTCTCTGATTTGTTAATTATGAAGACCAAACTGAAAATTCCCATCAATTGACAATTCAAAAAGAAAACAATTGCCCATTACAAAGAATAGCATTATAAGAATGCTGCTGATGGCAAATATTTGGGTTGTCTCTAGAAAGAACAAATACAATTATTTCCTTGTTGTGAAAAGGATTTTTTTTCCTTAAACGCGGCACACGCAATGAGGACAGTTCAATACAAAACTAACTTCAGTTGAGATTTTAAAAAGCACATAAACACATGTGCGTGTTGATTATTGGATACATAAGACGATTATGTAGCAGCACAACTGCCTCTATTTTTCTCTTCCACTATATCCCCATAACAGTATGTAGAAGTGATTATGTCGTTCTTGCAATTCTATACTTAATATTTGTTCCATAGTCAAATTTACAAAAACATGTACATCATACGTATATGTCTACAACATGTGTATGTGTGTAGATCAAACAAAACTTAAATTAGCAAAAACAAAGATCACATGTGATATTATATGGTATTTAATAATTTAATAATATTGGCTATATATTTAATTTGTACCCGGACGATAAGAGTTTAATATAGTCATTCATGGTTATTATGATGATGTTGAACTTATGATGGCTTACATGTAAAAGATCCTTTGGTGTTGCTTTTCTCATGGCACTAATCAAGTCATCTTGTGCCTGAAGAACCTTGATCCTAGAAACATTAAGTTGAATGAAATATTCATTGAAATTCAAATTGTAAAAAGTAATTAGATACATACTTCAAAATTAGCAGTTTGTTAAGATTGTGTGCAATATCTACATTGAATTAGCTACATATAAACATAAAACATATGGTGTTTAGTAAAAGATGTTCGGAGGATGTAACATTTTCTTTCTACCTTTGGCTTGCTTCTGTTTTTTAATTTCATAAGAGCATCTCAAAAGAGTACCAATTCAACAACAACAGGGGACCAAAATATCAACTACCAAATGCAATTAACAATTCCAACATTAAGAGTGGAACAAAAATATCAATTTAATAGTTACCAAATGCAATTAATTGTATAAGATAGTAAGCCTGAGGTACTAACACGACTTATATAGTGACATCTTGTTAGTTAAAATTGTTCATCTGCTTTCTCATTAAAAAAACTGATTGAGAGTGTTTGGGAACACGAATTGCTTATCTAATAATAAGCCAATTGTTCAACCAATTCAACTTTATCACCAAAAGCTACAAATAGCGTCTCTGATCATCTTGAACATGATGCATACATTATGAACTCACGCATAACACTAATTAACCCACTACGTGCACGATGCATCAGTTCGAAAGAAGAGAAGCTTACTACGTGCGGGATATGTTGTATAACACGGATCAACTCTGGATTACAAAGCTCTTGCGCAGCAATAATAAATCAAGAAAAAAGGAGAAGTTTTACAACTTATTAATTTCTTTTTGTCAATTTTCTTCTAATAAGTAGTTAGAATGAAGATACCTTATATTCTATGCTACCTACTGTCCTCATAAATCCTGACTCGAATTCAATTTTTGGTTCTAGAATTCAAATGTGCTATCCGTGAACACAAAAAATATCATTTGCTTATGAATATGCAAATTTACATTCTAAACAAATTTTATACTTACCTGATGAAATCCTCCTTTTGGTTTCCAAAACTTAACCCACGAAGGATCCGGCCTCTCTCTCAATTCTTTGTCGTAGAAGATGATGTGTATGTGGGAGGAACATGAAAAACATGCGCAACTTAAAAAGCAAGAAAAACAAACAAATTACCAATATAGCCCTGCTACTGTAGCTAAGAGCTTCCTTTTATATAGATATATAATCGAATATACTGCATGGACCCTCAACTTCGTCACAACTTAAAGGGATCGCAAACATTGAATCGCTTGCCATAGCGAACTTATTGTTTTTGTTGATGGAGATTGCTGATAAGTGGAAGTGCTTGCAAAAGAAGTTGAAGCACTTGGACAAGCTGCTGGTTTTCGATCCAAATAGCCTAACCTGTCAACACATTATAGTTTATAACAAGTATTCACATTTATATGATTTGAGTGTCTACATTACATTACATATTTATATAGCTGAAGAATGTATAGACAAAATAAACTTCATAATCTAAACCTTTCAGGCTCGATATATGTCATATGGTGAATAGTTACGACAAATAAACTTCATAATCTAAACCTTTCAGGCTGGATATATGTCATATGGTGAATAGTTACAACGAGCCCCCCCCCCCCCCCCCCCCCTAACCAAGCAAAAGAAATGCAAGAATAAGACTCCAAACAACAAACAAACAATATAGTGAAATCTTATTCAATGAGTAGGGTCTATAAGAATGAGATGAGTTCAAACTTTAAATCTATTTCATAGGATTCAATTGTTGCACCCAAAGTATAGAATGGTACAAACATACCGATTTCTCGTAAATTGAACGTGGGTATACATCTACAACAGAAGAGCGAAAAACAGAAAACACAACAGAAAAGTCTCTATCTAATAGCTACAGATTAGGACTAGATAGACTTGCAATTGAAATAAATATTCCCTCTCAAGTTGAAACATATAAATTCTTAATGCCCAACTTGCTAAGTAGTGAGTGTAGCTGATGTGCCCCACGAGGCTTTGATTGTGAAACTTAACCCTAAAAGAATTGACTTATTTTGAATTAAACTACTGTTCACGATTGTGCTTAAGTCGATACGGGGCTTCACTTTGGTTCACGGTATATTTTGCGATAAAATTTTTCGAGGAGGGGTCTGAAGCTCTTTTGGGACGGTTTTGACTAAAATAAATAAAGTGATATATATATTAATCAGTCTTTACACAATATCAAGTTAACTTCAAACTCTTCAAAAGAATATTGACTTATGTTCTCGATCCGACCAACGAACATGCCCAAACTGGCCGATTCTTTAGCTACAACCCGAGTTGGTGTAGATCAGACCAGTGGTCCCTTCAAATCTCGGTCCGACCAGTTCGACCGGCCTGTCTGATCCGAGCCGGAAAAACACTGGATTTTACATAATAATTAGTATCTAATAGAGCGTGTGTAAAATGCACCAATCAGGTTTTCAGCTTCACTGACGAGGAGGACACAACTTATTTCTTGGACTTCCAAAAGATAGGCAAAGTAGATATCCTGTTCTTCAACGTCGATGTGGGGACATTCCAACCAATCCAAGTCACAGTATGTGACTAAATTCGTCCCTCCATCCTTAGGCAATACAATACTTTGTCCGGATGTTTTTTTGAAGTACCAAATGACACGAATAGTTGCATATATCCATATGGTTTTGTTGGGGATATCCTACAAACTAACTTAACACATTCATAGTATAGGCTATATATGGCCTCGTAGCTTGAAGATAGAGAAGTTAACTATAGGAACCTCTGAAGTTAAAAGGCTGATCCAACCAAAGGATACCAAAACAACCAAGTCTTCCAACATGCACTTCGAAACAAAGGAGAACTGCTACGGAAGCTTTAGACTTAACTTGGAAAATAGTAAGTGTAAAATCTTCTGAAGCCAAAGTTCAGAAGAAACTGCTGCGGAATCTTTACACTTAACTTGGAAAGTATTCTAAGTGTAAAGTCTTCCGAAGCCAAAGTTCAGAAGAAACTGCTGCGGAAGCTTTACACTTAACTTCAAAAATATTCTAAGTGTAAAGTCTTCCGAAGCCAAAGACTCAACTCTTCCAAAGTTAAAGATGAAGTCTTCCGAAGCTTCAAAGACAAAGTCTTCCGAAGCTGCCTACAAGACAAGACTGATTTATTCTGAAAAGAGAGAAAAGATTCCTTTTCCATCAACTTTATCATAAAACAACCTACTTTCCGCTGCATGCTCTGGTGGTTCACCTGCTATCACTAGTTGGTGAAACTTCCATGCTTTATGATAAAGTAGATAAGGTCTTCGCCTGCAAGTTTCTCCTTTTGTTCCTTTTGGCTTTTTGTAATAGGAAAAGTCAGTGAGCTATGGCATGTCATAGTCACTAGTCAAAAAGGCAATCTGCCTTTTTGACTTTAGATTGATCTTGTTGTCTAGATTAGTCAAATATAACTGTCTTTACATGTATGTGACGGTTGTAGGTTGTAGTATAAAAGTGTCTCAGGTTCTTGTAATTTCTTCATGTTTTGTAACACTTGTAAAAGAACTTGAGATCAATATACAACATCCTTGAAAACCAATCTTGTGTTCTTGTGTTGTTCTTAGTTCTGTCTCTTTAATTTACCTGTATTCTTAGTATCATCTGTTTTAAGTTACCAGTTCCCTATTTGACTTGTTAAGTGATCTAAGATCTCTCCTCAGTGTGAAACTAAGTGTTAAGTACCCTTACCTGGTCCTGCAATTGGTATCAGAGCATTCCAGGCTCTTGATTGTAAGATCTCACCATCTTTAATCCTCTTAGCTTCACACATCACTTAACTCTTCAAATGGCAGCTATCTCTAAGGCTGATATGGAAACTGGAACTATGACAAAGTCCCCACTGATCACACCTGAGGATTTTGACACTTGGTGCCAAAGAATGAAAGGCTTCATCAAGTCTCAGGATTCCAGGATGTGGGAATCTGTTGTCGATGGACCTCATGTACCATGCACCTCTTCAGCTGCTGCTGGTGGTCGCATGATACCGAAGGAGAGGGCTGACTTTTCTGATAAAGACTGGAAAAGGATTGATATTGATCAGAAAGCCATAACAGCCTTCCAAACTGCTCTTCCAAATTCCATCTATAGAGGTTTCAAGAAGTGCAAAACAGTTAAACAGCTATGGGATGCACTGAAACTGATGTATGAGGGGTCCAATGAAGCCAAGGAGAACAAGAAGGACCCCCTGAAGCAGTAGTTTGAAAATTTCACCTTCAAGACTGGTGAAACTATGACTCAACAGTATTTCAGGTATGTTGAGATTGTAGATACTCTGGCTGATGTTGGAGTAACTATTAAGAATAGGGATATTGTTAGGAAGTTCATGTCCTCTCTTCCCAGACAATGGACACACTACTGTGTGGTCATTAAGAGGCTGAAAACCTCAAGACCCTTACTCTCACTGAGTTGTATAGGATACTCAGTGGATACCAGATGGAGATGAACATGCAAAACTCATCTGGTAACTCCAATACTCACCAGAGTTCAGCCTTTCATGTGGGTGAAAGGGATAGTAGAGAACCACAACATCATCTTATCTGCTACCCTGAAACTTCACAAAAGGGTCCTTTCATCACCTTCCCAGAGACACCCAGAGAGAGCTACATCCAAGGAAGTCCCTTCCAAGAGACAAGCACCTCTCAAGCCTTTGTCTCTACTGATGAAAGTTCAGGCAACTTTCTCTTCACTCTTGAAGACCTGGATTGTATCCATCCAGATGATCTGGAATACATAGAAATAGTCCAGCAGATGGCTCTTCTCACTCATAGAGCCAAGAAATTCTACAAGAGGACAGGGAGAAGGTTTCCCAGCAATGCTGCTAGTGGCACGTTTGGACTGGACAAGAGCAAAGTGAAGTGCTACAACTGTAACCAGATGGGTCACTTTGCCAGAGAATGCAAGGCACCTAAGTCAAATGGTGGCCAAGCATCATCTAGGCCAAACTACACTGAGGGAGGGCACCAGAATGAGAAGCCAAGACAGCAAGCTGCTGTTGCTGTTGAAGAAGGAGGCTTTGACTGGAGCTTTTAGGCTGAAGATGCTTCACCAAACCAGGCACTCATGGCTGATCATGATGAGGCTAAGGTACTAGAACATCTTTGCTCTCCTGAATGTATTACTAAAGTGAATAGATACAGGTCCTACAACTTGGAAATAAGATCTGATATTGAGTCCTTGAATATCCTAAAAGCTGATTTTAAAAGAGTTGAAAATGACTATAAACTTAAGATAGAAGATCTAGAGAAAACAGTTTCAACTCTTAAACATGAGCAGACTAATTACAGGACTCAAATTAAAGATCTCATTACCAAGTTGACTGAATGCCAGGCTAAGCTTGTGATCAGCAAAGCCCCGGCTGAAAAATGTGTTCTTGAAGAAGAGACCTTCAAGAACATCAAATCCTCATCTCTGCATGCAAAAGTCTGTTATCAGAATAAGCAGGAACTGGGATCTACTGAGATAGCTCCTCCACACACTCTATTATCTGTAAGATCTCCAAGGTGTGGAACTAGTGAAGATGAGCTTCCCCTCATAGACCCTAGTGTTAAAGAGGATGAAGAGGAGACGGTGAGGGATGACTCTGAAATAAGTGAAGAGAGTCAATCCAAAAAGGGTCACCATGCTCCTGAGGAGAGTAAAAAGGCTGGTATAACAAAGACAAGAGGAAGAACTTGATCCGAAGAGCAAAGAGAAGATCAAAGAAGGCTCAAGAGATCAAGGCCACTTTTGACCCCAAGCAGAAACAAGTATTTATCTCTGCAGGGTTTGAGGTGGTGAAAGTTGAAGATTCTGCTAAGAACTCCTATTCTAAGAGTTTTGCTTCAGCTTCAACTCACTCTAACAACAACAAGAAGATTGATTAGCTATGCATCACTGCTACACAGCCTGAACCATCCATTTCAAAGAGCAAGCTTCACCCTAAGAAGCCTGCTGCATTATCTGAAAAGGTGAAGAAGGAAAAGGAAAGTGTTCAAGCTCAGTCTTCTTTGGGAAAGAAGGCTCTCAGAAGGAAAGATTTGGATTGTGTTATGTGTAGTAGTACCTCACATCTGGCTAAGGATTGTTAATACAATCCCAAGAGTACTATCCATATGATCAAGAAAAAAACTTCTAAAAAGAAGAAGAAATAAACAGCTTCGGAAGGAAAATCTGTTTCCTTCGAAAGCTCCAAAATGAAGAAGAGGGCAAGAAAGAAATTGCCTTCGGAAGAAAAGTTGGTCTCGGAAGAAAGGAATGCTTCCAAAGTACTGAAGTTTGCTGCAGTGGAAGCAAGATCTTCCGAAGGATCTGTCTCCAAAGCTTCCGAAGCTACAAAAGCTTCCGAAGTATTGAAGGTCAAGCCCAATCTTCCAAAGGTGGTATGGAAGATGAAGGAAGACCTTGAGACTAAAAGCTCCTCTTCGGCAACAGCAAATGATCCTCAAAGCCTAAACATAGGATCACTTACTGTTTCATTGCCTTCATCTGAATTTTATAAGCCCAACACCAATGAGGCTTGGGTTTCCAAATGTAACTAAATCATCTCTTTTGTACAGGGACAGCCAAAGGCAAACAAAAATGTCTGGATCATTGATAGTGGCTGCTCCAGGCACATGACTGGCAACGAGGCCTTACTTCAAAGCTTAGAAAGATTTGATGGAGGACCAGTTGCTTTTGGAGGAGATGTAGGAGGTTACATTACTAGAAGGGGCATGGTCTCAAATGGTAAGCTCAGCATTGAGAAGGTAAATTTTGTCAAGGAGCTTGGATACAATCTTTTGAGTGTGTCCTAATTTTGTGACCAAAAACATCACATGCTCTTCACTGAGCATAAGTGCATTGTTCTCAAGCCTAGGGTGGTTATTCCTTAGGAGTACATTCTGCTCAGAGCCCCCAGGAAGGGAAACATGCACAAGATGGATTTGCAAGAAACAACTCCCTCCGGAGAAGTGTCTTGCTTTCTGTCTAAAGCCAATAGTGATGAGTCTTTCCTCTGGTATAAAAGAATGTGCCATGTAAACTTTAAGAACATGAATAAATTGATTAATAATGATTTGGTAACTGGAATGCAAAAGAAAGAGTTTACAAGTGATGACCATTGTGTTGCATGCTTGAAAGGGAAGCAGCACAAAGTGTCTCACAAGCCAAAAGAAACCAACTCCATCACTACTCCCCTACACTTATTACATAAGGATCTGTTTGGCCCCACCAGTGTAATGAGTCTAGGAAGGACCTCTTATTGTTTAGTGATCACAGATGACTTCACAAGATTCACTTGGGTCTTCTTCCTTAGAACTAAGGATGAGACTCCTGAGATCTTGAAGAACTTCATTCTGAAAATGGAGAATCAATGTGATCACAAGGTCAAAACCATAAGATGTGATCAGGCAACAGAATTTACAAACCAAATCCTTGATACATTTTATGATGAAAAAGATATTTCAAGACAATATAATGCTCCCAGGACTCCTCAGCAAAAGAGTGTTGCTGAGAGGAGAAACAGGACACTCATTGAGGCTGCTAGAACCATGTTGTCTGACTCTAAACTGCCTATCACCTTCTGGGTAGAGGCTGTCAACACAGCCTGCTATGTGCAGAACAGAGTTTTAGTAGTTAAGACTCAAAGTAAGACTCCTTATGAACTGTGGCATAAAAGGAGACCATCTTGAATACCAAAGATCAAATAGCCAAGTTTGCTGAGAAATCAGATGATGGACACTTTGTTGGATACTCTTCTCAGGCTAAGGCTTATAGAGTATACAATCTCAGAACTAGAATCATTGAGGAGTTAGCCAATGTGACTTTCAACGAACACACACCCTGTGTGAAAGGTTCTGGTCCGGATTGGCTGTTTGATCTTGATTTAGTTGTCAACTGTTTTAACTAGTCTTATGAGAATGTTTCAGGATCTACAGATAATAGATCAACAGAAGATTTTGACCCAAGATTTGACCTGAGAAGACCAACCAAGAAGAATACTTCAGCTCCAATAGTAACTAACCCAGCAAGTGAAGCTCCTATCAGCACAAGCATGACAAATACTGCTAATTCATCTGAGGTGCCTTCAAATTCCAGCTTAAAGGCTCCAAATCCAGGTGAAGGAACTTCAAATGCAGGAGGAACTGGAGGTGGTGACAGTGATCAAGAATTTCTTGATGCTGATAACCACTCCATTGAAGACAACATGAATGATATCACACACTCATTGGATCAAGTTTCTCTTGATAAGTGTGCTGATGTGGTGGGAGACACCTCATTGCCAGATCAGAATTTCTCAAATTTAGATATGTCTAACCAACTTGCTGTGATCTCTCAACTTCGGAACCATAAGTCACATCCCACCACAAACATCATTGGAAATGTTGACTCAGGGGTAAGAACAAGAGGACAAACTCATGACAGCCATGTTTGTCTACATTCTTGTTTCTTATCCCAGATAGAGCCGAAGAAAGTTGATGAGGCTTTGAAGGATGGAAGCTAGATTGAAGCTATGCAAGATGAGCTGCTTCAAATCAGGAGATAAAAGGTGTGGAACTTATGCCCTCTTCCTTAATGGAAAAGTGTCATAGGAACCAAATGGGTATTCAGGAACAAGAAGGATGATAGAGGGATTATCATCAAGAACAGGGCTAGACTGTTTGTCCAAGGATACACTCAAGAAGAAGGGATTGATTACACTGATGTCTTTGCTCCAGTTGCAAGACTTAAAGCTGTAAGAATATTTCTGGCTTATGCTGCATCCAAGGATTTCAAGGTCTACCAGCTTGATATGAAATGTGCTTTTCTCTATGGGGTGATTGATGAAGAAGTTTAGATCAAAAAACCACCTGGCTTTGCAGATCCAGTTCATCCTGATTATGTCTGCAAGCTTGATAAAGCTCTATATGGACTGGATCAAGCTCCAAGAAAGTGGTATGAGACAATATCAACATTACCTCTGTCAACATGGATACAAAAGAGGTACTATTGATGGGACTCTCTTCATCAAAGAAATAGGGAATGACACACTGCTAGTTCAAATATATGTAGATGACATCATCTTTGGTTCAACTAATCCAAAGCTCTGCAAAGACTTTGAGATGCTAATGAAGAATAGATTTGAAATGAGTGCCATAGGAGAACTCAGTTTCTTTCTAGAAATTCAAGTGAAGCAGGTTGAAGAAGGCATCTTCATTAGTCAGTCAAAGTATGTACAGGACATACTTACAAGATTCAAGATGACTGACTGTAAGGTTGCAAAGACACCCATAGCCAGAAATCACTCCTTTGGTCCTGTTCTTGAGGGGGAGTGTGTTGATGAACATCTTTACAGGGCTATGATTGGGTCACTTATGTACCTTAGTGCTAACAGGCCTGATATCATGTTTGCCATATGTATATGTGCAAGATATCAAGCCAACCCCAAGATGTCACACCTAATCACTGTCAAAAGAATTCTCAGATATCTCAAAGGTGCTCCAAATCTAGGCCTTTGGTATCCAAAAAATTCAGACTTTAATCTGTATGCTTATACAGATAGTGATTATGGTGGCTGTAACATGATTGCAAAGTCCACATCTGGGGGGTGTCAGTTCCTGGGTGGAAGGATAGTCTCTTGGCAATGTAAGAAGCAATCCTGTATGTCTGCATCAACTGCTGAAGCTGAATACATTACTGCTGCCAGCTGCTGTGCTCAAGTGCTTTGGATTCAGAATCAGATGCTAGACTGTGGGTTCAATTTCAAAGAGACTCCCATCCACATAGACAACAACAGTGCAATCTCTATTACAGAGAATCCTGTGCAGCACTCAAGGACCAAACACAACAATATCAGGTATCATCTGATTAGGGATAATTTTGAAAAAGGATTGGTCAAACTAATCAAAGTTAACACAAATGAACAATATGCTAATCTGTTCACAAAGGCATTTGATGAACAGAGATTTAAATATCTTGTATCAGCTATTGGGATGATTAACTTTGAATAGATTTTCTTAAATAACTTAATCAACTTTATTTCTTAAAATCGTGTGTCCTAAGTTGTCTATTAGATCACCTCATAAGCCATGTTCTCTTTGGAAGAAAACTAAGTTTTAACTGATATTCCTTAGATTTATGAAAATTTCTCTTCGGAAGAACTCAAATTGCCTTCGGAAGAAGAAATTTTCTTATGTTAAACTTTTAAATCATTCTAACAACTAAGTCTTTATTCAAAAAATTTTCTTCTGAAATATCTTCCAAAGCTAAAACTACCTTCGAAAGCCAAAATTGCCTTCGAAAGTTTTACAGCTTCCAAGAAAACTAACTTTTTGGGAGCACTTTTCAGAAGTAGGACCCACTTGTGGATTTTAAAGTTTATCTTTTTGTCATAACTTTATCTCAAATTCACAGCATATATCTTTCCAAACGGTTCTATTTCATCTCACTTCTCTCATTGTTCCTTACCCTAAAATTAACCCCAAAATTTCATCTTCTTCTTCCTTTCTTCACCACAAAGCTTACTCAAATGGCTAATCTTGATCGTCGCAATGACCCAGATTTCACCATGCACCTACACAGGCAACACAATCAAGTTTCCCTGTTAAACTCTGAGAAGGATCCAAGCTTCTCAGACGTGTGTAGGTATCTTTCTTTGTCTCACTACTTCACCTCCCTTACAATCGATCCTCCTTTCTATGAGGATCAGTTGCTTGAGTTTTGGCGGACCTATCAAGAGGTCACCATGGACGGGGAAAAGGCACTATCTGCCACAGTACAGGGGAGGACGGTTTTCATCACTCCAGCCATTATAAACACCCATTTGTAGCTGGATGATGAAGCAGGTGAGCTGTCCTTTCCAAAAGCTGCTGTCAACCAATCCTTTGCGCAGATGGTCTACGAAGGTGACTTTTCGGTCAAGACCTTCAGGAAGGAGAAGGTCTCATTCCAGTGGAAATACCTCCTCCATGTAGTTATACATAGCTTATCCAATAAGCATGGGGGATGGGACCAGATTCCAGAAGACCTTTCTTTCATTGTCCATGGGATGGTACAAGGGGTCAAATTCAGCTACTCTCAATTTGTATTTACAAACTTACTTGCAAATTTGGACTCCTTAGAGTATTACATGTTCCCCTGGTATATTAAACACATTCTCAACTGTGAAATGGGACCACAGTTGAGGGGAACAGGTAATATTCTTAAACTTGCACATATGAGGCCCGACATTTTCAAGATTTTGAAAAAGCCAACTGTTGGCTTCTCAAGGGTAGAAACAGCCCTTGTCCTAAAAATGTTTGAGCTCATTGCTCAGGGTGACATCCTAGCAGCACCAGCTAGTGATGAACCAACACCCTCTACTTCTCACCCACCTTAAATACAACCTACCATCAAAATCACCTACCAAAGAAAACCCAAACAAACCAGGAGCTCTAGATTCCACTTCCTCCTGCATAGGGGTCAAATTCAGGTACTCTTAATTTGTATTTACAAACTTACTTGCAAATTTGGACTCCTTAGAGTATTACATGTTCCCCCGGTATATTCAACACATTCTCAACTATGAAATGGGACCACAGTTGAGGGGAACATGTAATATTCTTAAACTTGCACATATGAGGCCCGACATTTTCAAGATTTTGAAAAAGCCAACTGTTGGCTTCTCAAGGGTAGAAACAGCCCTTGTCCCAAAAATGTTTGAGCTCATTGCTCAGGGTGACATCCTAGCAGCACCAGCTAGTGATAAACCAACACCCTTTACTTCTCACCCACCTCAAATACAACCTACCATCAAAATCACCTACCAAAGAAAACCCAAACAAACCCCTGCACTTGCTATTGAGCATGTGCAGGCCCCCATATCAGAACTTATGCAGGAGGAGGTGGAATCTAGAGCTCCTACTTCCCCTGAGGAGCAGACCACTCCCATCTTTCAAACAATCAGTGCTGAGGTTCCTCATGCTCAGCCTGATGAGCTCACAACTCCACAAACAGCCTTAAGCCATCACTCTGAGTCTCAACACTCTAGTGATCAACCTTCAGAGGAAAGCTACCATCCCCAGCCTCTTGATCTCAACCGCCCCATACCCAGCCTTGAACTCTTATAAAGATTTGGGCTTCAGTGAGTACCATGAATCTCTCCTTTCTTCCCACACTCAAGAAGAGATGAGTACTCCTGCTTCACCCACTTCTAGCCCACATCAGCTACCCCTAACTGAGGTGGATCCCTCTGACACTGTTTAGGAGATCCATATGGTAGAGGCTATCACTTTTGCAAGTGATAACATCACTAGGACCTCTACCATGGCAACCCAGCCTCTTGCCACTTCTCTGGAAGCTGTCATTGGGCAGGGGAAATCCAGTAGCCAAGAAACCCATGCTGGTGGTGAGGAAGAAGACTTAGGTCCAATTCTCTTACCCCCCCATGATTCTTCATCTGAAGATGAGGGGAGTCTGCAACAACAGGTGCACAAACTGTCAAATCTGTGCACCTACTTTGTGTCAAAGATAGCTCACCTGGAATCTCTGGTGACTATCTTACAAAAGAGGGTCAATGACCAGCAACTTGAGATCACCGATCTCAAGGGAAAGCTAGCTGAGAGACCTATGAGGATAACTCATCCAGGTCCACAAGAACCTATGGATGTCATGGATCAATCTCCTAGCTCCCCTATGCAAGAGGGTGATACTACCAAAAAGGGGGAGAAAATTCTGACAATCACAGAACCTGGGAGTTCTTTCGAGAGTATGGGCATAGAGGAATCACCATCCTCTCTTGCAGATGTTCATACTCAGCAACCTCCTCTAGACAGTGATCTACATTTGCTAATTCAACAACTGTTTGAGGATGGAATACCAAGAGCAATGTCTGCCCCTTCTAAGAACCCAATCTGGGGTTGGGGGTATGAAAGAAATAGGAAAGCTCTTGTTATCTCTAGAGCTCAGGGTCAACTAGAAGTTCTCAACATTTCACACCTGAGTTACTATAAGAGCATCAACTTGGTAGATCTACCACTTGTCAATCCAAGCAATAACAGACAAGCAGCAAGATTGGCAGAAAGAATCCAAGACAGGGTGCTAGAGGAGTTTAAATTGAGATCAAAATTATATAGACAGAGGCTAGTAGGTGAAATCTTTGGTCAACTGGATGTTGAGGTAGACCCGAAGATTAGCTTCAAAGGGAAAACCTTGACTGAAGGCCCAAAGGTTGAACCTGTGAACCTTTAGATAGGATCTCCCTCTGCACCCATTACCCTCCGTGAAACACCAACTGGTGATGGTATTTCACAACCTCTCTCTGGCCAGAGCTTAACAGCTGAACCAAGCAATGAAGGCCAAAGCTCTCTCCAGCCTGAGTCACCAAAGCCTGTGGTCGACAAAGGCAAAAGGAAAATGACTCCTGAGGAGATTAAGAAGGAGAAGAGAGAGAGGAAGAGGAAGCTGAGGGGAGAGAGTTCAAGTGGTTCCCCAGAGTTCAAGTGGTTCCCCAGGGTTTATGGAAGCTGCAATTAGGGCTGCCCCCAGGCTAAACACTCAGGAAGATGAGTTAAGGGCAGCTAGGCTGAATTACCTGGAACCAGAAACTATGACATTGATGAATTCATCTCTCTCCCCTTAGATGAGTTGAATGAACTGGCTGACATAGAGCTGTCAAAGGAGAGGAGGGAAGTAGAGGATGTAGCACTGCTTCTCAAGAGCAAGGAAGAAATGAGGCTGAAAAGACTCTATAAGAACATTCCTGTCCTCTCCCTAGTTCAAAAAAGTCCTGAGCCAGAGACTGTGGCCACTGAACAAACTCAGGTAGCAACTGAAGAAGAAAGACTAAAGATGATTAGCTACCTGAGTGCCACAGGTCTCTATCAGGCAGATGCACTTCTTCCCTTACCATCTGAGTATATATTATTTGAATACAATAAGCAGATGGAAGAAAACGCTAAAAGAGAAAAACAAGCTGATAGGAAAAGGTTAAGGGAAGAAGCTGCAAGATCAAGGGCCATCATCCACAAAAGCCAAAAGAAGTCTGCTGACAGACAAAGGATGATGAGCTTCTTGAAGCTGTATGGGTTCTCCAGAAGGAGGCTTGGTCCTATGTCTCTATCCATAATGGATGAGCACATTAGGGTGATCAAGCAGAAGATAAAAAAGGGAGAGCTGGTGGACTTGCATTCTCCACCAAGTCCAGCTCAACCTGAAGTTGAGGTGAAGGTTGAACCCACTGAGACAACACAACCTGAACCTGGAGCTGCATCTCAGCCAACTTCATCTTCTGATCCACAGTAGGGTCCTTCTCTCTCTTCTTCTTAACCTGTGAGAGAGGAGATCCCAGCTGAGGGGGAATCAACTGAACAACTTGGTACTCAAGACCAGTCCCCTCAGTTAAAATTGTCTGGGAGGAGAAAGAGGATGGCCAGAACATCAACCTCAAATAAGAAGAAAAGAAAGCCATCCACCTCCCAACCTCAGGAAGAGTCAGAGCTTCCTGAGGAAGTGCATGAAGATGCTGCTCACCAAACTCCTATGTTAGTAGAGCCTCTTGCCATTGGAAGACCCATTTTGTCTTGGAGTTATGATGAAGACTCAGAAAAATGGTATGTCATAAGAGATCAGGAAGGCATGCATGTCTATTTCTCTACAGACATGCTCAATATTCCTCTGCATGATCTCTTTGACATGAGAAAGATCTATGTTAGTCTGAAGGATCCAGATCTTATGATGAAGAAAGGTATGCTGAGGATCCTAATATGGACTATCAAGATCTGAAGAACTTCTCTGTTTTGATAGCATCAGCCTAGGGGGAGTTTGTAGGAACCTCTGAAGTTAAAAGACTGATGCAACCAAAGGATACCAAAATAACCAAGTCTTCCAACATGCACTTCGGAACAAAGGTGAATTGCTGTGGAAGCTTTAAACTTAACTTGGAAAATATTCTAAGTGTAAAATCTTTCGAAGCCAAAGTTCAGAAGAAACTGCTGCGGAAGCTTTACACTTAACTTGGAAAATATTCTAAGTGTAAAGTCTTCCGAAGCCAAAGACTCAACTCTTCCGAAGTTAAAGATGAAGTCTTCCAAAGCTTCAAAGACAAAGTCTTCCGAAGCTGCCTACAAGACAAGACTGATTTATTCTGAAGAGAAAGAAAAGATTCCTTTTCCATCAACTTTATCATAAAGCAACCTACTTTTCACTGCATGCTCTGGTGGTTCACCTGCTATCACTAGTTGGTGAAACTTTCATGCTTTATGATAAAGTAGATAAGGTCTTCGCCTGCAAGTTTCTCCTTTTGTTCCTTTTGGTTTTTTGTAATAGGAAAAGTCAGTGAGCTATGGCATGTCATAGTCACTAGTCAAAAAGGCAATCTGCCTTTTTGACTTTAGATTGATCTTGTTGTCTAGATTAGTCAAATCCAACTGTCTATACATGTAAGTGACGGTTGTAGGTTGTAGTATAAAAGTGTCTCAGGTTCTTGTAATTTCTTCATGTTTTGTAACACTTGTAAAAGAAACAACATCCTTGAAAATCAATCTTGTATTCTTGTGTTGTTCTTAGTTCTGTCTCTTTAATTTACCTGTGTTCTTAATATCATCTGTTTTAAGTTACCAGTTCCCTATTTGACTTGTTAAGTGATCTAAGATCTCTCCTCAGTGTGAAACTAAGTGTTAAGTATCCTTACCCGGTCCTGCATTAACGCACTAACCTCCTATATTGATTTACATCAACATTTGCTTCTTCATCCCTTTTGTCTAACTTTACATTTTGCTCCATACAAAATGAACCCGGTCTACACCCTAGAAGCTCACTACCTTCAACTATATCCAACGTATACTTTCTTTAGCTGAGCACAAGACCTTTTGTCATACATGCAACTTTTATTTCTAGGAAATATTTTAAATTTTCAAGGTCTTTAATGCTAAACATTTTATCCCGGTGATCTTTCATTTGTTGTATCTTTGCCATATTATTTCCTATTAGAATAGGGAGTGATCAGCTTTCGGTTCATTGTATCCAAGTTGTACCAAGGCTGTTGTAAACTATGACACTGCAAGATGCTTGCTCAAGAGCATTTATCGATTTTCTCAACAAACACAACTTTGTTCATCTTTGCTCGATAACTCTTGGGGTTGTTATATATACCTCTTCATCTATATTACCATACAAGAACGTATTGTTAACATCTAGTTTGTTGGATAATCCACTAATTTTTCTAAATTTTCACATGTGAAAATCATGATGCAAAAAGGCTACAGTTAATGAACTTCGAATTAAAAAACAGAGTAATTATGAAGCAGTTTTTCCCTCGATTTCGAAAAGACGTATTCTGGACATTTGGTATTCTACTAGTTAATAGAAACACACAGAAAATATCATACTTGTTCTTGATATACCCTAAGTTTTATCTGATTGATCTATTTGTGTTAAACCACCAAATAACTTCAATCTGAATATTCAATTTACCTCTCATAGGCCTAAATATTCTAAGGTCATTGTTTCATTGGTATGTGATTGAAGAGGAGCAATCCTGACAACTACATGGAGTATTAGTGGTTACATAGATTCGATTTGCATTAATAACACAATAATTAAAACCGATAAATGTTTCAACTTTACCAATAAACTTGTGTATGGATGTTGGTAATAAATAAAGTTTGTTACTCTATGCATAAAGCTTCGATCTTTACAATGAACATCAAAACTTTATTGGGTTAGCAAAAGATAAACTAATGATGAACCCATGGTTATTCAAGTGACATCATGAATTTAGATTAAAGATGATAAAGGAATGGCAAAAGATTGGATGTCTACGATTGAGATGAAGTAAATTGAAGATTATAGAACATAGATGGTAATTGCAAAGAAGAACTAACATCTACATTGTTCCTAGATGCTTAAGGCCAACATCTAGTTAGGGAAGGTTCAACATGTAGGAAGAATTTCTTCATATTTTTTATTCCTAGATGGCTACATAGAAAGAATAAACATCCACGTTCATCCACCATGAAAGCTCAACCATTTTCTTCCTCAATTAATAAGCTATTGAAGATGCAATCATTTGCATTAGTTATCTCCTTCAATGTCGACATGTATAGCTAACAACGAATTGGGGTCTATCCCTTTAATGATGTCTTTATTGTTGAAGTGAGAAACTTTACATTAAATGCTTCAATGTTTATTTTGTTTTTAATATGCGTATACTAACAAGTGGAGGCAGCCACGAATTGCCATTGATGTGGTCATATAAGTAAAGAGAGGCGTATAAAGTGGTGATGTCTTTATTTTGAATATTGAAATATAGGTGAAAAAACATATCGTAATTTTGCATTCGGAAATCAAGAAAAAGTTACGTTGAATAAAATTAAGAGTTATTGAATTTTAATAAGTTCAACTTTCATTTATTGGTCTTGATTAATTTCAACTCAGATAATGTTTACAAACATTCCTAAGTTTAAGCTTATTTTCCTCCAACGCTCACTAACCGAGAGTTAACCTTATTAGTTTTATGATGGCATTGACTGCTTATGTGGCCAAAAAAGTAAGTAGAAAGTTAAAATCTACCATCAAGTCCATCAATTTGAAACTTTTGCATCCCAAAACCCATCAATCTCCACCTCATTATCTGATCCACTTAACTCGTTGAAGGTAGATTTGAGGTGAAGACGTAGACTAGACACCGGAAAACAAACCTGATGAAGTCTGGGCGGCAGAGTTGAAAATAAGCTCAAAGTTAGCCACATTTTATCAAAAAAGAAGAAAAGAACTAGCATGATTAACTCTCGGTTAGTAAGGGATCGTTGTAGGAAAATAAGCTCAAATTTTAAAATGTCTGTATACATTTTCATAGTTGATATTAATTTCGGTCAATAAATGAAAGTTGAGTTTATTAAAAATCCAATAACCTTAAAATTTATACAGCAATATAGATAAACATAAACTTATCACAACAATGTATTCAACACTACATTTGTATTCAGAATGTTTGAAGACACTACATTTTAGAAGTTAGAAGAAAAATAAAATATTTTTAAACTAAATATTAATTTTAAAATAATAAAATCTTTAAATAATTAAAAATACATATGAGTTGTTTGCACGGATGGGAGAAAAAAATATAGTAAGGTATGTCAAATGTGAATTGAATTCGAATTTTAAAATTCGATTCGATTAGAGTCGAAAAATAATGATTCGGAATTTGATTCGAATTATTTGAATTTGATTCGTAGTCAATTATCAAATTCGAATCAAATTACGAATTTATGATCTTCGATTCGACTCGATTCGAAAATCGAATTAGAAATATGCACACTTATACTTATTTATTGTATATATTAAAACAGAAATATACATATGAGAAATTAAGAACTAAAAGTTTAAAAATTATATAATCTAAATTTTAAATCCTAATATTTTGACTTATTTAAAACTTAGGAATTTTTTGTATGTTATACTTGTTTGTTTTTGTTTTGATAATTTGAAATTCGATCCTTCAAATGAGCTTTGGAATTATTATTCGATTAATTATTTTTGTTACTAAATTTGTTTTCAAGTCGAATTCAAACTCTTTTTCGTATACAAATCAAATTCGAATCCTGTGTAGAAATTTCAAAATTCGGCTTATTCAATTTGATTAAATCGAATTCAACTCGATTTGATGAGCACATATCGTATGTGGGTGGAGAAGAATCGAACCCAGGTACATTGGCTTTGAAAAGTGAAGTTGTGCTAAACCAAATTTTAATTAATGGTTTTTTTCTCAATTATTTAACCAAGAAAAAGAAATAAATATTATTAAAAGTATTGTTCAAGATGCTAGTTATAGTTATATAGAATGAGTTTTCTACTCTTATGTGTATTGTTTGCTGAATCAACTGTCACATTGTACTACAGTGAGCTCCCTCACCAATTCCATGTTGATTAAGAGACAAGAGACAATAAGTTCAAGAGTTTATTTCAAAATAGCAAATGCATTAATTTCATAATACAACAATAAGTTGACGAACGCATTAAGCATGCTTTATTTCCATGCATCTGGAAATTCAAGTTGCAGAAGATAAATAATTACTTGGACTTGATATATGTGTAGTATGATTAAGCCTTGAATCTTAGACCGAAAGATACCCTTCCATGACCGTTGTGGCTTTACCTCGAAGGCGTACTCTTTGATGCTGCTTATCGAGATGGACATGTAATATTCCACTTCTACGTGATGCGTGCATTGACCCGAAAACGAACAAACAAGCATAAGAGTTCAACATAAATTCGCCCGAGTTAATTGAGGAGAGAGTTACCTGATACGTGACAAAGTCACATTTCCCTAACTTCTCATGCCAACGGGCGCTCCCACAAACAAGATCCTAAATGACAAAGAAGCATTACTGAAGGTTAAAAAAAATAACTTTTTTCTTCTTTCATGACAAGGAGAATGGTAACTTGGAGGACCTACTCATGTATGATTTAGTGGGAATGTGAAAGAAGGGTGAAAAACAAATGAATAACTCATAGAGGAAATTTCATATTTTGTTTTATTAAACTTGTCGGTTTTACATTTATTAAATAGGTTTAAAGTTTAAGTTAGTTTGATCAAAATTTATATTATGGTAATGTTCTTGATTTCATTTAAATACTTAAAGTCTGTTTGATATAAGATAATGTAATGGATGAGAGAAGAAATGTACAAGAGAATAGAATGAAAAAGAAATAAAATAAATCATTATCATTCCATTGTACTGTGTGGTTACCTTATGGGAATGAATTGAAATATTATTTATATTGTTTGATAGACAGGAAAAAAAACAAATGAAATATAATGGTGGTGGTCGTGGTGGTCGTGGTGGCAGTTGGTGGAAATGGTGGTGGTGTTTGGTGGTGGTGGTGGTGTGTAAGGCCTCGTTCCCATGAAACCCCACAGCTGGTCATTCATAGCACTTTATACATTTAAAATACATGGAAGTAAGAAATCATGGCAGCGGAATAGTTAAACAAAAACCATTTCATGCATTAATAATAAATTTTGCCTAGAAATACATTGTTGTTACAAGTTTTAAAAGAACATTTAGTTGTATTACAAGAAAAAAAAATATCATTTCTACATAACATGGATGCCAGTCTTTATTTTTCAAGTAGCTTCAACCTCGTGTCATCCCCAGCAACATCATTACCTGCCAACTGATATGCATATAAAAAGTCAGCGTTGCTGAGTGAGTTCTAGTTTTAATAATATAGAAAATATACATTTTGTAAGCTTCACTTGGTGTTCATCCATCATTATACATAACCATTCGTTAAGAGATTCATTATCTTTCTTTCTTTCATTATGTTTCTCTTTCATTAACTAGGATTGCACAAAGCAAGTCAGTACACATTTATAAGTGGTAGCTAACCCCTTGTTGACCCACACTGCTAGGCACGAAGCCTTCTCATGAATACAGGTCCCATTCATTTATCGGTCAATCACAAGGATTAGACCCCAGATGTGCATCCTTAAACAACTATACATCAGTTGAGCTAATGACAACAAGGTCGTGCACCTCTATTCATTGTGCTTGCAAGGCTTTTCATTTATTATAAGGGCCCGGGGGTGACATTCATTAGGTTACACTGTCTTTCTTTTATTCCTTTGTGACCACTTATCCGGTCATTAGAATCACATAACAGAAAATATTCATAATCATAACAGTAGCCCATAAGAAAATAAAGCATTAAAACATTAAACAAACATAATCTCCCATTAAAACATAAGTACCAGTCACTTAATTTCTATTCCCAAAATTTCAGAATAAACCTAAGTGTTCACAGCGCATAAAATAGGTATACAGCGGATGACTTAAATGCTAAGTGTCCACAGCGGACCGCCAAAGTCCAAAGCAGACAGCCAAAGTCCACAGCGGACGACCAAAGTCCACAGCGGATGAATTAAACACTTAAGTGTCCACAATGGACGTGCATGAATACCTTAATTGTCCATAGCAGACAAACAATGTCCACAGCAGATGGTCTAGAGCACAAGTGTCCACAGTGGATACTTAGTGCCCATGGCGGACGGCATGAATAATCCTCCTAAGTGTCCACAGCGGACATTCAAAGCCTATAGCGGACAGTCATCCAAATACTTATGTTCTGCTTATGCACATTCTAGTCCCATACAACACTTCTAAACGTGTACTTAGCATAGATCTATCAAATTCACACTTAGACTCATTTATCATCACAGAATCAATAAAATCTTACCTTTTGAAGATTTCTTCTACTTTCTCTCTCTAGAACCGGATGAGAGCTTCTTTCTCTCTCTCTAGCTGAAAATTTTGAGCGTATGGAAGAGGGGTATGGGCGGCCATATTTTTTTTTAAACCCCATTATGGACCGGTTTGACCCTTGTACACTTTTAACCCTCGCTTTTTAAAATAAAATCTCGTTTGCTCCCTTACTTTTCTTTTCTTTTCTTTTTTTGAAATTTCTGGGTGTTACATGGTGGGGGTGTGTGGTGGTGTTGATTGGTGATTAGTGATTGGTGATGATGGTGGTGGGGGTGCGCGGTGATGGCGGTGTGGTGGATGGCAGAGGTGATGGTGGTTGTGGTGGCAGGTGGTAGGGTGTGTGACGGTGGTGGTGGGTGATGACGGTTGTGGTGGTAGATGGTGGGGGTGCATGGTGGTGGTGGTGGTGGTAGTGATGATGGTTATGGTGGCAGGTATGGTGGTGTTGGTGGTGGTGGTGGGCGGTGGTGGTGGTGATGGTGGTTATGGTGCCAGGTGATGGTGGTGGTGGTAGTGGTTATGGTTGTTGCAGGTGGTGGTGGTTGTTGTGCTGCTTGGTGGTTGGTGATTGGTAATTGGTGATGGTGGTGGTGGGTAATAGGGGTAGTGGTGTTGGTGGTGGGTGATGGAGGTGGTAGTGGTGGGCGGTGGTGGTGGGCGATAGTGGTTGGTAGTTGTTGGTGGTTGTGGTGGTTGTTAAAGGTGGCGGTGGTCGGTGGTTGTCATAGTTAGTGGTCGGTGATGGGTGGTTGTTGTTGTTGTGGTGGTGGTGGTAGTGGGTGGTGGTGGTAGTGGTGGGTGGTGGTGGTGGTGGTGGTGGTTGGTGGTGGGTGGTGGAGTAGTTTGTGGGTGGGGCAGTTGGTGGTGGTTGTTTGAGGTAGTGGTGGTGGTTGTTTGAGGTGGTGGTGGTGGTTGGTGGTGAGTAAGGTTATGGTTAACATGTGTTGGGTCATCCATCAAGGAATGATAACTTTTAAAAAGAACGTAATTCGTTATACAATGACTCATTCCATTCTTATAGAATTAACAAACATGTTTTTTTCATTACAGCTTACATTTATGCATATCAAACACTATCTTAATTATAATGACGCTTACTTTTTGGCCAAACTTATGTGTATTGTAGTAAAATATGTCACAATTAAAAGCTCATTTGCAGTGTCTGAGAAAACTTCAAACATTATAAAATGAAATATTCTTCCATTTAAGTTTTTTTCTAAATGTTCGATAGAGCGTATCTAGCCTTTTCCTGCTTCTTCCGTCTATGTCATTTTCAACAACCAAAAAGAGCTCTATCGATGTTTACGTATAATATAATTTCCTCATTAATTCCATATTTAGGGTAGAAAGCATGAGTATAAAAGTCAAACCCCGACCCGTTAGGGGCACGTGCTGTAATTATTATCGCTCTACCAAGAGCTTCTTTGATCTTACTAAATTGTGGCTTGAAGGCTGCAACATCTTCTCCGGATGGAAGCACCACCTACAACAAAAATCTAGAACAAATAACCTTCAAGATGTATAATCACACTCATTTTTTAAAAATAAGTGAATGTGATCACAACTTAAACACATACAATGATGTCATCAAATGCATTCTTCTTTAGAACATCAACAACATCAACACCGTTTAATATTTCTGAAATTGTAGAGACCTCAAGATCATTGTAATCTGAAATCAGCACAACTGGCATATCCAATTCTATGTAGAAATTGTCTTAGGGTTCACATTCAGCCTTTTCATTCAGGGTTCTTTTGGCTGTCAAAATTCCAGAAAGCGTTGAGAATTCGATCGTGTTAGAGTCCACCATGCCCGATCGGAAAAGAACATAGGAGGCTGCCAAAGTTGCATGACCACAAAGTTCAAACTACCAAAAAAATTAGAACAAACGTAAGATTATGTTATGATTATTAACCTCATGTACGGCTAGTGGCAAAGCCAGTGCATTTTGGTTTTGGGGGGGGGGGGGGGGGGGGTGGGGTGGGGTAGTGTGATAATTTATAAATTTGTTAATTTATAGGCTAATTTTAATCAAAATGGGGCAATTTGACCGGAAAAAAAGCGTTTTTAAACAAGTCAATGATACACTTTGTTTAAATTTCAAATCAAAATTTTAACCATTTATTTATGTGATGACTCGATTTTACATGAAAAAACCATGTGCCAAGAAACCATGGCTCCGCCACTATGTATAGCTAGAAATCGAAAACGTAAAGTAACAACCTCAGATACAGGAGCAAACCACCGAAGCTGGAATCGAGGCTTATCTGCATCTATCGGAGTCAAGTAACCTGTCATCGGAAGATTGAATTCAGTGGCAACTGATTGCAACCACTTATCATCTTTCACTATGTCGTCTAATTAACACACCACCGCAGGGTTCCCTTTAAACGCGGTGTCCGTAAAAGCGTTCACCTGTTTATCATAAAAAAAACACCAGATTAACAATGTCCCGGCAATATGGCGTCAAAGTGATGATGAATACGAGAATGAACTTACAACAAAGTATTTGATGAGCTTTTTTGCCATTTTTTGTCTTCCTTTTTCACGATAAATAAGAAAATAATGAACTTACAACGGTGCGTTTGTGTTTGTCTAGTTAACTTGTTGTGAACAACGTTCTCCATTCAATTTATTCTAGAGTTATACATAAATGGTCCTTTGTTGCGTCCCTCCTCATCGTCTCCCGTTCACAAAATCCACCTACCCAAAAAACTCATTTATCAAATCACATAAATTTGTGAGTGCAAAGTTAGATTTCAAAGTTATTATAAAATTAAAACTAGAAGGACTAAACTTATTACTTTTAAAAGTTACATTTCAAAGCCTGTATTTTTTGTCCACGCACATTGATCATTTGTTTATTTGATTTTTTTTTGTTTTCTAATTTAGAATGGGCCTTAGAATTTTCCTCATAATTTGATAAACAGCCGATGTCGAACTCATTTGTTCTCTCAAACCTATAAATGACAAACTTCAGATATTGCAAAGGATACCTAATCTCCCAAGGACACGTCAATAAGTTAGATATTAAAGATCAATTTTAACAACTTAGTTAGAATTGGTGGTCTCAAAATTAAAATAATTTATTATGTGCGTCTAATCTGTCACTAGAATAAGTTTTTTCTCAAAAGGCGTAGTTGGTAATTTTATTTATCAAAATGGTGTAGTTGGTAAAATATTTACTAAAATAGTGTAGTTTTGATTTTTTTTGTTTCTCACTCCTATTATTATTGGCTACTTATTAAATGTTATTTAATACTTATAGGATAATATCTTTAAATTTTAAAAACAGTTTTTTTTAAATTAATTTTTTTATGGTCTTTCTGAAGTTCTTTTTGAGTTTTTTCTAAAACTCTAAGAACTTTTTCTAAAATGTTAGATTATAGTATTAATTTAGAAATGTCAGATTATGTGCAAAGTATAATATCTATGAGAACGTTTTCTAAATTGTTACACGAATGAAAAAAAAATTTAGAAAAAGTGTCTAATAGAAACGATAAAAAACAAATGAAACTTATATAAAATTATATTACATCTCCAATTAAAATATTGCATGAAATAAAATATAATTTTATATTAATACAATAATCTAACATTTGGATTATTTTCTTATAGTTTTAGAAAAAAACTTAAAAAAATTTCTGAATAATTATAAAAAAAAGTTCAATTTAAATAAAAACCAATTTTTAAAATTTAAAATATTATCTTATAAGTATAAAATAACATTTAAATAAGTAGCCAATAATATAAAAATGAAAAACAAAATTTTTTTTTAAACTACACTATTTTAATAAAT
Organism: Flaveria sonorensis; assembly: GCA_025506505.1. Classification (NCBI taxonomy): domain Eukaryota; kingdom Viridiplantae; phylum Streptophyta; class Magnoliopsida; order Asterales; family Asteraceae; genus Flaveria; species Flaveria sonorensis. Next base: position 62,604,412 of record CM046423.1, read on the forward strand.
ATTTTATCAATTACGTTATTTTAGTAAATAAGTTTTTAAACTACGTTACTTTGAGAAAAAACTCCATTAGAATATCAGATTGGGCTAGAATTGACGGGCTCAGAATTTGAAGCAAGACCTACACTTGTCACTTCAGCCACCAAAGTTCATGGGCACAAGCACGGAAGATGACGGAAAAGCTTTGATGGGATGCTCGCGTCGCGTCTAGCCAACGCACCCAATTGAGCATGCATGTACAGAACTAGGAATATTGTATTGTAATTTCTTTTCGAGATATTGTAATATAATGTAATTTGTGTAATTTAAATATTAGAGTTAAATTTGATTTTATACTTTGACAATATGAATCATTTTTCTTTAAAATATCAAAACATTAATTGACATCCAAAAGTTTCTATCATTTTCTTTATATTTAGTTCAAAAGTTTCAATATATGTGTCATTTTAATACCAGCTCAAAAATTATGATAAAAATTTTAAACTGAAATTAAAACAAATAATAAAACTTTTGAACTAAAATTAATGTTTTTAAATTATTAAAGGAAAATGATTATTTTGGTAAATTATCATGTGGTAAAATCGAGTTTCACTCTACATATTAAAACATGTTTGTATAAATATGTGCAACTCACTAATCAATAGAGTAACACACTACAAGGTTGGTTAATGTCTTGTTAAAGGATGTATTAATGTCCGCTGACGTCGATCATATCATACTAGTAGTAGTTTTATTAATGGAAGTTCCATTGGAAAGTCCATCATAAATTAATAAAGGAGTAATTACACAGATTGTTAATTTGGTTATGTTAAAATTTTAAATTTGATCCTTAAAGTTTTGAAAATTATGAATACAGTCCTTAAAGTTTCTTTCTCTTTCATCTATGGTTCTTAGTGATGCTAAAAATTATAAAAAATAACAATTTATCCACATTAACCATCCAATTAAATTACCTTTTAAACTACATTATTAGTTTATTAAATAAAGCATTAAATTTATGTTTTTTATATTATTTTTATTATTTCATTATCAATATTTTTATTATTAATTAATAAAATACGTTTTATATACACAAATAAATTAGTTCTTAAAACATATTTTAAAATGTTTGGTATTTAATGTTTTTTAACCAGTCGTTTTCTAAATGTCAATCGTAAAAATGATTTTTTTAAAAGACATTTAAAAAAATATTTGTGTATTAGATAATATAAATATTAAAATAATGAAAAATAAAATTAAAATTAAAAAAAAAATGTAAACTACATTGATGATCTCTGCAGGTAAAATAGCTATTTTAATAAATTTTACATTATTAATTGAATTAAAAGAGTAGAGGCCATTGATAAAAGATAAATATAATATCAGAAGCTATATTTGGAATTTTAAAAATTCAAGGACCAAATCAAAAATTTATCCAAACCACAGGGACTATCTATGTAATTTACTCTTAGTAAAGTCAAAACTTTTAATCACTCACTCATATTTCATTTTCCCTCTTTGATCCCTTCATTTCTCTCTTGCATGACCATTGCAACAACGCAGCTCAAACACACCACAGCACCATCACAATGAACCATGGTCTTCGTCATCGTCGCACCACTGCTGTCATCACACCCCTACTATTGTCACCATCACCGTCACCACCATCGTTTCCATCACCGTTGTACAACCACTGTCAACCTTGTCATCTACAATTAAAGGTAATCAACCTCACTGTTTGATTTATAGTTTTTGCAATGTTTCTACCCTATTGCTTTATTTGGGGTTTCTGCCTTTCTGTTTCTACAATTTGGTTAATTGATTGGGATAAGTATATTTGATTTCTTTCTTGATTTATCATGGATGATTTGTGTAAACTTTCTGGATTCAAAGATTGGTAACAATAATCCACCAATAATGTGTATAACTCTTGAAAACTCACAAGAACAGAGAACAAAGAACAAAGAACAAAGTGTCAAGAGAATGAAGAATACACCATCAACAATGAAAACTAACAATTAGACTACTTAGACAAGCAACGATGAGTTGTTTGTCATTACAGATTGAACAAAAGATCAATGAAGAACATGACCAAACTCTTGAACAAGAATATGAGAAACCCTAATTGCTTCGTTAACATAAACAGGAGCGGATGCGAAGAATATATAACAGCAACCAAGAATACAAGAACAACAGTAACAGCCCTTGCAGAATACAAGCTTTACATATAGCACCCTCGAATAATAATAAACCTCAAAACAAAACAGAAAACAAAATATTATTAGAATTGAATTGAATAAAGATATATATAAATTTTAACACTCACCCTCAATTTAATTCTTAAAACAAATCAACAAGTCCCAGCTTATCACACAAAATCTTATGTTGACTAGCACCAAGACTTTTCGTAAACACATCAGCAGGTTGATCAAGAGTATTTATCTTTATAATTTTAAAAACTCCAGCTAAAACTTTTTCTCTTAAGAAAAACAAATCAATTTCAAAATGTTTTGTTTTTTCATGAAACACTAGATTAGCAGACATAAGAATGGCAGCATTACTATCACATGAAATTTCAATAAGAAGAGAACAATTGACCTTCATGTCTTCAAGAATTTTTCTGATCCATATCAGCTCACATCCAGTCATACACATCCCCTTATATTCTGCTTCAGCAGAAGATCGAGAAACAGTGTTTTGTTTTTTTACTTTTTTACGATATAAGACTACCACCTAAATAGATGCAACAACCAGTGACACATCTTCGAGTTGACAGACACTTACCCCAATCAGAGTCTGAAAAACCTTTTAAACAAAAATCAGACTATTTTTTAAAAACAATCCCAGACCAGGACTTGATTTTAAGTACCTTAAAAGTCTTAAAAAAATTTTAAAATAAGACTAAAGAGGTCTATGCATGTATTGACTGAGACATTAAACAGTATAGGAAATATCAGGACGAGTGAGAGTTAGATATATGAGCTTTCCAATCAAAGTTTGATACACAGTGATGTTTTCAAGAATAGAATCACCATTTTCCATGTTAGAACCGTCAGACACAACAAGATTTTGCTCCATAGGAATAGTAACAGGTTTACAAGCAAGCATTCCAAACTTTTTTAATAACTCCAAACAATATTTTCTTTGATTTAAACACAGACCCTAAGTAGTCTCAAGAACCTTGATTCCAAGAAAATATTTTAAGACTCCCAAATCTTTAATTAAAAAACTTTGATTTAGCATTTGTTTAACCACTTTAATTTCATCCTCGCAATTTCCAGTTATAACAATGCCATCCACATATACAAGAAGCATCATAATTTTAGACTCGCATGATTTAACAAAAAAAGACACATCATTCTTGCTTTAAAAAAACCCTATAGACTTAAGAGTAGTTAGCTTTTCATTCCACTGTCTCGGAGCTTGTTTAAGCCCATATAATGATTTGCCCATCTTACAAACCTTTCCATCATTAGTTTTTGAACCAAAACCTTCAGGTATAGTCATATAAACATCCTCATACAAGTCACCATGCAAAAAAATATTATTTACATCAAGTTGAAACAATTTCCTACCATACTGCACAACAACAGCAACTAAAGTACGAATAGTAGATATTTTAACAACAGGAGCAAACGTCTTATCAAAGTCTATTCCCTCTTTTTGACTATAACCTTTAGCAACCAGCCTAGCTTTATATCTTTCTATTTCACCATTTGATTTATATTTAATCTTATAAAGCCACTTACAACCAATAGCATTCCTAACCTTAGGCAAATCAGTGATAATCCAAGTCTTATTCCTATTTAAAGACTTAATTTCATTATTCATAGCATTTACCCAATTTATATCTTGACAAGCTTCACTATAAGACTTAGGTTCAACACTTTTATCAAGTAAAGACAGGAAAGACATTTTACCAGAAGACAAATTGGCAAAATTCACATATCGATCAACACCATATTTGACTTTACCTTCTATAACATAGTCACTAAACTTAGAAGGAAATGAACCCACCCTTCCTGATTTACGAGAATTCCCTAGGATTGTTGCTTCAGTGCCCTCAGGGATGTCAGAATGTTCCGCACTATCCATATCCGCATTTGGAATACCAACGGTTAGATCATCCTGATCCTCAACCAGATTTCTCACATGATCTGATGTCTTAACTATGAACGTAGGATGACAAGCATCAGTAGCAAACGTAGCATCAGTATTTGTTCTAATGCTGCTGTCCATGTCACCCAATGGTCCACAATTATGCCCATCGGCTGGTGTAGTACCTGTCTTGATATTAAAACTGGGAGAAACACTAGGAACGTCATGAGACCCACCCTGGCTGGTCATTCCATTGGAACCCTTCCCCTTATCATCGGGCAAAACATTTTTCTCAGATTTGTTGGTGTCAAAATAAAAATCAAAAAAATTAAGATGATTCAGGTCTGTTGATGTAGATTCAAGTTGATTTTCTTTTAATGGAAAACAATTCTCAAAAAATTTAACATCACGAGAGAAAAAAGTATAATTATCATCTAAAGACAACAGTTTATATCCCTTTTTTTCAAAAGAATAGCCTATAAAGACACATTTAACAGACCCGCTCAAACTTATGATTAGGATTTAAATTTGCAGCAAAAGTTAAACACCCAAAAGATCTGATATGAGAAAGAGAATGTTTTTTTTATGTAGCAACAGTTCAAAAGGAGATTTCCCATTCAGCACAGAGGATGGAGTCCTGTTAATCAAGTAGGTAGCAGTTAAGATACATTCGGTCCATAATCTAAGAGAGACATTACTTTGAAACAACAGAGACCTAGCCACATTCAACAAGTGTCTATGCTTTCGCTCAACAATACCATTTTGTTGAGGGGAATACACACATGAGGTTTGATGTAAGATACCATTGGTTTTAAGAAACCTAACCAGTTGGTTGTTAACAAACTCAGCACCATTATCAGTTCTAAAACATTTTATATCAATGCCAAATTGGTTCTTAAGAAGTTTAACAAAGCATTGAATATGATAAAAAAAACCTCATCATTTGAATTTAATAAGTAAACACAGACAGCTCTAGAATAGTCATCCACCACAGTCAAAAAATACATATGCCCTTGTCTACCAGTTATTTTAAACGGGCCCCATAAGTCAAGGTGAACAAGTTCACCAACTTGGTGAGACTTATGTTCACTATTAGAGAAAGAATTTCTTGTTTGTTTAGCTCTTTGAAAAATTTCACACAGAAAATTAGAATCTATCTCCTTAATTTGGAGATCATGACTCAATGTTTTTAACGCGTGAAAGGAAGGATGACCCATTCTAGAGTGCCATAGCTTTATATCAGAATGATCAGGTCTAATACTGGTTCTACAAACGAAATCATAAGACTCAGGATGACAAAAGTAATACAGGCCATTCACCTGTTTACCCGTCAGAAGAACCTTCGTCCGGGCGATGTCCTGAATCCAACAGTTAAATTCATCAAACCAGCATCCAAGTTTATTATCTCTAGCAAGTTTATACACAGATAGGAGATTGACACTATATTCGGGAACAACCAACACATCCATAAGAGTTACATTGTTAGACAGTTTTAGTTTACCTATTGATTTAATGATAGCCTTAGTTCCATTAGGATGCCCAACAGTCATATTGTAATTAGACACATCAATTAAATCAAACATTGACACATCAGATGAAACCATGTGTTGGTTTGCCCCAGAATCAATGACCCATCCTCTATTCTGCATGGAATCAGACTTAGAGACACCATAAAAAAAGGCATAGTTACCATCTGAGATAGTACCTGCCATGTTTGAGGTACCTTGATCACGAGCAGTATTGTCATTAAGGAGATTCATAAGCTTAGCATATTGATCGGCAGACAGCTAGTAAGACTCTCCTTTACTTGTAGATGAATCACAAATAACATTGTTAGCTTTTGGTTTATTTCCCGAGCCTTTCCCTTTGTAGTTTGCTGGATACCCAATTATTTTAGAACAATTTTTAATTGTGTGTCCATTTTTATTATAGTTAGAGCATTTTAATGAGGAACCTTTAGGAAAATTTCTTTTGACACTACTGGTTTTATCAACAAAGGCTGCAGGCTGAGATAGGTTTGATGAAGCTACTTCTCTATGAGACTATTCACCAGATATAAGAGCAAAAGCAGTCTTTACAGAGGGTAAGGGTTCTTTAGACAAAATAGAAGATCTCAAAGGTAAATATTTTTCATCAAGACCCATCAGAAATTGCATCAACCTTAAGTTTCGATTGTACGTAGAAAAGTTTTCAGATGCAGCACTCGTACATTTGGGTAAGTCAGTTAAAATATCCAGTTGTCTCCACATAAAAGATAAGTTGTGATAGTATTCAGAGATAGAGTTACCATTTTGTTTCAAACAATTAATTTGTTAATGCAGTTTAAAGATAACTCAGACCAGACATTAGATGCACATTTTGAAAATATTTGACCCACAAATAGTTCTTCAAAGATTGAATTGAGTATCCAGGATAAAACTACAAAAATGCACCTTTCTTATTATCTACCTTAGACATCATCAGTGGTAGACTTTACACAAGAACCATCAACAAAACCAAATTTTTTTTTAACATTGACAGCAAGTTCCATAGCATTAGCCTAGACATTGTAGTTTTTAGCCCCTTTAAGCTTTATAGACACAATAGTAAGGGACCTGGTATCACTAGCTTGTAAATACAGAGGATCACCAAAGTCAAGGCTACTAATCAGAGTGGGAGTAGGTTTAATAACAGCCATGGTAGAAACAAAAAACAAGATAGTAAGCAACAAGAACCACACAAGCACACAGCCTGCGAAACTCCTTCAGGAACTAGATACCCGATCAATTAATTGACTAGCCAAGTATGAAAGGAGGAGCAGGGCAAGATAGAGGAACAAGATCACCCACAAGCACTCAAAACAACCAGACAGCATAGTAAGAACCAAGAAATCACAAAGTAATGCAACAATACTGGTCCATCTAGCCCAGTCCAAATATGCCTAATCCAGATAGATAAGATTAAGAAACAGAGAGAGTAAGGGTAAGAAGTTCCTTACAGATTAGGAAGATGATACCCAAACGCACAACGGAACATAATTAGGTTTTTCAAGAAAGCAACCACAGCGGCGAACGAATAGCCTTCACTTAGGGCTATTCGGACCTTTTGAGGGAATACCCAAGACAGCAGGGAGCACAAGAACAGCCTTCACAAGGATTTTTCAATCTTTCAAGACACAGAACCCCAAGAAACACACGCGTCCAAGGGTTAAGCAAAACCCTAGGAAGAGGGCGATCTTCGATGAACACTACACCAGTCTTCAGAAGGTCTCACAACTAAGAAGATGTATCAGAGAGATACTGGTACACCAATCGAGAGAACCCAGCCTAGAACACAGAAACCCTAGATGATCGACTTCACAAAAGACAAACAGCAAATCAATAATCAGGAGCACATGGCTCTGATACCATGTAAACTTTCTGGATTCAAAGATTGGTAACAATAATCCACCAGTAATATGTATAACTCTTGAAATCTCACAAGAACAAAGAACGAAGAACAAAGTGTCAAGAGAATGAAGAATACACTATCAACAATGAAAACTAACAATCAGACTATTTAGACAAACAACGATGAGTTGCTTGTCATTACAGATTGAACAGAAAATCAACGAAGAAGATGACCAAACTCTTGAACAAGAATGTGAGAAACCCTAATTGCTTCGTTAACATAAACAGGAGCGGATGCGAATAATATATAGCAGCAACCAAGAATACAAGAACAACAACAATAGCCCTTGCAGAATACAAGCTTTACATATAGCATCCTCAAACAATAATAAACCTCAAAACAAAACAAAAAACAAAATATTATTAGAATTGAATTGAATAAAGATATACATAAATTTTAACAATTGGGTTAAGTATGCACATATATAATTTGGGCATAATAACATTGTTATTAGAACTTACACCATAGCTTCATTGTGTGTTGTTAAAACTTTCACTATGAGTAGCAAGATATGTGGTTGATTTGACTCTAATGACAACTTAGGATACAAGTGTTCTTGTGACTATTATTGTACGTTAAGTGTTGTTGAAATCTATCATCTTTCTTGTTGTTGATTACATTGTATGTTGTTGAAATCTCCGTGACTGTTTATGTATATGCCAAATAAGTTCATAAATTTGGTTTCAAATAGCAAATGCCATATTACGTCGTATATAGCCATACTCATAAGTTCAGTAAAGCATATATATGTTTTATTTTCATGCATATTGATATTCAATGTTCCAAGGGAATAAAAAAGATAGTAAGGTATGTCAAATGGAATTACGAATTTGTGATTTTCGATTCGACTCGATTCGAAAGTCGAAGTAGAAATATACACACTTATACTTATTAATTATATATATTAAAATAGAAATATGTATATGTAAAATTAAAGATTAAAAGTTTAAAAATTATATAATTAATCTACAACTGTATATCCTAATACTTTGACTTATTTAAAACTTGGAATTTTTTGTATGTAATACTTGTTTTTTTATTTTGATCATTTGAAATTCGATCCTTCGAATGAATTTCGAAAATATTATTCGATTAATTATTTTTTACTAAATTTGAATTCAAGTCGAATTCGAAATCTTTTTCGTATACAATTCGAATCTGGTGTGGAAATTTCAAATTTTGGCTTATTCAATTTGATTAACTCGAATTTGATTCGATTTGATGAACACATACCGCATGTGGGAGTGTGGCAACCAACCTAAAGAAGAAGCAAAGAGAATCACTTGTGGGTGGAGAAGATTCGAACCCGGGTCATTGGCTTTGAAAAGTGAAGTTGTGCCAAAACAAATTATAATTAATGGTTTTTTTCTCAATTATTTAACCAAGAAAAAGAAATAAAAATTATTAAAAGTATTGTTCAAGATGCTAGTTATAGTTTTATCAAATGAGTTTTCTACTTTTATGTGTATTGTTTGCTGAATCAACTGTCACATTGTATTACAGTGAGCTCCCTCGCCAATACCATGTTGATTAAGAGACAAGAGACAATAATTTCATGAGTTTATTTCAAAATAGCAAATGCAATAACTTCATAATACAACAATAAGTTGACGAAGGCATTAAGCATGCTTTATTTCCATGCATCTTGAAATTCAATTTGCAGAAGATAAATAATTATTTGGACTTGATATGTATGTAGTATGATCAAGCCTTGAAACTTAGACCAAAAGATACCCTTCCATGACCGTTGTGGCTTTACCTCGAAGGCGTACTCTTTGATGCTGCTCATCGAGATGGAGATGTAATATGCCACTTCTACGTGATGCCTGCATTGACCCGAAAATGAACAAACAAGCATAAGAGTTCAACATAGTTAATTAGGGAGAGAGTTACCTGATATGCAACAAAGTCACATTTCCCCAACTTTTCATGCCAATAGGTTACTAAGGCGCAATGGGCGCTCCCACAAACAGAATCCTAAATGATCAAAGAGCATTAGTGAAGGTTAAAAGAAATAATTATTTTCTTCTTTAATGACAAGGGGCTGAATGGTAACTCAGAGGGCCTACTCATGTATGATTTAGTGGGAATGTGAAAGAAGGGTGAAAAACAAATGAATAACTTGTAGAGGAAAACATAGATAAAGCTTTTTCATATTTTGTTTTATTAAACTTGTCGGTATTACATGTATTGAATAGGTTTAATGTTTAAGTAAGTCTGAACAAAATTTATATTATGTAATGTTCTTCATTTCATTTAAACATTTTAAGGTCTTTCTGAAATGGAATAATGTAATGCATGAGAGAACAGAATGTACAAGAAAATAGTATGGAAAAAAAATAAAATGAATCATTATCATTTTATTGTATTTTTTGGTTATCTTACGGAAATAAAGTGAATTATTATTTTATCTTGTTTGGTAGACAGGAAAAAAAACAAATACAATATAGTGGTGGTGGTTATGGTGGCAGTTGCTGGAAGTGGTGGTGGTGTTTGGTCATGGTGGTGGTGGCTGTGGTGGAAATTACTGGAAGTGGTGGTGGTGTTTGGTGGTGGCGTGTGGTGGTGGTGATTGGTGATGACGGTGGTGGGGTGTGCGGGGATGGTGGTGTGGTTGGTGGTAGTGGTGATGGTGTTATGGTGGCAGGTGGTGGGGGTGCATGGTGGGGGTGATGATGGCTGTGGTGGTAGATGGTGTGGGTGATGATGGCTATGGTGGTAGATGGTGGGGGTGTGTGTGGTGGTGGTAATGGTTATGGTGGTAGGTGATGGTGGTGGTGGTGGTGGGCGATGGTGGTTATGGTGGTGGTTATGGTTGTTGGAGGTGGTGGTTGTTGTTGTGGTGGTTGGTGGTGGTGGTGGTGGTGGTGTGGAAGATGGTTGTTAGTGGTTGTGATGGTTGTTGAAGGTGGTGGTGGTTGGTGGTTGTGGTAATTGGTGGTGGTGGTGTTGGTTGGTGATGATCAATTAGTGGTAGTGGTGGTGGTTGGTGGTTGTGGTTGTGGTGGTTGGTGGTGAGTAAGGTTATGGTTGACATGTGTTGGGTCATCCATCAAGAAATGTTAATATTTAAAAAGAATGCAATTCCTTATACAAAAACTCATTCCATTCTGATAATTAACAAACATAATTTTTTTTCATTACAACTTACATTTATGCATAGCCAACACTATCTTAATTATAATGACACTTACTATTTGGCTGAACTTATGTGTAGACTAGTAAAATAGGTCGCAAATAAAAACTCATTTGCAATGTTTGAGAAAACTTTAAACATTCTAAAAAAATTTCTTCCATTTAAGTTTTCTCTGAATGTTTGATAGAGCATATCTATCCTTTTCATGTTTCTTACATCTATGTCATTTTTAACAACCAAAAAAAGCTCATCGATGTTTACTTCTGATATAATTACCTCATCAATTCCATATTTAGGGCAGAAAACACGAGTATAAAAGTCGAACCCCGATCCATTAGGTGCACGTGCTGTAATTATTATTGCTCTACCGGGAGCTTCTTTGATCTTACTAAATTGTGGCTTGAAGGCTACAACATCTTCTCCGGATGGAAGCACCACCTACAACAAAGAATGTAGAACAAATAACCTTCAAGATGTATACTCACACCCATTTTTAAAAAATAAGTAAACTTTATCACAACTTAAACGCATACAATAACGTCATCAAGTGCATTCTTCTTTAGAACATCAACAACAGCAACACCGTTTAATATTTCTAAAATTATAGAAACTTCAAGATCATTGTAATCTGAAACCGGCACAGCTGGCATATCCAATTCTATGTAGAAACTGTCTTGTGGTTCACATTCAGTCTTTTTATTCAAGGTTCTTTTGGCTGCCAAAGTTCCAGAAAGCGTTGAGAATTCGATCGTATTAGAGTCCACCATGCCCGATCGGAAAAGAACATGGGAGGCTGCTAAAGTTGCATGACCACAAAGTTCAAACTACCAAAAAAATAAAACAAATGTAAGATTTTGTTATGATTATTAACACCATGTATGGCTAGTGACGAAGCCAATACAGGGGACAGTGTAACAATTATTAAATTTGTTAATTTATAGGATAATTTTGATCAAAATGGGACAATTTGACCCAAAAGAAGCATTTTATAACAAGTCGGTTACACATTTTGTATGAATTCCAATTCAAAATTTTAATCATTTATTATCGTGCCATGTGCCAAGAAACCATGGCTTCGCCATTATGTATTGCTAGAAATCGAAAGTGTAAAGTAACAACCCCAGATACAGGAGTGAACCAGGGCAGTGTAATAATTATTAAATTTGTTAATTTATAGGCTAATTTTGATCAAAATGGGGCAATTTGACCGAAAAGAAGCATTTTTTAACAAGTCGGTTACACGTTTTGTTTGAATTACAATTCAAAATATTAACCATTTACTATCGCCCCATATGCCAAGACACCATGGCTCCGCCATTATGTATAGCTAGAAATCGAAAGTTTAAAGTAACAACCTCATATAAAGGAGTGAACCACCGGAGCTGAAATCGAGGCTTATCTGCATCAATCAGAGTCAAGTAACCTGTCATCGGAAGATTGAATTCAGTGGCAACTGATTGCAACCACTTATCATCTTTCACCATATCATCTAACCAACACACCACCGCAGGGTTTCCTTTAAACGCAATGTTCGTAAACGCATTCACCTGTTTATCATAAAGAAACACCAGATTAACGATGTCACGATAATAGCATCAAAGTGATGATGAATACGAGAATGAACTTACAACGGAGTATTTGATGAGCTTTTTTGCCATTTTTGTCTCCTTTTTTTACGATGAGTAAGGAAATAATGAACTTACAACGGTGTGTTTGTGTTTGTCCAATTAAATGGTTATGAACCGCTCCATTCAAATTATTCTAGAGTTAAGTACATAATCGGTCCTTTGGTTTATTAGAAATAGAATTTTTTAGTATAGTATCAAAAAGAAAGAGCTTTGTTATTTCTAGTTCCAATTTTTTTCGTACTTTCGAATAAATTTGTGTTACTTACGAATAACAAGGACCATTTGTGCAATTTACCAATAAATCTCAATAGCAAAAGCACAATATCTTTTTTTTAACAGTAAATATGTGACGGAAAATAGATGTTATCTTATTCGGGTCCGCCTATTCGCTTCGTGGAATAGGTGTTAACTTTTAATCCCCTCAAAAGAAAACTCACTGCTGAAACAATCATCTAGCTCAACTCTAAATATTTTGGTCACAAACATCACATGTATTACTAACCTCTCTTTTTTCATGAGGTCACCGATCTCCCAACGCTCACGTCCCTCCTCCTCATTGTCTCCTGTTCACAAATCCACCTACCCCACTCTACTCATTTATCACACCACATAAATTTGTGAGTGCAAGTGTTATAGAATTGATTACTATTTTCGTCCCTAAGGTTTGGTTTCTTTTGTCTTTTTTATTTAAAAACTTTATTTTTTCTCTCTGTGTCCATGAACATTCTAAAAACTTGCAATTTTTCATCCACTTCCATTAAAGCCGTTTGTTTTACCCGTTAAGTAGACATCAACTTTGAATATTAAAAACAATCGAATAATATTTGAATGTTCAGGGCAATTGAACAATGTTTATTTGAGTTTTCTTTTTTCCTAATGTGGTGTAAAAGTACATAAATGCCCCTCACATGAGGTGCACGTAATGACTACTTAACAGGTAAATAAACGAGGTTAATGAAATTGGATAAAAATTACAAGTTTTTTAAATGTTAGGGACGCACATAGAAAAAAAAAATTTGATGAAAATGATAAAATGCATCAAATCTTAGAGACGAATATCACAGTTTACTCGAGAAAATGCTTAAAGAAATTTTGATTAACTGCGATGATATTGCTAGAGAGGGGAGGTTATGTTGGTGGTTCAAGTTGGTAAGGGGTTGGGGTTTTAAGTTTTTCAGTTTTTTTTAGCAATTTAGACAAAAGGTTCATATTTTTAAAAGGATAAAATAATCATCTTACATGATTTATATAAAAACTAGCGTTGGATCCCAACAATTTTATAAAAATTAAAACTAGAAGGATTAAACTTATTAGTTATAAAAGTTAGATTTCAAAGCTAAGTTGTATTTTTTGTCAAAGCACATGATCATTCGTTTATGGGGGAATTTCATATATATCCTTACAAACATATAAATGACAAACTCGTAATTTGATAAATAGCCGATGTCGAACTCGTCTGGTCGCTCAAACATATAAATGACAAACTTCAAATATTGCAAAGAAATACCTAATCTCCCAAGGACACGTCACTGAGTTAAATATTGAAGATCATTTTTAACAACAAAGCTAGAATTGGTGGTCTTTAAATTTAAAAATTTATCATGTGAGCCCAATTTTGTTGCTGGAATATCAGATGGGGCTGGAATTGATGGCCTCAGAATGTGGAGCCAGACCTATACTTGTCACTTGAGCTACCAAAGTCATGGGCACAAACACGGAGGATGACAGCAAAGCTTTGCGTCTAGCCATAGGTACCCGATTGAGGCATGTACGGATCAAGAAATATTGTAATGAAATTCTTTTTTGAGATGTTGTAATTGTGTAATTTACATATTAGAGTTAAATTCTTTGATTTGACAAAAATAATTATTTTCATTTTAAAGATTAAAACATTAATTGACATCCAAAAGTTTTATGATTTATTATATTTTTAGTTCAAAAGTTTCAATATTTCTGTTACCAGCTTAAAAATAAATTACGAAACATTTGAACTGAAAGTAAAAACAAATAATAAAAATTTTGAACTTAAATCAATGTTTTTAAACTATTGAGGGAGAATGATTATTTTTGTAAACCCTCGGGGAGTAAAATCAAGTTTCACTCTACATATTAAGACATATTTGTATGTAATATGTACAACTCACTAATCAACGGAATAACGCATTTCAAAGTCCGTTAATATCTTGTTAAAAGATATGTTAATGTCTGCTTGCGTCGATCATAACAATAAAAATAACAAGCACCACAATAATACTAGTAGTAGTTTTACCAATGGAAGTTCCGTTGGAAAGTCCCTCATAAATTAATTAAGGAGTAAATTACACGAGTGGTCCCCGTGATTATGTTAAAATTTTGAATTTGATCTTTAAAGTTTATAACATTTTTTTCTCTTTCATCTATGGTCTCTAAGTCTGTTTGTCAATAGTTAGTGATGTTAAAAACTATAAAAATGGCATTTAGTAGTTTTATTAAATAAAGCATTTTATTTATGTTTTTTATATTATTTATATTATTACATTATTAATATGTTTATTATTTAGTAAGATACTTCTTAAATACACAAATAAATTAGTTATTAAAAATATATGTTTAAAATGTTTGGTTTTTAACGTTGTTAAACCTTTTCATTTTCTAAATGTTAATCTTAAAACTGAATTTTCAAAACAAAGGCATTTTTAAAGAAAAAATATTTGTGTATTAAATAATAAAAATATTAAAACAATAAAAAAATAATTAAAATTAAAAGAAAACGTAAGTTGCATTGATGATCTCTATATATAAAATAGTAATTTTGATAAATTTAACCTCATTAACTGAATTAACAAAAGTATAACATCAAGGACTATCTTTAAATTCAACTTTTAATCACTCACTCCATTTTCTTTTCGCTCTTTAATCCCTTCATATCTCTCTCGCATGACCATTGCACAACGGAGCTCAAACGCACCATCATTATCCCCCACAACGGCACCATCACCACGCACCATCATGGCCGTCGTCATCGTCGCACCAGTGCTGCCATCACACCCCTACTATTGTCGCCATCACCATCGCCACCGCCGTTGCCATCACCATTGTACAACCACTGTCAACCTCGTCATCGAATTATCAAAGGTAATCAACCCCACTGTTTGATTTAGTGTTTCTGCAATGTTTCTACCCTATTGTTTGATATGGTATTTCTGCCTTTCTGTTATACAATTTGGTTAATTGATTGGGATAAATATATTTGATTTCTTTCAAGATTTATCATGGATGATTGGTTTAAGTATGCACATATTTTGGGCATAATAACATTGTTATTAAAACTTACACCATAGCTTCATTGTGTGTTGTTAAAACTTTCACTATGAGTAGCAAGATATGTGGTTATATTGACTCTAATGTCAACTTAGGATACAAGTTTTCTAGTGACTTTGTTGAAATCTGTCATCTTTCTTCTTGTTGATTACATTGTATGTTGTTAAAATCTTCGTGACTATTCATGTTTATGCCCACAATAAGTTCATAAATTTGGTTTCAAATGGCAAATGCCAGATTACATCGTATAGAGTCATACTCATAAATTCACGAGAGCATATATATGTTTTATTTTCATGCATCTTGATATTCAATTTTCCAAGAGAAATTTATTACAACGATAGAAGATAATTTACTCAGACCGGATTAAGCCCGAATGTTAAATTGTTATACCAAAAGAGATCCTTCCATGACTGTTGTGGCTTTACCTCGAAGAAGTACTCTTTGATTCTCCTTATCGAGATGGACACGTAATACGCCGCTTCTAGGTGATGCCTGCATACACCCAAAGCAAAAAAGAACGAGCTAAAGAGCACAACACATTAATCATAAACAAATGAGCAGGAGAAAACAACAAACTAGCATAAGAATGATCATATTATTGTCGGGTGTGTGCGTGTTTGGGCGAACCACAGAGTTAAACAAGGCAAGAGCAATGGGAATGTGGCAAACATCCTGAAAAAACAGAAACTTCAAGCATGCATAAAACCTGAGAAGAGTTACAGAGGTGATGACCAGCCTACAAAAAGGTAAATGTCTCAAAAATCCACACACGCAGAAGCAAAAGTGCTTTGCGATTTTGGCTATCACTTGGGGATCCGAGTTCACAATTCGCCTAATTTTCAAGATCTTTCCTTTTTTAATGGTCACAACTGATACACATGATTCATTTATGCCCACAGATCATTATGAAATATAATAATTCTCTCTTTAAAGCATGTATATATCAATCGTTTCCTAAAACATATGTATCATGCTTTCTTTCTAGTGCACGCACGCGCATGTGTGTGTGTGTGTGAGAGAGAGAGAGAGAGAGAGGAGGATACCTGATATGCAACAAAGTCGCATTTCCCCAACTTGTCATGCCAATAAGCTGCTAAGGCGCAATGTGCACTGCCACAAACAGGATCCTAAAACAAAAGAAAGCATAGTGAATGTCAAACAATCCTGCTAAAACTAACCACATTCCAATAATATTCATCCCATACTAGCAGTTATAATGATGTCTACTACTGATATAATTTGTTCCAGAAGTACAAGAACAGTACTCTAAATACTTCCAACTAGAGTCCACTATCAAACACTTTACAAGATTAAGGATACATTTGACTTTGGGTCTGGAACACTTGTGTTTCTAAAACTGGCATATAAAAAAAAGCAAGCTTTTATCAAAAACCTCATCAATTCCCAGTTTTGGGCAGAAGAAACGACTATAAAAGTCGAACTCTGACCCGTTTGGTGCATGTGCTGTAATCACTATCCCTCTGCCTGGGGCTTCTTTAATCTTATTGAATTGAGGGTTGAATTCTGCAACTTCTTTTGCTGAAGGAAGCACCACCTGTAAGAAAGAATAAAGAAAAACATAACTTTAACAGACTTTCATCACAACCTTATTGCCAAATGTGCAAATATAAGAGCAATTTCAATACATACATATATATCATCAAGTGTGTTCTTCTTTACATCTACAATAGAAACACCATTTAATATCTCTGAAAATGCAGAAACCTCAAGATCATTGTAATCAAAAACAGGCACAACAGGGAAATCCAATTCTATGTAGAAGCCATCCTGTGATTCACCATTTGATAAGCCATTGATCTTGCTAGCAGGAATTCTTTTGGCAGTCAAAATTCCAGAAAGGGTTGAGTATTCAATCATGTTAGAATTCACCAATCCAGACTGAAAAAGGAAGTGGGAAGCCGCTAAAGTTGCATGACCACAAAGCTCCACCTATTAGCAGAATATAACAAAGCAAGATTAATGAAATTTCATCAAGTGAACACAATCTCACACCCCATAATCAACAATCACATCATTTAACGGAATCAAGATACAGTATGAAATATAGCATTCAGCATATGGATGTAGCTCAAATTGGTGCCCTATGGTTATTCAAATGTACACAATAAGAAGCAGATTTTGAGATTCAAAAGGTAAAATATACACTCATCAGACAGCAGAGCACTCTAATTTTCACAGAAATCATTTCAATCCAGAAGTTTTACCACTAAATGCTGATAATAAATAAATCGAATGATAACCTAAATAAACAACTATAGATGTAATGAAATTGTGATTTTAAGCAACAATCAACCTCAGCTACAGGAGTGAACCATCTGAGACTAAATCTAGGGTTTTCCGAACCGTTTTCTGCAATCGGAGTCAGATAACAAGTCTCTGAGATGTTGAATTCAGTTGCAACTGATTGCAACCACTTTTCATCTTTCTCGATGTCATCTAACCAACACACGGCCGCCGGATTTCCTTTAAACGGAGTATCTGTAAATGCGTCCACCTGTTTATCAACGAAAATACACTATCAACAAGCAAATTGCAGCTCGTATACTGTTTTCATCGTTGTGTGTGTGAGTTTTAGTGAGTAAAATGGCGATTGATGAGAGAATAAGGAACTTACAACGGAGTATTTCACGAGCTTTTTCGCCATTTTTGCAGAGTTGTTTCGGTCAACGGCCAGTGGTCTTCGCCGGAGTCAACACCTGCTTTCTGCTAAGTGCCTTTGATATTTATTCAATTTAACTATTTGCATCCTTATAGTTTTAAAACTTTGATTCGCCTTCTTAATCTTTTGATTTTTTCCTTGTTTGCATCCCTGCGACTGATGTTGTTACATTACGCAGTTAAATGCGTCTTTATTTCTCTCTCTTGTAAGGGCATTTTGGTTATTTCATTCTTTCCTCTTTCTCTCTTGTAAAACCACTATAAAAAAATATGGATATGAACAAATCACTCTCCCCAATCTCACCCATCTCACCTCTCTCTCTCTCTTTATCTGTTTCCCCTTCGCTCTTTGCTCTTATCTTAAAGAAAAACGATGGTCAAATGTTCATGTGGATCTGAAACTTTTGTTCGAACATCATGGACCGTCAAAAATCCAGGCCATAGATTTCACTGTTGCACGAGAATGGGGACAAATTGTGGTTTTGTAAGTTGGGCTGAACCTGCACTATGTTCAAGATCTACAAAAATTATTAATGGGTTGTTAAGATCAAGCAACATGACAGAAGAAAGAGCCAGGAGGTTGGAGCATCAAGTGAAAAGATTAAGAATGTTTTTAATTTTGAGTTGGTTCTTTTTTATTGTGTACTTCATTTGTTAGTGAAGTAGTAGAAGTTATTTTGTACCAACTAACCTAATTTTCTCCTAAATATTGTAAAGGTCAATTAGTAATGGTTGTACAAGTTTAATGGTTTATGAGAGACATTTTGTGATGATAAGCTTTGTATAATGAAGAACATGCAATTAACAAAAATTGACCCCAACAACCAGCTGCTATTTTCATACCAATTGACCCTAACAACCAACTGCCATTTGCATACCAATTATTCCCATTCCATATTATACTAATATACGCCATACACCAACATACAGTTATAGAAACAACATCAAAAGGCTTTTGATTACATCTAAAAAGCATGAGTGGCAGTAACATTGTTGGAAGCAACAAAGCATGAGCAAAATACATACCCAAAATACATAATTAACTAAGGGATCATGTTCCAGTAACAAATACATCAAATTAACAAAAAATCCATATTCAAAATACATAAACCAGCTGACTATTGACTTTCCAGAGGAGCACCTTGTGAAACCTGTTGTGATGAACCTTGTCCCTTACATGATCTTTTGTTGTGTCCATAATTCTTGCACAGACCACACTTAACAGAAAATCCTTTTTTCACCAACTTCCGGTCTTTGTTAACTTTACTTGCATCCACCTCCTCAACTGATTTCTTCCTCTTCTTTCTAGGTCTGCCAACCTGAGTATGATGCTTTGGAGGTATCAGTGTAGTTGGGGAATTTGATGGCATCCACATGGGTCTCCCATTGATAGGCTCAAGGGTGTTTTTATATACATTCTTTGAGGTTTCTAACCGATACACTCTAACACCCAAGCCTGAAGAATTGCATTTTGCTGGTCATAAGTTGCCAAATCCCATATGCAAGCTACTGCATGCTTACAAGGCATGCATGTAAGCTCCTATTTTCTACACGAGCATGTTTGTTTCTCTAAGTCAACACAAACTTGATCCATCCATGGTCCACTTGGTATTTTTTAACTCCAGCCATGATAACACTATATTCACTTGCTTGTTTCTTAATAAGATCCAAGCTTTTAGCTGCAAAGGGTGTAAGGGGCCCTGGACATTTTGAAATCAACTTGTGAACAACAACAAGCCTCATTAGCATGTATTCCCTAACATACTCAAGACATAAAATTATAGGCTTGTCTCTACCCATAACCAACTGCTTGTTAAAGACTTCACAAATGTTGTTTTATAAAATATCACATGCTGGCCTACCTATTTTATAAACATTGAATAAGAGAAGAGCATGACCTACTAATACTGGGTTTTGAAAAACATCAATTCTAAAGTCAAGTAACACATACCACTAATGTGAGACCTACTCCAATGCTTTGCAGGGATTTGCTTCAACCAGTCATACAGGGATGGATCTTGTTTTCTTATGGTCTCCACGTGTTTTTCAAATTCAAGGATTGTGGTTGAACTTGCACATTTCCATAAAAGATCCTTATACATCTGCCCTCTCTATTTTGCTTTCATGTTCTCATGAATGTGTCTTAGGCAAAACCTATGCTCAGCTGCTAGAAACACCTTCTTAACAACAGGTACAATTCCCTAAACAGGTTAAAACAGATGGTAGTAAAATATAATTTCACTTTTGAAGTTTAAACATATTGCGATTAATAAAACTAGTAACAAATTACCTTCTGTCTGTCACTTATGAAAGTGAAGTTTGAGTTTATGCCCGGATCTAGATCATCACCAAGAAGTTGTAGAAACCATGTCCATGAATCTGTTGTTTCAGCCTCCACCACTGCATATGCTACTGGATAAATTCCATTATTGGAGTCAACACCAACTGCAATCAACATTTTTCCTGGGAATGAACCTTTCATAAAGGTCCCATCAAGACCTAACAGGTCTCTCCCACATGCTTTAAAACCAACTTTCATAGCAGCAAAGCTGATGTAAAGTCTTTTGAATTGTCTAGTTAAACTACTAGGATTACACTCCCTTTCAACCTCTAACTTAATTGTTGAGCCTGGGTTAGATCTTAACAGCTCTTGACAATAATCCCTCAATAACCCATACTGAGATAAATAATCACCCTCCATTTTCTTTAATGCCATCACTTTTGCTACAAAGATTTTTTTGATAGAGATTTGAATTTGGTTTTTCCTCTATAAAATGTCTTGTAGGGCCTTTAGGGGTATATTAGGGTTATACTCAAGTAGGGGTTCTGCTTCTTTAGCAATCACTGAAGCTGTGTAAAGCCTGAGCTTTCTTATTTGAATACAATTATGCTCTTCTACAAAAGTCTTCACAACAAACAACTCATCTGTATTGGGCCTTGATATATGCAGTTTCCATGGGCAAGTCGTAAGTGGGAACCTTTTTTTTCTTTTAGGGTTATTATTTATTGTACCACTACCTGCCCCTTTGTCTTTTCCAGATTCCCTTCTTTTGGACCTATCTGCTTTTGAACATTCCCCATTTTGCCCTTCACTACAAAAAGAACCAACATTTGTTCCATAACACACCACATAAACTCTTAGTTTGTCATCTTTTACAAATACTAGTTGCCTCCTAGTTTGTATAGCAATTGACTTAACAATGTCCTTGACCTCTTCTTTATCCCCAAAGGTTTGATCAACATAGAATGATGATGATGCAACAACTGACTTCCAGTTTCTGTTCTTCCTATTTAGCTTTTTAACTTCCCTTCGAGATGGAGCAGCATCTGCATCACTTGCACTGTCAAAGTTGTCTAAATCAACCTTTGTAGTATCATCTTCATCACTTTTATCATCTCCATCCAGATCATCTACATTCATGTCAACAAATGCTCTGTATTCTTCCATATCAACATCCACATCCTCTAAAGGATTATCTACATCTACAATAAAATCTTCATCATCAGATTCAGATCCACCACTAACAGATCCACCAGAATCATTGTTATGCTAACGTTATGGCTCAGTCTATTCACCAGATTCATTGTAATGCTGATGTTGTTGCTCAAGTTGTCCTGTACAAAAGGGTTCTATAAAATTAGACAAGAAAACATCATCTTGCAACATCTCACTAGAATTATTGATAGGCTGATCAACCCCTTCTTGTACTTCTTCATCACTTTCAAACATTGCAAGTGCATCCATAAGCTGATCAACCCCTTCTGCTTCTATCACTGGTTCTGCCACTTGTTATCCATAAATTGATCAACCCCTTCTGCTTCTATCACTAGTTCTGCCCCTTGTGCATCCAGAAACTGATCAACCCCTTCTACTTCTATCACTGGTTCTGCCCCTTGATCCGGACCTTGTGGAACCTCATGTTGAAACCACTCAAGTTGTAATTGTCTTCTACAAGGATTAGATGGTCTGCTATCATCAATCTCTTAGGGAACCTCCTGTTCAAATCACTCAAGTTGTAATTGTCTTCTGCAAGGATTAGATGGTCCACTATCATCAATCTCTTCGATTATCACCTTCGACCCTTGGTTAGGAGACTGCAAATAGGTTTTCAGCCTTGTAACTTTGTGTTCTATGTAGAGTTCAATCACCTTAAACATGTGCACGTATTATTGCATGTTATGTACATCCATATCACCACCTAGAGCTCTTAAACCAAAATCCAAGTCCTGATTCATAATCTTAAAGTTGTAGTACATTACCTCATCCCTATCATAACCTAACTCTTCCATCATAGCATCAACATCATAGGTTGAAAACACATCAATGTCTACTATGTCCACGTATGTAACTTTACCCTTCACATACCTTCTTCCTGGGAACTTCACAAATTCTCCACCGTGATGGATTTAAAGTGTAAAAAAAGTAGGCTCATTAGCTGTAACAAATGTATACTATAATATAAGAACAATATGATGATAAAATAAAGCTCCTAATTTATGTTGATTTTGAAGAAAACATACCATAAACTTCAATTGGATTAAACACTGGATCATCGGTGTCACGAATGTACCAGGTAGGAACAACCATCTTTCAAATGGGTTTAACTGGCCATGATCAGCTAATAGTTGAAGACGATGATGAAGTTTGATTCTTGATTTTAATCGGCTTTGTGCTTCAGTGGATTGTTAGAGTGTAAAGTGAAAGTGGGTTTTACAAGAGGTAAAAGAAACCCTTATAATGGTTTTACAAGAGAGAATGGGGAAAGAATGAAAGGACCAAAATGCCCCTGCAAGAGAGAGAAAAAAAGACGCATTTAACTGCGCAATGTAACGGAGTCAGCCACAGGGATGCAAACAAGGAAAAAATCAAAAGATTAGGGGGCGATTCAAGGTTTTAAAACTATAAAGATTCAAACAGTTAAATTGAACAAATATCAGGGATGCAAACGATAATTTACTCTAATACTAACTACCAATCTTTTTAAATACAATATTTTCAGAACGGAATCGGACCGGAAACTAGTTATTTTATTTATCGATTGGTTGGATTGTTCGAATCGAATTTATATTATACTAATTACCAATCTTTTTATGTATAATGGTTTTGTACCTTATACATGCATAGTGGATCTTTAAAAAAATTGGACTTTTCATTTTTAACCCAAAGGTTTTCATATTTTGCATAGCAACCTTCCAAATTTTAATTACTTTTACTTTAAACCCAAAACTCTTTATCTTTTGCAATTTAATCTTACAAAATTTTATACCTTCAACTTTGTTCTCTTATAGTTTTCATATTTTGCAAATTTTCGTCTTACGTTCGTTCTAGGTTTTGCAAGTTAACACGACACAAACATACATGTGCGATTTATCATTTTACGATTCGTTCTAAATTTTGTAAGTTAACACAGCACAACACGCGTGCGTGGTTTATTGTTTTTAGGTCTATATTCCCCCTTTAACAGGTTCGTCGCAACGTGTTAGTATTAAATCGACTTAGTTATATTTTTATGTGTTTTACGCTTTGGTCTTATTTTTTCGTATTAACACACCGCAATTTCAGTATTAATGGTCATTAATGATAGTGTGACATTGGTGTTATTTTGCATGGTTTTACGACCCCGCAACACGGGAAGATTAATTCTAGTTTAAAAACTAAAGTACATCATAATTATATATAGGGGCCGGTTACTATACAAAGTGTAAATTTCATGCGAAGCGTACGAAGTCACTAGGGCGTGACACGTCTTTTTTGACGGATGGGTAGTTTCATTTGTGCCATAATTACGCATAAAAGGTACATAATTATACAAGTTATATTTATAATCAAGCAAGTTATATATGTTATTACGCAAAGAAAATTACTCAAATTATAAAAAATAATTTCCCAATTTATATGTATAATTACGCAAGTTATATGATAATTACGCAAGTTATGTTCATAATTACGCAGTTTATAATCACGCAAGTTATACGCACAACACATAGACGCTTTTAAAAAAAAGTATTGATTTAAAAAAACGTAAACTATACTCAAATTAAAGAGAATAAAATGCTCGATTTTATGGTGTGGTTTTTTTAAAAAAAAATAACGTCGTATAAAAAAGTTATATACGTTTAAAAAAATTAGGGGAATTTGAAAAAAGTTAACAATTGTAGACTATTTTCGAATTTACCCTCTAACCATCATTCCATACGTGATTATTTCACTTTTAATTTGAACGGTCCATATTCTAAATCAATGGTTGGAATTACTTCGCCGACTTCGCATGATTTTTTAACTTTGTATAGTAAACTTTCTCTATATATATAATTCAATATAAGTATTTTATTTGTGTATTTTGTAGTTATATATAGAGTAAATTACTAATTTTGTCCCTGTGGTTTGGTCATTTTAAACATTTAAGTCTAAAAACAAATTTTCTAACAAATCAAGCCCTATGGTTTGTATTTTATAACTCTTTCAGTCCAATACACTAATAGAGTTAGATTTTTCAATTAGTTTTTAATAAAATGACCAAAATGCCTTTGGACTGAAATTGTTACTTTTAATAACCTCAGGAACAAAAAACGTAATTTACTCTCCCACACAAACATATTATATATGTATATATATATATATATATGTATATATATATCATATATATCATATATATATATATATACATGAAATTTTTTTATTTTTATTTTTTAAACTTCTTTAAATTTTAATTTTAACTCGCTCGGTTTTAAACGTCGTATTTAAACATTCATCTTATCTAATAAAAAAATTAAAACCGTTTGGCTTATTATACTTCTTATTTAAACTATTAAGCTACTTAAAAATCCTTTTAATCTATTTGTTTTATTTAAACCGCAAAGTCTTTTTAACTGTTATTTTATTTAAAATTTTTTTAATCATTCAATTTTATTAACCTTCTTTTTAAAAAAATTTGTATTTAATCATATTTTCAATTATCCGGCTAGTTTAAATGTAATCTTATCCCGTTCTTTTATTTGAACGTTTTTTTACTATTCGTTTATTAAAAAGCTTTCTTTTTAAACCAACCTTTTAATTATTTAACTATTTAACTAATATATGTGTATATGTATAAAAAAAATTTAGTTTTATTTTTTAAAGTTTTAAAATATTTTTTTAAACCGTTTGGATTTAAACCGATAGTTTAATCACTAAAAACATTTTAAGTGTTTATAAACCATGTGGTTTTCCATACATTATTCTTTAAACAATTGGTTTTTAAAAATAATTTTTAAAAGGTTAATTTTTAAACAATTTTTAAAATCATTCATCTTCAAACTGTTCGGCTTTATAATCATTCGGCTTTTTCAACGTATTTTTTATAATCGTTCGGCTTTTTAAATATTTTTTATAATCGTTCGGCTTTTTAAATATTTTTTAAACCGTTCATCTAATTAAACTTCTTTCTAAATTTGTTTGCCTTATTTAAACGTCTTTTTCAAATCGAGTGTTTATTCAAACGCAAATATTGACTTAAAAATTTTAAATAAACGAAATACAGGTAATTTTAATATCATAAAAGCCCTAATTGTAATTATCAAAAGTCAAGTTAATCCTTAAAATAATACAAATGACATAAATTTAAAAATCACTTTCAAGTCAACTTGAATAAAAGATGACAAAAATCAAAAAGAGAAAAAAGATGTTTTAATAAAATAAATTGTTTAAAAAGAAATATTTTTAATAAACGTATAGTAAAAAGGCATTCAAATAAAAGAACAGGATAAACTTGCATTTAAACGAGCCAAATAATTAAAAATATGTATAAATACAAAAAATTTAAAAATGAAGCATAATAGAATTAAACGATTAAAAAAAGACGTTTAAATAAACAACAGTTAAAAAGACTTTGCGGTTTAAATAAAATAAATAGATTAGAAGGACGTTTAAGTAAGCTTAGCAGTTTAAAACAAGAAGTATAATAAGCCAAACGGATTTAAATATTCCATTAGATAAAATGAATGGCTTAAATACGACGTTTAAAACCGAGCGATTTAAAATTAAAATTTAAAAAACTTTGAAAAATAAAAATAAAAACATTTCGCGCGCGCGCGTGTGTGTGTGTGTATATACATATAATATGTTTGTGTGAAAGAGTAAATTACGTTTTGGTCCCTGAGGTTATTAAAAATAACCATTTCATTCCAATGGTATTTTGGTTATTTTATTAGAAACTAACTAAAAAATCTATCTATGTTAGTGTATGGTACTGAAAGAGTTATAGAATACAAACCATAGGACTTGATTTGTTAGAAAATTCATTTTTGGACTCAAATGGTTAAAATAACCAAACCACAGGGAACAAAATAGTAATTTACTCTTATATATAAAATCAACAATAATCATATGTCTAAAACTCTAATTCATCGTCCCACCGACCCGTTAAACCCATTACACTCCAAATTTTTAAATTTAAAAAATAAAAAATATTGAAAATCTTGTCTGAGACGATTCCACCAAACCGACCGATTCTTTGTCAACAAACGATTTGGGGTGGATTGGACCTGTGGCCTAACTGAATCCCAGCCCGACCGGCCGGTCTGATCTGAGTCAAACACCAATGGTTTAATATTACCCATTTCGGGTCTCGCTCGGAGCAAAAGTGCTTTGAGATAACTCAGGAGGTTTCCTACTTGTGGGTTTCTTCCTGAGGAGATTGAAGATGCGGTCCCCGCTAAGAAACAAATAAGTGAGCCTGATTAAAATATATCACCTGGTTGATTTGATTGTGGCGTTTATCAAATGTCTATATGCGGTGTTGGGCCTCATATATTCTTGTCTTCGACCTCGTAACCATACACATACCTTGTTTTGTTATGTATATGCTCGTATTCAACATCACAAACTCACGCATATGTCAGTATTCAACCTCTTAGACGCCAATTTTGAAAAAATAGAATCTATATATAATACTAAAAGAGTAATTTAGGGGGACACTTGACACATTTCTAGGCCCTCTAAGTTTATTTTGTTCGCCTCTCTCTCTTCTTAAATAACTACCTAAATTAATAAATATTATATAATTTTATTTCTTTTTTAGATTAATTTTTATAATAAATTAAAAAAGATGTCTTTTTATTAATGTTATTTTTAGAAAATAATTTTTAAACAATTAATTTTTTTTTTCAAAACATCTAACTTTTTTTAAAATATAAAATATTTTAAAATTGGTATTTTTAAAAAATAATTTTTTTAAACTAAAAATAATTAAAATTAGGAGTTATAATAAAAAGTTTTAGAAAATAACATTTTTAATACGGTTTGTTTTGAAAAAAAATGTTTAACTTTTTTGAAAAAAATGTTTAAAACAAAATTTTAAAAATTGATATTATTATTTTATTACTGATAGCTCATATGTATTCTTAATCATATCTTATTTTAGATTTTTATACTTCATAAATTTTATTATATTTAATATTTTATTTTTTCAACCCGTATAATACATAGGTTTACTAAAATTAATATTAAATAAATAATAATCAATAACTGATTAGGTATATTATGAACATTTATAGCCCGATCCAACCCGGTTCAGTACTATATCTTTATATTTGATTACAGAGTCAAAATCATTCGAAATTGATCTAATTATTGCACATAACTTTTCAGTGTATATTATTCAAATCTTAATTTCTTCATACTAATATTCTCACACCCACTCAATATCTAGCTCATGATTTGACCCGTCAAAAGTATTTCTCTTAGGTCTAAAAAAAGATAGTTTTCTTTAACTGTATATTTTGCTATGACAATAAACAAAAGTTAAGGTCAATCTCTGTCAAATGTCGGTTTATATCCTTAAAATAGCCTATTTGTATGCATGATCAGCTTTATGTTATCTTGTCACAAGTTAAGAGTAAAGATGGATTGAAGCTCTTAGCTTTAGATAATGAGTGTAAACCTACTAATGTTACTAAAAATGTAGTTTATAAGTATGTTTTTGCTCATTCGTGACCTTATAATAAAAAGTTGTTATGTCTTATTTAATATATAACACACTTGATTTTATTTTTATTTTTATGTTATTTAATAATTAACTCTCCACACTTTCGTATAATATATGGGTAACTAAAGCCAGTGATTGATATGACAAGAAGATGCATTCAACAAAATTACAAGAATTATGATAAATATAAAGCTTTAATGTAGTAAGTTTTATTTAACACTTATATATTCAATTATACATAACTAGAAATCATCGCGCGTTGCGCGAGAAACTCCGCTAAAGGCTCAAATATCAAACGCAAATGTTAAAGCATAGTGACGGTTATCATTTCGATGCTAACAAAAAAATCGATGGCTCGGTTGTGAACATTAAAATGTAAATAAAATGCATATCGCGAAGATATATTTAAAAATTTTAAGAATTTATGTCGCTATAAAGCTAAATGGCAATAAATACAAAGAGTCATCACATACCGAGATTTAGCCTTTTAACTTCTCTAACGATTTAACTTATTCACATTACTTACGATTTAGAACAGAACGAATAGTAACTTCTCTAATAGTTTTTGGTCATTTGTTATTAGCATTTATATTTTTTTGTGAGACAAAAATCGTATTCATAAATAGTACTTGTGGGTGGAACCCGTGCTATACAGCGGGGTTTATAAAAATTTGAAAGATTTAGCTCTTATAATTCATACGTAAGTACTAACCACCTGAAAAAATTTACGTGCAAAACACTGATAAACAAGTTTAATAGAAAAATACGAGAAAAAATAAATATATCAAGACAGAGAAGAAAAATAGTGAATGCGTGGATGGTGACTTTATTATAATTAACAAGCTCTATTATAAATTGGTTAAAAGAAAATTTGACATAATTCGAAGGCTTATATATAATACTTAAAAAAATTCAGGTGATTAAATGTAAATTTAACATAATTCAAAGACTTAAGTATAAAAAATTTATAAAATACAAAAAAAGAGGTAGAGAAAAAAAATATTGTGGTTAGTTTCAAAAAATCTTTAAAGGTTTAAATATAAAATCGAAAAAAATGGTTTTTTGTTAGTTTGAAGAAAAAAAATTATTGTGTTGATATTAAGAAAACCTTTAACTTCACTACGTATAATCTTTCCTATTTCTTATATATAGTGATTTGGCAGATGTTATCGAATCTCTTTTCCGACCTGTCTTAAGCACTAATATATTTTGGTACTATTATTATTATAACTATGTAAACATTTAGTGATTATGTACTTAAGTTTTTAAATAAAATAATACTTAAATCAAATAGTATTAAGTTACAAAAACATAAATAATAAATATACATATTTTAATATTAATTTAAAGTATTATAAATAAGATAATACTTAAAATAAATATATATTAAATAATATATTAATTAGAAAAACTTTATTAATTATGAGTAAATTAGAAATTATTATATATAGTACTTGAGGGTATGTTTTAAAAAGTTATATGAAGTGTCTTAAATTTTGAGTAATATTAGAAGTGTGTCTTTCTTAAATGTTTTATATAATAGTATGAAAAATATAGATATAGATTATTATTATTATAATCATTTTTATAAAATTATTAAGTAATTATCTAGTTAAGTATTCAAATAAGATACTGTAAGAACCATCTGAGGATTATGAGGCTGATGCAACCAACAAGCCAGAACAACCAAGTCTTACATGCATACATTAAGGAACAAAGATGAACTAGCTTAGGAAGTCTTACGCTCTCAAATATGTCTAAGTGTAAGATCTTCCGAAGCTAAAAGTTCAGAGGAAGTTACTTCGGAAGTTTCACACTCAAACAGAAAATTATTCCAAGAGTGAAATCTTCCGAAGCCAAATACCAACATCTTCCGAAGCCAAAGATGAAGTCTTCCGAAGCCATTTTGCTGAGAAGACTGATTTCTTCCGAAGACAGAGAAGACATGCTTTTTCTGAATCAACTTTTGATAAAGCTGACATACTTTCCGCTGCCTGCTCTGATGGTTCACCTACTTTACACAAGTTGGTGAAACTTCCATATTTTATCAAACAGTAGAATATGGTCTTTGTCTGTAACTTACCTTACTTGTTCCTGTAGACTTTTTGTATAAGGAAATGTCAGTGAGCTATGGCATATCATAGTCACTAGTCAAAAGGCAATCTGCCTTTTGACTCTAGATTGATCTTGTTGTCTAGATTAGTCAAATCCCAACTGTCTTTACATGTAAGTGACGGTTGTAGGTTGTAGTATAAAAGTGTCTCAGGTCCTTGTATTTTCTTCATGCTTTGTAACACTTATAATAGAACTTGAGATCAATATACAACATCCTTGAAAACTACTCTTGTCTTCTTGTGATATTGTTATTGTTTCACTTACATTACTTATGTTTGCTTAGTATCTTCTAAATAGTTACCAGTTCCCTATTTGAATTGTTAAGTGATCTAAAGTTCTCTCCTCCTGTGAAGCTAATTGCAAACTTAATCACCCTTACCCGGTCCTGCAATTGGTATCAGAGCTTTATAGGCTCTTGATTGTAAGATCTCACCATCTTTAATCCTCTTAGCTTCACACATCACTTAACTCTTCAAATGACAGCTATCTCTAAGGCTGATATAGAAACTGGAACTATGACAAAGTCCCCACTGATCACTCCTGAGGATTTTGACACTAGGTGCCAAAGAATGGAAGGCTTCATCAAGTCCCAGGATTCCAGGATGTGGGAGTCTGTTGTCAGTGGACCTCATATACCATCCACCACTTCAGCTGCTACTGGTGGTAGTATGATACTCAAAGAAAGGGTTGACTTCTCTGAAGAAGACTGG
This sequence comes from Flaveria sonorensis, assembly GCA_025506505.1. Lineage (NCBI taxonomy): Eukaryota > Viridiplantae > Streptophyta > Magnoliopsida > Asterales > Asteraceae > Flaveria > Flaveria sonorensis. The sequence goes on from CM046423.1 coordinate 62,635,451, forward strand.
AAGAAGATTGACATTGATCAGAAAGCCATGACAGCCCTTCAGATTGCTCTTCCAAATTCCATCTACAGAGGTTTCAAGAAGTGCAAGACCGCTAAACAACTGTGGGATGCACTAAAACTGATGTATGAGGGGTCCAATGAAGCCAAAGAAAACAAGAAGGACCTTTTGAAGCAGCAGTTTGAAAATTTCACCTTCAAGACAGGTGAAACCATGACTCAACAGTATTTCGGGTATGTTGAGATTGTGGATACTCTGGCTGATGTTGGAGTAACTATTGAGAATAGGGATATTGTTAGGAAGTTCATGTCCTCTCTTCCCAGACAATGGACACACTATTGTGTGGTCATTAAGAGGACTGAAAACCTCAAGACCCTGACTCTCACTGAGTTATATGGAATACTCAGTGGATACCAGATGGAGATGAACATGGAAAACCCATCTGGTAACTCCAACACTCACCAGTGTTCTGCCATTCATGTGGGTGAAAGGGATAGCAGAGAACCACAGCACCATCTTATCTGCTACCCTGAAACTTCACAAAAGGGCCCTTTCATCACCTTCCCAGAGACACCCAGAGAGTGCTACATCCAAGGAAGTCCATTCCAAGAGACAAGCACCTCTCAAGCCTTTGTCTCTACTGATGAAAGTTCAGGAAACTTTCTTTTCATTCTTGAAGACCTGGATTGTATCCATCCAGATGATCTGGAATACATAGAGATAGTCTAGCAGATGGCTCTTCTCATTCATAGAGCCCAGAAATTATACAAGAGGACAGGGAGAAGGTTTCCCAGCAATGCTGCCAGTGGCAAGTTTGGACTGGACAAGAGCAAAGTGAAGTGTTACAACTGTAATCAGATGGATCACTTTGCCAGAGAATGCAAGGCACCTAAGTCAAATGGTGGCCAAGCATCATCCAGGCCAAACTACACTAAGGGAGGGCACCAGAATAAGAAGCCAAGACAGCAAGCTGCTATTGCTATTGAAGAAGGAGGCTTTGACTGGAGCTTTCAGGCTGAAGATGCTTCACCAAATCAGGCACTTGTGGCTGACCATGATGAGGCTAAGGTACTAGAACATCTTTGCTCTCCTGAATGTATTACTAAAGTGAATAGATACAGGTCCTACAACTTGGAAATGAGATCTGGTATTGAGTCCTTGAATATTCTAAAAGCTGATTTTAAAAGAACTGAAAATGACTATAAACTTAAGATAGAAGATCTAGAGAAAACAGTTTCAACTCTTAAACATGAGCAAACAAATTACAGGACTCAAATTAAAGATCTCATTACCAAGTTGACTGAATGCCAGGCTGAGCTTGTGATCAGCAAAGCCCGGGCTGAAAAATGTGTTCTTGAAGAAGAGACCTTCAAGAACATCATATCCTCATCTCTGCATGCAAAAGTCTGTTATCAGAATAAGCAGGGACTGGGATCTACTAAGATAGCTCCTCCACACACTCTATTATCTGTAAGATCTCCAAGGTGTGGAACTGGTAAAGATGAGCTTCCCTTCATAGACCCTAGTGTTGAAGAGGATGAAGAGGAGATGGTGAGGGATGATTCTGAAATGAGTGAAGAGAGTCAATCCAAAAAGGGTCACCATGCTTTTGAGGAGAGTAAGAAGGCTGGTATGACAAAGACAAAGAGGAAGAACTTGATCAGAAGAGCAAAGAGAATATCAAAGAAGGCTCAAGAGATCAAGGCCACTTTTGACTCCAAGCAGAAACAAGTATTCATCTCTGTAGGGTTTGAAGTGGTAAAGGCTGAGGAATCAACTACAAACTCTAGTACCAGGAGTTTTAGTACAGTTCCAAATCATTCCAGCAAAGAGAAGGCTGAATTAATGTATACCACTGCTACACAGTCTGAACCATCCTCCTCCATGAGCAATTCTCTCCCTAACAAAATTGCTGCATCATCTGTGAAGAAGAAGCTGGAGAAAGAAAGTGTTCAAGTTCAGTCTTGCTCTCAGAAAAAGACTCCTAAAAGGAAGCAAATGGAATGCATCATGTGTGGTAGTACTTCTTATCTGGCTAAGGATTGCATTTACAATCCCAAAAGCACTATCCACATGTTCAAAGAGAAAGCTTCTAGGAAGAAGAAGGAAAAGCTAGCTTCGGAAGGAAAATCTGTTTCCTTTGGAAGCCCTAAAGTGAAAAGGAAAACAGGTGGTAAATTGCCTTCGAAAGGAAAAATGGTCTCGGAAGAAAGGAATACTTCCGAAGCACCAAAGCCAGCTGCAGCGAAAGCTAGATCTTCCGAAGGCCCAGTCTCCAAATCTTCTAAAGTTATTAAAACTTCCGAAGCTTTGAAGGTCAAGCCCAATCTTCCGAAGGTAGTGTGGAAGATGAAGGAAGACCATGTGACTGAAAGTTCATCATCAGCAACAGCAAATGATCCTTAAAGCCTGAACATAGGATCACTTACTATTTTATTGTCTTCTATTCACTTTGACAAGCCCAAGACTAATAAGGCTTGGGTTCCCAAATGTAACTAATTCATCTCTTTTTGTGTAGGGGCAGCTGAAAACCAACAAGAATGTATGGATCATTGATAGCGGCTGCTCAAGACACATGACAGGCAATGGCTCCTTGTTTCAAAACTTTAAGAAGTTTGATGGAGGGCCAGTTGCTTTTGGAGGAGATGCAGGAGGTTACATCACTGGCAGGGGCATGGTCTCAAATGAAAAGCTCAGCATTGAGAAGGTAAACTTTGTCAAGAAGCTTGGATACAATCTTTTGAGTGTGTCCCAATTTTGTGACTAAAAACATCACATGCTCTTCACTGAGCATGAGTGCATTGTTCTCAAGCCTGGGGTGGTTATTCCTCAGGAGTACATCCTGCTTAGAGCCCCCTGGAAGGGAAACATTTACAAGATGGATCTGCAAGAAACAACTCCCTTCGGAGAAGTGTCTTGCTTTCTATCTAAAGCAAATAGTGATGAGTCTTTTCTCTGGCATAAAAGAATGTGCCATGTAAACTTTAAAAACATGAATAAATTGACTAAAAATGATTTGGTAACTGGAATGCCAAAGAAAGAGTTTACAAGTGATGACCATTGTGTTGCATGCCTGAAAGGGAAGCAACACAAAGTGTCTCACAAGCCAAAGGAAATAAACTCCATCACTACTCCCCTACACTTATTACATATGGATCTGTTGGCCCCACCAGTGTAATAAGTCTAGGAAGGACCTCTTATTGTCTAGTGATCACAGATGACTTCACAAGATTCACATGGGTCTTCTTCCTTAGAACTAAGGATGAGACTCCTGAGATCTTGAAGAACTTCATTCTGAAAATTGAGAATCAATGTGATCACAAGGTTAAAACCATAAGATGTGATCAGGGAACAGAATTTAAAAACCAAATCCTTGATACATTTTGTGATGAAAATGGTATTTTAAGACAATATAGTGCTCCCAGGACTCCCCAGCAAAATGGTGTTGCTGAGAGGAGAAACAGGACACTTATTGAGGCTGCTAGAACCATGTTGTCTGACTCTAAACTGCCTATCACCTTCTGGGCAGAGGCTGTCAATATAGCCTGCTATGTGCAGAACAGAGTTTTAGTAGTTAAGACTCCTGGTAAGACTCCTTATGAGATGTGGCACAAAAGGAGACCATTCATTGGTTTCCTCAGGTCATTTGGATGTCCATGCACCATCTTGAATACCAAAGATCAAGTAGCCAAGTTTGCTGAGAAATTAGATGATGGACACTTTGTTGGATACTCCTCTCAAGCTAAGGCTTATAGAGTATACAACCTCAGAACTAGAATAATTAAGGAGTCAGCCAATGTGACCTTCAATGAAAACACTCCTAGTGTTAAAGGTTCTGGTCCGAATTGACTGTTTGATCTTGATTTAATTACCAACTGTTTTAACAAATCTTGTGAGAATGTTTTAGGATCTACAGATAATATATCAACAGGTGATCTTGACCCAAGATTTGAGCTGAGAAGACTAAACAAGAATATTACCTCAGCTCCAATGGTAACTAACCCTGCAAGTGAAGCTCCTATCAGCACAAGCATGACAAATACTGCTGATTCATCTGAGATACCTTCAAATTCCAACTCAGAGGCTCCTAATCCAGGTGAAGGAACTTCAAATGCAAAAGGAGATGGAGGTGGTGACAGTGATCATGAATTTCTTGATGCTGATAACCACTCCATAGAAGACAACATTAATGATGTAACACACTCATTGGATCAAGCTTCTCTTGATAAGTGTGTTGATGTGGTGCGTAGCACTTCTTTGCCAGATCTAAATTTCTCTAACTTAGATCTCTCAAATCAACTTGCTGTGATCCCTCAACTTAGGATCCACAAGTCACACCCCACCATAAACATCAATAGAAATGTTGACACAGGGGTGAGAACAAGAGGACAAACACATGAGAGCAATGTTTGTCTGCATTCTTGTTTCTTATCCCAGATTGAGCCAAAGAAAGTTGATGAGGCTTTGAAGGATGGAAGCTGGATTGAGGCAATGCAAGAAGAGTTGCTTCAAATCAGAAGACAGAAGGTGTGGAACCTATGTCCTCTTCCTCAAAGGAAAAGTGTCATAGGAACCAAATGGGTATTCAGGAACAAGAAGGATGATAGAGGGATTATCATCACGAATAAGGCTAGACTGGTTATCCAAGGATACACACAAGAAGAAGGGATTGATTACACTGATGTCTTTGCTCTAGTTGCAAGACTTCAAGCTATAAGGATATTCCTAGCTTATGCTGCATCCAAGAATTTCAAGGTCTACCAGCTTGATGTTAAATGTGCCTTTCTGTATGGGGTGATTGATGAAGAAGTTTATGTCAAACAACCACCTGGCTTTGCAGACCCAGATCATCCTGATTACGTCTGCAAGCTTGATAAAGCTCTATATGGATTGCATCAAGCTCCAAGAAAGTGGTATGAGACTCTATCAACATACCTCTGTCAACATGGCTACAAAAAAGGTACTATTGATGGAACTCTCTTCATCAAAGAAACAGGGAATGACATATTACTAGTTCAGATATATGTAGATGACATTATCTTTGGTTCAACTAATCCAAAGCTCTACAAAGACTTTGAGATGCTGATGACAAATAGATTTGAAATAAGTACCATAGGGGAATTCAATTTCTTTCTAGGAATTCAAGTGAAGTAGGTTGAAGATGGCATCTTCATTAGTCAGTCAAAGTATGTACAGGACATACTTACAAGATTCAAGATGACTGACTGTAAGATAGCAAAGACACCCATAGCCAGAAACCATTCCCTTGGTCCTGATCTTGAGGGGGAGTGTGTTGATGAACATCTTTATAGGGCTATGATTGGGTCTCTTATGTATCTTAATGCTAGCAGGCCTGATATCATGTTTGCCATATGCATATGTGCAAGATATCAAGCCAACCCTAAGATATCACACCTGATCACTGTTAAAAGGATTCTTAGATATCTCAAAGGTGCTCCTAATCTCGGCCTTTGGTATCCAAAGAATTCAGACTTTAATCTGTATGCTTATACATATAGTGATTATGGTGGCTGCAACATTACTGTAAAGTCCACATCTAGGGGATGTCAATTCCTTAGTGGAAGGATAGTCTCTTGGCAATGCAAGAAGCAATCCTGTGTGTCTCCATCAACTGCTGAAGCTGAATACATTACTGCTGCAAGCTGCTGTGCTTAAGTGCTTTGGATTCAGAATCAGATGTTGGACTATGGATTCAATTTCAAGGAGACTCCTATCCACGTAGACAACAATAGTGCTATCTCTATTAAAGAGAATCCTGTGCAGCACTCTAGGACCAAACACATCAACATCAGGTATCATCTGATTAGAGATAACTTTGAAAAAGGATTAATCAAACTAATCAAAGTTAACACAAATGAACAATATGCTGATCTGTTCACAAAAGCATTTGATGAATAGAGATTTAAGTATCTTGTATCAGCTATTGGGATGATTAACTTTGAATAGATTTTCTTTAATAACTTAATCAACTTTATTTCTTAAAATTATGTGTCCTAGGTTGTCTATTAGATCGCCTCATAAGCCCAGTTCTTTTTGGAAGAAAATCAAAACTTTTTCAAATGATATTCCTTAGATCTGTGAAAATTTAATATTTTGTCTCGGAAGAATCCAAATTGTCTTCGGAAGAAGTTTATGTCTTTAAATCATTAAACTACTCATAATAAATTACCTTCGGAATAAATTTTTGAAATATCTTCCGAAGCTTAAATATGCTTATAAGTACTTCAATGCATTCAAAGAACTCTTCCGAAAGCAATTAAGTTAGTTCTTCCGAAGGAAAATGTTGGTCGAAAGAAACTCCTTCAAGTTCATTTCTTCCGAAGCCAAATAATCACAACTCTTGGAAATATCTTCCGAAGCAAAAATTGCCTTCGGAAGCTTTATTGCAAAGCTTCCGAAGCCAAAATTGCTTTTGGAAGGTTTTACAACTTCCAAGAAAACTAACTTTTTGGGCAATTTTTTTTGAAGTAGGACCCACTTACGGATTTCAAAGTTTTGTTCTAACTTTGTCTCAAATCCACTGCATATATTTTCAAACGGTTCTATTTCGTCTCTCTACTCTCATTGATCCATACCCTAAATTTACCCCCAAATTTCACCTTCTTCCTCCTTTCTTCACTGCTAAGCTTCCTTAAATGGCCAACATCGATCGTCAAAACAATCCTGATTTCTCCATGCACCTACACAGGCAACATAATCAGGTTGCCCTGTTGCACTCTGAGAAGGATCCTAGCTTCTCAGATGTCTGCAGGTACCTTTCTTTGTCTTATTACTTCACCTCCCTTACTATTGATCCTCCTCTCTATAAGGATCAGTTGCTTGAGTTCTGGAGGACCTGTCAAGAGGTCACCATGGACGGGGAGAAGGCACTGTCTGCTACAGTGCAGGGGAGGATAGTTTTCATCACTTCGGCCATCATAAACACTCATTTGCAGCTGTATGATGAAGCAGGTGAGCTATCCTTTCCAAAATCTACTATCAACCATTCCTTCCAGCAGATGGGCTATGAAGGTGACTTCTCAGTCAAAACCTTCAGAAAGGGGAAGGTCTCATCCCAATGGAAATATCTATTCCATGTCATCATACACAGCTTATCTAATAAGCATGGAGGATGGGATCAAATTCCAGAAGACCTCTCTTTCATAGTCCATGGGATGGTACAAAGGGTCAAGTTCAGGTACTCTCAGTTTGTTTACACAAATTTACTTGCTAACTTGGACTCCTTAGAATATTACATGTTCCCCAAATATTCCAACACATTCTCAACTATAAGTTGGGACCATATTTGAGGGGAACAGGTAACATTCTTAAAATAAGACAAATGAGGCCTGGCATCTTCAAAATCTTGAAGAAGCCAACTGTTGGCTTCTCTGAGGTAGAAACAACGCTTATCCTAAAAATGTTTGAGCTCATTGCCCAGGGTGACATCCTAGTAGCACCAGCTAGTGATGAACCAACACCCTCTACCTCTCACCCACCTCAAACACAGCCTATCATCACCATCACCTATAAAAGAAAACCCAAACAAACCCTTACACTTGCTACTGAGCATGTGCAGGCCCCCATATCATAACCCATACAGGAGAAAGTGGAATCTCGAGCTCCTACTTCCCCTAAGGAGCAGACCACTCCCATCTTTCAACCAATCAGTGCTGAGGTTCCTCATGCTCAGCCTGATGAGTTCACAACCCCACAAACAGCCTTAAGCCATCACTCTGAGTCTCAACACTCTAGTGATCAACCTTCTGGGGAAAGCTACCATCCCCAACCTCTTGATCTTAACCGCCCCATTCCCAGCTTTGACTTCTATTTTGATGAAAATTTGGGTTTCAATGAGTACAATGAGTCTCTCCTCTCTTCCCACACTCAAGGAGAGATAAGTACTCCTGTTCACCCACTTCTAGCCCACATCAGTCCACCCCTACTGAGGTGGATCCTTCTGAATCTGTTCAGGAGATCCATATGAAAGAGGCTCTCACTTTAGAAAGTGATTACATAACAAGGACCTCAACCATGGCAACCCAGCCTATTGACACTTCTCTAGAAGTTATCATGATGCAGGGGAAATCCAGCAGCCAAGAACCACATGCTGGTGATGAAGAAGAAGACTTAGGTCTAATTCTCTCATCCCCCTATGATTCTTCATCTGAAGATGAGGGGAGTCTACAACAACAGGTGCATAAACTGTCACAACTTTGCACCTATTTTGTTTCAAAGATAGCTCACCTGGAATCTCAGGTGACTATCTTACAAAAGAGGGTTAATGACCAGCAACTTGAGATCACCGATCTCAAGGGACAGTTAGTTGAGAGACCCATGAGGACAACTCATCCAGGTCCACAAGAACCTGTGGATGTCATGGATCAATCTCCCAGCTCACCTATGCAAGAGGGTGATGCTACCAAAAAGGGGAAGGACATCCTGACAATCACAGAACCTGGGAGTTCTTCCCAGAGTATGGACATAAAGGAATCACCATCCTCTCTTGCAGTTGCCCATACTCAGCAACCTCCTCTGGACAGTGATCTGAACTTGCTCATCCAACAACTGTTTGAGGAAGGAATACCAAGAGCAATGTCTGCCCCTTCTGAGAACCCAATCTGGGGTTGGGGGTATGACAGTAACAGGAGAGCTCTTATGATCTCTATAGCTCAGGGTCAACTAGAATTCTTCAACACTTCACACCTGAGTTTCTATGAGAGCATAAACTTGGTAGATCTGCCACTTGTCAACCCAAGCAATAACAGACAAGCTGCAAGATTGGCAGAAAGGATCCAAGAAAGGGTGCTAGAGGAATTCAAATTGAGATCAAAACTATATAGACAAAGGCTAGAATATGAGATTTTGGTCAATTGGATATTGAGGTAGACCCGGAGATTAGCTTCAAAGGGAAACCTTGACTGAAGGCCTAGAGGTTGAACCTGTAAACCTTGAAACAGGATCTCCCTTTGCAACCCATTACCCTCAGTGAAATACCAGCTGGTGATGGTACTTCACAACCTCTCTCTGGCCAGAGCTTGACAGCTGAACCAAGCAATGAAGGTCAAAGCTCTCTCCAGCCTGAGTCACCAAGGCCTGTGGTTGACAAAGGCAAAAGGAAACTGACTCTTGAGGAGATTGAGGAGGAGAAGAGAGAGAGGAAGAGGAAGCTGAGGGGAGAGAGTTCAAGTGGTTCCTCAGGGTTCATGGAAGCTGCAATCAGGGCTGCCCCCTTAGATGAGTTGAATGAACTGGCTGGCACAGAGTTGTCAAAGGAGAGGAAGGAAACTGAGGATGCAGCATTGCTCCTCAAGCACAAGGAAGAAATGAGGCTGAAAAGACTCTACAAGAATATTCCTGTCCTCTCCCCAGTTCAAGAAAGTCCTGAACTAGATACTGTGGCCACTGAACAACCTCAGGTAGCTGAGGAAGAAGAAATATTGAAAATGATCAGCTACCTGAATGCCACAGGTCTCTATCAAGCATATGCACTTCTTCCCTTATCATATGAGTACATATTGTTTGAATACAACAAGCAGCTGGAAGAACAAGCCAAAAGAGAAAGGCAAGCTGCTAAGAAGAAATTAAGGGAAGAAGCTGCAAGGTCAAGAGCCATCATCCACAAAAGCCAAAAAAAGTCTGCTGACAGACAAAGGATGATGAGCTTCTTAAAGCTGTATGGATTCTCTGGAAGGAGGCTTGGTCCTATGTCTCTATCCATAATGGATGAGCATATTAGAGTGATCAAGCAGAAGATAAAGAAGGGAGAGCTGGTGGACTTGCATTCTCCACCAAGTCCAACTCAACCTGAAGTTGAGGTGAAGGTTAAACCCTCTAAGACAACACAACCTGAACCTAGAGCTGCATCTCAGCCAACTTCATCTTCTGATCCATAGTAGGGTCCTCTTCTCACTCCTTCTGAACCTATAAGAGAGGAGATCCCAACTGAGAGGGACTCAACTGAAAAACCTGGTACTCAAGACCAGTCCCCTCAGTTAAAATCATCAGGGAGAAGAAAAAGGATGGCCAGAAGATCAACCTCAAAGAAAAAAAGAAGAAAGGCATCCACCTCCCAACCTCAGGATGAGTTAGAGCATCCTGAGGGAGTGCATAAAGAGGTCTCTCAACAAACTCCAATCATAGTAGAGCCTCTTGCTGATGGAAGACAAATTATGTCATGGTCTTATGATGAAGATCCAGACATATGGTATGTCATAAGAGATCAGGATGGCATGCATGTCTATTCCACAGAAGACATGCTCAATCTTCCTCTCATGATCTCTTTGACATGAGAAGGTTCTATGTTAGTCTGAAGGATCCAGACCTAATGATGAACAAAGGTATGCTGAAGATCCTAATATGGACTATCAAAATCCAAAAAACTTCTCTGTTTTGGTAGCATCAGCCTAGGGGGAGTTTGTAAGAACCATCTGAGGATTATGAGGCTCATGCAATCAACAAGCCAGAACAACCAAGTCTTCCATGCATGCACTAAGAAACGAAGATGAACTAGCTTAGGAAGTCTTACACTCTCAAATATGTCTAAGTGTAAGATCTTCTGAAGCTAAAAGTTTAGAGGAAGTTACTTCGGTAGTTTCACACTCAAACTGAAAATTATTCCAAGTGTAAAATCTTCCGAAGCCAAAGACCAACATCTTTCGAAGCCAAAGACCAGCATCTTCCGAAGCCAAAGATGAAGTCTTCTGAAGCCACTTTGCTGAGAAGACTGATTTCTTCTGAAGACAGAGAAGACATGCTTTTTCTAAATCAACTTTTGATAAAGCTGACACACTTTTCGCTGCTTGCTCTGATGGTTCACCTAATTTACACAAGTTGGTGAAACTTCCATAATTTATCAAACAGTAGAATATGGTTTTTGTCTGTAACTTACTTTACTTGTTCCTGTAGACTTTTTGTATTAGAAAAAGTCAGTGAGTTATGGCATGTCATAGTCACTAGTCAAAAGGCAATTTGCCTTTTGACTCTAGATTGATCTTGTTGTCTAGATTAGTCAAATCCCAACTGTCTTTACATGAAAGTGACGGTTGTAGGTTGTAGTATAAAAGTGTCTCAGGTCCTTGTATGTTCTTCATGCTTTGTAACACCTGTAATAAAACTTGAGATCAATATACAACATCCTTGAAAACTACTCTTGTGGTCTTATGATATTGTTATTGTTTCATTTACATTACTTATGTTTGCTTAGTATCTTCTAAATAGTTACCAGTTTTCTATTTGAATTGTTAAGTGATCTAAAGTTCTCTCCTCCTGTGAAGCTAATTGCAAACTTAATCACCCTTACCCGGTACTGCAGATACTACTTATTTATAAATTTTATCGTCGTCGTCATCGTCGTCGTCGTTAAAAAAGTATTTAGTACATATATAATTAAGTTTTTAAATAAGATAATACTTATTATTAAATTTAAATATTAATTTAAAGTATTATAAATATTATAAATAATACAATATATAATGTAGTGAATTAAATAATCTCATATTAATAAATAATGTGCTAATAATATGAATTAATTAATTTATTAATTAAAGAAAGTTTATTAAATGAGGTGCAAATTATGAATAATTGCATAAAATACTTGTACCTAATACTTTGTAAGTTGTAATAGGTGTCTTGATTTTTTTGTAAAATTACATTTGTGTCTCAAGGTTATGTTTTATATAGTAATATATATAAGAAAAAGCAAAGTTTCTCGACCATAATTATTTAATGATATATAATATTAAAAAGCTTCATAGGTGAAAGGTTATTTTATTAAGTAAAACTTGAGAAAATGTTTGTTTTTTCTTAATAATATAGGGATGTCAATTTTATAAAATGAGAAAATGTGGTGTCTAATTTTAAAGATACCCAAATATTATTGTATCCAAGAGTTTTAAATTATAAAGATAGATAATATCATATATTTTGAGGGTGACATAAAGCCTAAAACAAAGAAAAATGAACGAAATTTTAGACATGTATTACTATTTCGTATTAACTAACTACTTTTGTGATCCGCATTAAATAGTTGGGTTTGAATTTGAGGCATTAGTATTGTCCTTGAAAGTCCATTGTCATAAGATGGTTGTTCACAATTACGGCCGTAAACAAACCGAGCGTTCAGCAAACAGTTCGTGAACCGTTCGGCGGAAAGTTCGTTTATGTTCGTTCATTTAGTAAATGAACGAACACGAACTTGAAAATTCCTTTCGTTTAATTAAACGAACGAACATGAACACAAGTCACGTTCGTTTATTAATGTTCGTGAACGTTCGATAACGTGTCCGTTTATGTTCGTTAATATTCGTTCGTGAACGTTCGATTATGTGTTCGTTTATGTTCGTTAAGGTGTTCGTTTATATTCTTAATTTTTATCTTATATATATTTATGAAAATTATATCAAGTATTTTTTGATACTTATGTTAAGTACTTGTTTATTATTGTGGATTTTGTGTAATATTTGTGATGAAAATACAAATTTATTCTAAAATAAATATATAATCATTTGTATTTCGTTTGTGTTTATGAACTTATTTGTATTCGTTATGTTCATAAACATTTGTTTGTGTTCGTTTGGTTTTGTATTTGTTCGTTTGCGTCCGATAAGTGTTCTTAAAGAGTTCATGAACATGTTTTTTTCCTTAATGAACGAACACGAACAAAAAATCATGTTCGGTAAGTGTTCGTGAACAATTCATGAACAAGTTTATTTCTTAATGAACGAACATGAACAAGGCTCTGTTCACCAAAATTTTTGTGGGTTTATCATTGCACAAGACAAAAATTAACCTAAAAAATTTCTACGATTTTTTTTTAAAAATGGTGTTTTTTGTGGATGATGTTGACACGGTGATGTAGCGTACGGTATGAAATCGAAGCTCAAACACGTTGATTCTGCGAATACCCTTGATGTTCTTCACCCAAACCCAAATTCGACCCCAAAAGTCCCGAATTTGAAGAGACAAACTGTTATTTTCAGAAATGATTAAGTGTCCCTTCACATTACATCAAGACAACTTAAATAAGAAGATAAAATTCGAATGGGCCTAAAACAAACAACCATGGGCCAAACAAAAGCCCAAAACAAAACCGAAAAAGTAGAAAAAAAAAACATAAAAGTGGCCCAAAAACCCATTTAGAGGCCTTATTTTGGAAAAATAACGGGTTAGCCCTCGTTTTCACGGTCGTTTTGACTGCTCGCACTTCAGAAACGGAGGCTTGTAGCCCAGGTTATGCCCATTTTCATGTTGCGCGGTCTTGGGCCTCCAAAAACATTAAGGTCCGGTCTTCAACACTTGGGCCCGCATCACACGGGGGGTTTTTCTTGTTGGGATTAGACTTTAGGGGTACCCGCCCTTACCAAAGACGGGTTCCTTACCTTGTTGACCGCGCCACCATCATGATTTTATGGGGTTTTGTGCAGGGGCGAGTTCTCAAAAATCATCAAATCATATTTGAGAACTCACTCTTGACAGGGCGAGTTCTCAAAAACCAAAAATTACCACTAATTTAATATTGCATGCACGCATATATAGATACATACACGGTTGCAATGTTGCATGCATGCATGCATGCATACATACATGTGTTTGGCTTCGTTTTGCAGTATTATGGGCCTGGAAAAGCTACCTACAAGCATATGTAGCTTTCTTTTTATGTTCAAATTCTTCCATAAAACTAATATCAATAATAAGACACCGTGCAACCGCCAATATGTAGTATACAAGTTGTTAGATCATTGTTATCTGCATTAAGAAGTTTTTGGACTGGATAAATTATTTACTTCCTTTAATGGTCAAGAAAGGTTAAAAATAATCAAGAATTTTCGTTTTAATTTTAAAAGATATTTCTATTTGCATATTTATATACAATAAGTGATTAATATAAGAACACCGTTAATAAAGTAAAAACAACAATTTTATTATTGAATCATTTGAACTAAAATACAAAGGTAAAAAGAAATATTTTTCGATGGTGTCTTGATGTGTCAAATTAAAATGAGAACTCGCTCATACCAAAACATAAATCCAACCTCTTTTTTCTTTTATATAAACGACCAATATTTTTATTTTTTATATATTTATTCCCAGGACTTTTCTTTCAACTCAAAACTTATAAAAATTTCATACTTTCATTCAAAAAAACAGTTGGAGAATTACACCAGGCCCACTGAATAACGAATTGTTATTTTTAAGTTGTCAGCATAGAGCTGATTATTATATTCGTGATCTAGAAAGCGATGAATGAATTTTACGCATAAGACGAGGTGATAAAGGTTTTTGGGATTACATTGATTAGATGGTTATCCCTGATGATATCATAAAATATCACCACCCTAAAATAATTGTAAGAAATAAAATCGAGACATTTTTTAACATATTTTATGGATGTGTGTGGTATATGGGGGGTGAGTTTTATAGGAAAACATATTTGATAAGAGAGTTCTTCTTCTACAATAATTAAATCGGGGGTAATTTTTGGTTTTTGAGAACTCGCCCGTGCGAATGACGAGTTCTCAAATATGATGTGATGGTTTTTGAGAACAAAACCTCATAAAATCATATATGATGTGATGGTTTTTGAGAATAAAATCCCATAAAATTATATGGTAGCGTGGTCAACAAGGTAAGAAACCAGCCTTTGACAGGGGCGGGTACCCCTAAAGTCTAATCCCAACGAGAAAAACCCCTCATGTCAACATCAACCCTTTAAAACACCATTTTTTAAAAAAATAGTTGTCTTATACTAGTGTTATTGCGAGTGTTGGTAAGATATATATCGTAAAAACATGGTCTACGTACAATGCTTAAAAGAAACTATCATTTTGTATTCTTTTCCAATAATTACATTTAAAAGATGGTATAAATAGTAACTCAATTTTAGGTTCACATAATCATTTTTTTTAGGATGAGATTATTTTACAAAGTGTATTTTTGCTACAAAGTGTGAGAAGACAGAATGATGCTAAAAAAATCACAAAAAAAATTATATCTCACAATCTAAATCGAATTTCAAAAAAGTACTTTGAAGTCTCTGTTCCTCTCGTAGTCCTCTTTTAGAAAAAAAATAAAAATAAATAAAAAAAAATTTAATTGTCTTATGACACAATAACGTCATTGTGTCTTTCATAATGACACAATGACATCATTGTATCTTTTATAAATGACACAATAAAAAACGTTAATTTTTTATATTTTTTTTATTTTTCGTTTATTTTTTTTTCTTAGTGAGGACGGCTAGGGAAACAAAAGCTCGGAATTACTTTTTTGAAATTCGATTTAGATTGTGAGATATAATTTTTTTGTGATTTTTTTTGACTCATTGTGTGTTCTCACACTTTGTAGCAAAAATACACTTTGTATTTGAACATTTTTTTTTTTTAATATGATATGTAATAACTTTAAGACTTGATTATTCTTTAAAGTTATCTTTTTACTTTATTAAATATCATAGTTATTTATTTTTAATTTGAAAAATATTCTATGAGTGTGCGTGTTTTTGTGTTGATAATAAAAATCAACGTATACGAGTAAAAATAGATGGCAACAAGATAATTAAATGTTAAATATAAAAATATACGTATACGAGTAAAATAGATGACAACAAAATAATTAAATAGGATAAACCGTTCTTTAGTTGTTTACAAAAATCTAATAACTAAATAACTTTTATTAGTTATTATTATTTTATTTTTTTGAACGACACTCTCCATCTCTCCATCTCTCTCTCTCTCTCTCTCTCTCTCAGCCAAGAAATCAAGAACTACCGCCGCCAATCAATGGCATGGCCGCTCACCACCATCGCCACTCATGCATTTGTTCCTCTATCTAACCCTCGAACCCTCCTCGTCTTCTTGCCCTTTACGACGACGATTGCAAATTGGAAATTGATCGACGATGAGTCTCTTAAATGGCGGCAACTATTTCCCCTATTTTATTAGAAAGCCGATCCATGGCGAAAATTAGGGTTTTACTGGAAAAGGAAAGGAAACGACCTTGATCTGGTCGGAACCGGAAGAAAATAAAACTTTGGTAAATACTATATAGGCAACAAAAATGCTAGATAATGAAGTTAAACTGTTGAAACATTGTTAATAACCAACCTCTCCCCTTTTATATATACCAAATGGTAGGACCAGAAGATTTAATCAGCCCCTTCGGTGAAAAAGTAAATGAGCCCTCGGTAAATTCCATTTCTTAAATAGTATCCAAATATCAAAAGAAACAATAGAAAAACTAATCAAGAACATTACTAAAATGAATCTAAACAAAAACATGGCTTTATCATGTTGGTAATATAAGCAATCTTATTGATTAGAAAATACCAATGATGCAGGTTAAAAAAAGAAGTTATGAACAGTAGATAAAACATGTTTAAATTTCAAAATGATACCAATATGCATTTTGTTGAGTCAAATGTACAGCAAGTGCATAAAAGGAATTTGCCTTATCCACGTCTTCCTCAAGGAACTTCATCATTAAAAAAGCAAGTCGCAACAAAAGATGTTAGCTTTCAGTGATTCGGGCAGCAGAATCTAGAGTAAAGAAAATGGTTACTCAGTGCCTATCAAGTATTCAAAATGGTCGGAAACTCAATTAGGATTTGGTGGCTGACCTTACCCATCGCGATTTGCCCGGAATAGGACATCCACCTTCGATCTAAGCTAGATTCCTTCATTTCCATCATACGGTACTTGAAACCGTCTCAACCACCCCCCACTCCAACAACGCTTGAACTCTAGGTTACTACTATACATTATCTTGATACCAAATAAAACAAAAAATAAAAAGAAACTGGCATGAGAAGCTAATAAAACAGGAAAAAAAAAAAGGGTTAAAACAATACACTTAAGATATTACAACCCTATACTTGATACAAGCTTAGGTAAAATATAGGGTATCATTATTCAGCAGAGATATGAAATACAATAGAAGAACCTTACAACAGCCGACCCCTATTTAAAGTTAACACGATTAAATAATATCACACAACACAATTTGATAGAACAAAGATAAACCCTAAACCCTAAACCTGAATCTACTTTGAAGCGGTTCTATCGAGCGGATAGAACAAAGATAACTGCATTCAGGTAAAATTCAGCTGTCTATTTACATGGGTTGGAATTGATTAGGGCCAAAAAGGCCTACCAAAACCCGCCTTTTGCCATTTTCAGAAACTGGCAAAGGGTGATGGTTGGAAGCTCGTTATTGCCTGTTTTTTTCTTCTTGATTTTGGTCATCTTCAACACCTTTGTACCTTTGGTTTCTGACTCAGTTGTCGAGACCAAATTATAGAACTGTCAAGAACAACATCAAGAATATATCAACTTCCTTAAATAAAAGTGTGTTGAGTATGACTGTTTTTAATAGATAATCTAACTTTTTCGAACATAATTAGTTGAGGCTTTTTAAAAATAAATTTGGGTGACTTTCAACCCATTCGACCTGCACTACATGTTTCCGTTTTTCCTTCAGCTAATTTTTACACATTTAATCCATGTGAGATAAAACATAACACGTCAACATGGTCAATTCATTCATAAAACATATCACAAGATCTCAGGTTTCATATAAGAATTCAAAATCTATATATTGATATCTAAAATCATATTTATAACAAAAAGAAATCGTAGTAAATATAAATGTTACCTCGCAAACACCATGAAGTAATAACCTATGGAAAGGGTCTTGGACTCGAAGTACAAGAACCTCCTCGCCACTTGTCTCTGAGACAAAGGCCCGTATGTTTTCCTGAAAGTGGTACATCATCCCTAGGTTATGTGGAGATCAAGAAAAAGGTAAATTTTGCAGGACTTCTTTGTTTTGATAACATATTACTCCTCCCTTCCCACTAAAGATTGTAACATGAAATCACAACATTTATTAGTTTCTGATTGGTTTTCCTACATTAAAATTACTTAGGTACTTAGGTGGCAAAATGGCGGTCGAGTCGGATGTGTTGGTTAACTGTCAAATTGGGTCAGAATGGGTTGAACAACAAGCACATTTTTACCTGTTTTTTTAATCATACAGAATAAAATGTGCAAAAAATTGTTACAAACAATCCATCTTTTTGATAAACCAAAGTAACAAGGTACTTAATGCATTGGATCGACTTTCAACCCATCTCCTTTTAAGTTAAGTCCAGCTAAAACAAAATATCAAAATTGAACCGTTAATAAGTAAATGGGTCGAAATCTTTCTACAGCATCCACCATTGTCGTTACACAAGTAAGCATCCACATTGAACCGTTAATAAGTAAATGGGTCGAAATCTTTCTACAGCATCCACCATTGTCGTTACACAAGAAAGAAGGCCAATGACATTGATTTGGGGCTTAAAGGATCTTTAGTTTCATCATACTTGAAGAGTATCATAGGCAATTAGGAAATTCAAATGAAGAAGGCATGGATGGATTGAAAATGACAAAAGCATAACCATTTTATAACCAAAATAATCACGAAGAGTCATTTTTTCCGTATAAATACCTCATAACCATCAACAAGTTCTGGAAGGAAGCTTCTACGAAATGCATCTCTAGTTTTGCAGTCAACCCTGTGCCATGCAGTCAACGCAGCTATCTTATCAGTGTCCACATGACTTTTCTTCTTTAATGAGGAGCCTCCAAGGGCCTCTATAACACCAGCCTACCAGAGAGAACAAATAATTTTGTAAGCCAACTCATTTTACAAGTAACAACAGGTGGCAGTTTCAACCAATTTGCATATGAATGGGTTTATTTCAGTTAATCATGATCTCTAACAGGACAAATTGGTAAAAAAAATATCTAAAATGAAAACATGTAGAATGTTCAAATGGGTATAACACATCAAAAGTAGCCTAAGAGTAACATTGATAACGGGAATATGGGATATTGAAAATAGTGTAGATAGAAACATGAGAAATAGAAAACCTCTTTATCCATGTCTATATTCCTAAATTTGTCCCACTCCCCAACATTTGTCATGCTAAATGGTGACGGGCGTGCCTCATCACCTGTAAAATGAACCATAGGTCAATGATGTATTATGTTGCCACTTGCCAGGTTAACAAATATACAGCATGGCATGGAAATAAATTTCATTGCTTGGCCAACCTTAGAAAAGTATAACTGAATACAAGTACCACAGAAACGTAAAATGTTTACATACGGTGTTTCACCAAAAACTCAATTTACTACCTCAAATGGAACAATAACTTAAAATCATTAAAATTAAAGCACTCATCCATTATATATGCAACAAATGAAATCTAATATACAACAGGAAAGCACATATGCTGACCAAGTACCATCCAAATACACACATATCAAAGTGCCTTACCCCAAGGTGGTGGAGCAAATAAGCCTCTAATTTCATCTCCAGTCAAACGAGGCACAAGCTCCAACAATATACGATCATTTATCCATCTACGCGCTCGTCTGTTGCTAACCTGGAAAAGAAATTAACATGTGTCAACTACATAGTTTTCAGAAACAAGCATCTAATATCCCTTAAAGTGACAAAAACCACCAAAATTTTAGGAGCAAAATAACATCCCTTAAAGTGACAAAAACCACCAAAATTTTAGCACTAAACTTCAGTAAAAAATACATAAATTAAAGGCTAGATCGATAACACCCATCAACTAGTCAGCAATATCATAGTTTTGCCATCACTTTGTAACGAGAACTGTTCAAACCAATGTTGTAAATCGACCTTCCATATACTATATATAGATACAGACTTATTCGGTCAATATATGAGATATCAGTTGAATCATAACACATGCATAACATTTTCCCCCACAATCAACAAAAAATACTACTTTTAATCAAAGCCAAATCATTAAAATTAAAATTACTCTGTCATTCAAGCTCTCAAGATATTCGATTTTTTTCTCCAGCGCAAGTCCTCGGGATTTAGTATCGCCTGCAAACATCCACAACTATAAATCTGAGCCAAATCGTTCAATTCAATCTGTAAAAACAATAAACTATACGAATCTAACTTGAAATGGCGATAAAATTAGGGTAAATTGTTGCACCTTTGGTAGGATCAAATAGAGGGGACGATGAGAAAATATCGTGTTCGCCATGCGGAAACACATCAGGAGTCGCCATGATTAAAGTGTTTCGATCGATGGAAGATATGTTTGCAGAAGATAAATAAGGAAGATTTGGGGAATTTGAGCCCCAAATTAGAAATGAGTAGAAAGGGGGAATTTGTATATATAAGTCAAGAATAAATAATATATTAAAAAATTTTAGAAAGTAAAATAAAATAAAAAAATTAGTGCCCCGGTGCCCGTGAATTATTCAATTAACTCGTTAGTGATTCAATTAGTAGTTTAAAAAAAATAAAGAAAACAAATTGGTAAACGGGTGGGGGTTTAGGCGGTATGCTATTGTCAAATATAAAAAGTAAATGGCTTTTAAAGTGGTTCGATAAAACTAGGTAAGGCAATGTAAACACTTATTAAGATTTTTATAAGTTAAATGGATCTCGTTTAATAGAATGTAACAAGTTTGAATTTAAAAAAGAACATTTTAAACTCTCAGAGCAAGTTATTTTATCCTTCTTTTATCGTCTCGACCATCTTAGTTGGTTTGGTTTGTATTTTTTTAAAGTCGTAAGACCTATACTTTTTTATTAAAATGATCAATCTTTTTTTAAATGCCCCTAATTAAGCTTAATATTTGTGCTAGTCTTGCAATTAAGACAAGTTTTAGTTAGACTTTTTTTCCTCCAACTAGTTCATAAAGAAACAAAAAACATATGTAATCTTCGGTTTCTCTATCACACATTCCTTGTTCATAGTATATGCTCATTCTCATTTTCGAGAAGAAAAAGGTCTAGGATCCTCCATCAATGCTAGGTTTAGAGATGTAAAAAAACCAGTTTAAAAACGAAAATCGATGACCCAAAGTAATTTCCAAACCTGTTTTTAACCTTTATACATCCTTAAATGCCTTAAAATTGTTATATAAATATAACATAAATGATGATTTTTATCTTCTGTTTTCTAAAAGAAGTTATGAATAATAAAAAGCTCATCTCGACTCTCTTTTCTCTGCTACGAATTAAAGAAAATTCATATAATTAGATTTTGATATTTGGGTTTATTAAATATATAAAGCTTGGTGTTTATTTAAAAAAAAGTTCATCCTAATCTAACAAAGTAGTGGGTTATAGTATTTTTTTTTTCAACAATCATATTAACGTGTTTCTTCTTCTCTATACACTTAATTTTTCCTCTCAAAATTAAAAAATGTTTAAATGCAAAATCTTTTAAAAGTAAAAAGTGTAAGAATGATAAATATGTTGACACGTGTCCATTTGATCAAAATTAGGTTAGGGGAAAAATTGTTAATATTCTCCCTTATTAAGTTTCACCTTTTTTTTAAATATTCATAACTTTTACATACGATGTTATCTTTTTAAAAAATTACACCATAAAAACAAGTATTTTTAATCTTTAGAACGCGTATAGTGTTGATATAAAAAACATAGTTTTTTTCACTTTTTTTAACTTATTGTATAATTTCGTCAGGTTGTTATGTAATCTGTTAAATTAATGAGGATTACACAATTATCTGACGAGGATTACACAATGAACTTGAAACATAAAAAGTTTACATTTTCTTATTGTTGTGTTATTCGAAAATTATCATTTTAGAAAACACAATGCATAACACAATGGTCAACATTAGACACAATAGGTAATACAATGACTAGCATTAGACTCCATGATTAGCAATAGACTTAATGAGCTGCTTGATGATGATTACAATATGACTTGATCAGGATTACACAATAAAATAGAAAAAACATAAAAATAATTACATTTTCAGCATTGTGTTATTTGAAAATTATCATTTTAAAATACACAATAGTCAATATTAGACACAATAGGGAACATAATGATCGACAATAGACTTCACAATTAGCAATAGACATAATGAGCTACTTGACGAGAATTACAAAATGATCTGATCAGGATTACACAATGAATTAAGAAAATATAAAAAAGTTACATTTTCAGCATTGTGTTATTTGAAAAATCATCATTTTAAAAAACACAAGGCATAACACAATAGTCAACATTAGACACAATGAGTAATACAATAACCAACACTGGACTGAATTAGCAATAGATACAATGAGCAGCTTGGCGATGATTACAAAATGACCTTATCAGGATTACACAATGAACTAGAAAAAAACATAAAAAAATTATATTTTTAGCATTGTATTATTTGAAAATCACAATTTTAAAAAAGAGACTGGTTAACATTAGACACAATGGGTAACATGATAACTAGCACTAGACTTGATGATTAACAATATACACAATGAGCTATTTGATGAGGATTACACAATGACCTGATCAGGATAATACAATGAACTGGAAAACGTAAAAAAAATTACATCTTTAGCATTGTGTTATTTGAAAATAATTATTTTTTAAAACACAATGCATAACAAAATGATCAACATTAGGCATAATGATTTGATTAATATTATACAATGACTTGATATAACACAATAAGCTGACGAATATTGCACGATGAGTTGACGAATATTATACAATGAGCTGAAATAACGTAAAAAAAAACTTAGTTTTTTATGTATCAAAATTATAGGCGTTTTAAAGATGATAAATTGCTTGTTTTTATGATGTAATTTTTTTTAAAAATAATGTTGTATGTAAAAGTTACAAGCATTTTATAAAAAATGTGGAATTTGAAAATGTGATTAATACTTATCATTATGTTATTAAATTTTCTTAACCCTTAAACCTAAATTCTAATAGATAACAATACTTCTCACCATTTTTAGTTTTTACTCACTTTTACAATGAGTTTTTTACCAAAATGGTGTAGTTGGTAATTTTATTTACCAAAATGATGTAGTTGGTAAAATATTTACTAAAAAAGTGTAGTTTTGATTTTTTTTTGTTTTTCACTCCTATTATTATTGGCTACTTATTAAATGTTATTTAATACTTATAGGATAATATCTTTAAATTAAAAAAAAATATTTAAATTATTTTTTTTATAATCTTCCTAAAGTTCTTTTTGAGTTTTTTCTAAAGTTCTAAGAACCTTTTTTTAAAATGTTAGATTATAGTATTAATTTAGAAATGTTAGATTATGTACAAAGTATAATATCTATAAAAATGTTTTCTAAATTGTTACACGAATGAAAAAAAATTGGAAAAAGAGTATAATAGAAATAATAAAAAGCAAATGAAACTTAAATAAAATTATATTACATCTCCGGTTAAAATGTTGCATGAAATAAAATACAATTTTATATTAATACAATAATCTAATATTTGGATTATTTTCTTATAGTTTTAGAAAAAACTTAAAAAAATTTCTTGAAAATTATAAAAAAGTTCAATTCAAATAAAAAACAATTTTTAAAATTGAAAGACATTATCCTACAACTATAAAATAACATTTAAATAAGTAGCCAATAATATAAAAGTGAGAAACACTTTTTTTTTAAAACTACACTATTTTGATAAATATTTTACCAACTACACTATTTTAGTAAATAAGTTTTTAAACTACACCACTTTAGTAAAAAACTCCTTCTTACAATACCCATGGCCGAAAATAGTTTAGTACTTTATTCTACTTTTAGTACTATGCTAAGGATAACCAAAAGGGTCTAACCAAAAAAATTAATTTCACAGAATCGGTCATTGATAAAGTTAGTCGATTAACGGATTAAGGGACCCTCTACCCCTTTAAAAATTCAGTATAATTAGCACCAATCAATATTTAGAAAAAGGTTAATAATTAATCCAAAAATTGTATCTTTGTTAAAATAAATAACTTCATATAAAAAATCAACATATTTAAAAATAGAGTTTAACTTAATATGATATTTAATAAGTACACATATAAAATAAATAATGGCTTAATAAACTTTTCCAAATTAGTCATTAGCCACGTTTTTAATTAAATCTAAACAATAAGTAATTTTCATTTTTAGTCCATCCAAAAATACTTGACGACCAAGGTCAAAAACTTGGAGCACACGTCCATTTTTGGTGAGTAAAGAAAAGTTCTAGCTCAACTTCATGACTTCTTCAACACTCATATTCCATACGAAGAGAAACTTGGAGACGAAGTAAAATCGTAAGTATTTAGAAAAAAATTATAAGTGAATAAGATAACTGTACAAACTATCAATTCACGAGGAAGTAAAGTTATAAAGTGCCAACATGAATATTTATCATGTTATGGACACGTAGATATAGCATATCAAGTTATGAACTATGTGATACATAAATCTTATAAACATTGTATAATACGATATAAATCTATATTAATTGTATACTAATAAAACAAAAAGATTTTTTTGCTACATGTGATCTTCTCACACCATCATTACCATAAGTTATTTTCTTACACCCTTCATGTCACATGTCACTAGCATAAAAAATATTAAATACTAAAAATATTATTTATATTCTTTTCAAATTATAACATATTTTTCTTAAAAAATATAATTTCTTTAAAAATAAATAAATATGATTTTTTTAATACGGAGAAATTTTTTTAAAAGACATTTAAAAAAAAAGTTTAAAAAATGGATTTTTTAAAATCACTTTTTAACAAAAGTTTTTTAAAACGAAAGTTTAAAAAAAATATTATTATTACATTATTACTTAAGGTAGTTGATTATAAGTAATTCAAATCATATTTATCTAGAATTATAATATAATTTCTAAATATTAATTACTAACTAGTAATTTGATATTTTAATTCAAGCCGTGTAAAACACGAGTTTCTAAACTAGTGATCATTAAAACATTACATTCCATATTCATTTATGTTTCTAAACTTGCTTTATGAAATGCGAGAATTTGTGGAGTCATGTTACTTATAGGCGTAATGTTTTCATATTCGTCTTATTTTCTTCATTTCAATCTTCCTTTCCTTATTACTTTAGGCCATCATTGGTTTAATTAGTTCGGTAAATATTTTCGTTTAGTATAAAATTTATATATGCATCACTGACGGATTGATTTGAATCTTTATTGTCTCTCATTTGCCATGAGAAAATTTATTTGCCTTTCCCATTGGACGGCTCATAATCTTCACTAGAAAAAGGAAATCGTTTTTAAAATTGAAATGTTCGTTTAAGTTGGATGATGTTATATACCCTTGCTTCTCTCCTATTGATGAGAAAGGAGAGTACCACATTGGCTCCTCAATTTTGGATGTTCTTTCATCAAGTTTTAAACAAGTTCATGAATAAAACTAGGTGATGCCCCGACGTGCGTTGCGCGTCTTGAAAACGGGGGAAACCGAAGCTCAGACAACCCATCATCACATCACAAACCGACACCAAACCAATTTTTGGGTCTAATCACAACCCATTTGTGTCCATTTTCATAATCAAACACCCACCACCAACTATCAATAGCATTCAATAAAGCTTTTTGGAGGCTCAAAAACAAGACCAGGTTGCGCCTGCAATCTAGAGGATTGCCACGCCCATACCACCATAGTTTTTGTTTGTTTAGCATCATCGCCATTGATACACAACATAACAACCTCTCAGGTAAGGCAGACATCTCTGATAAGGCATTCGCGGCGGGGTTGAATCGATTCTTACACAAATCAATAAAATGCTCGGAAATGACAGCTTGTTGTGGCAGCAAACTAACCGTTTATCACGCTAAAACAACAAACTCAAAGGCCATTTGTTTATCGTCATAGCCTATCAAATACAAAATAACTGGAATCGAAGGCCACTAAACAAACATTATAACCAAAAACACCAAGAATATGCCATGACAATTGTTTCCCCATAATACCCAACAACAACCAGGCAACAATGGCTTTCGAGCACCCGAAACAATAACCAAGTGCGGCCCCTGATGAACACATGGTGACCATCACATCCGTAAACATCCAACCGAATCCGAGGCGGGTGTTAAAAGGCAAATGAAGCCTCGGTTCAGATTACAACAGAGCAATCATCATCACCAGGGGTCTCTCATATGAGAGTATAACTGTTACTTTACAACAAATCTTATAACCATTCTCTAACATGATCCCAACATAGATTAATACCAAACAAAAAAATCCCAAATAACAGATAAGAAATTACAACAACCAAACATTTATCTAAGCCCCACAAACGATCTAACCAAACAAACAGTAGCAAAAATCCCTAATCAAAGGAAAACATAAATCAAAGGAAAATAATTATAAATTTTAAAATTCTCCTAATCGTACTTAAGTATTTACCATAACTACATACATGTACACATTATTTTATATAACATTTTAAGATTTATATTAGTTTTTAATAATTTAAGAAAGCAAAGTTGTATCTTATAAATTCATTTAACCTAATTATCTTTAGTCTTTACATGCATTTATTATGATTATTGACTTTAAAACCAAGTTCTTAATGTGTTTTAAATGGCTATAACATTTTCATATATTGATATTAAAAAAACCTATATTTATAGTATTTTCTTCTTTTTTTTTTTAATTTGAGTATATTTTATAGTTAATTTAAAAGAAAAAGAAGACCGTGTTATGTCCCCAAACACATCACAAGTGTATATATATACATATGTGCATGAGCGTATATAACCACTAGTAGAGCTATTGCTTTATATGTTTTACTTAATACGTAAACAAGAAAATTCCTATAGCAAGTCAACAGATATTTAATCTTTTTGTAGAACATGTTACATTGATTTAAACATTCTTCATAAAGTACAAAACGATTAAGCTACACTAAGCATACTACCATCAACAACTCTTAGGCTCGATCAATCCCATCGCCGAGTCCAAACAGAAATGACAGGTCAGCAACTAATCTTAAAAAAACAGTTAATTCTCAGTCACTCTTTTTTTTGTTTAAAACATGGTAGTTAGGCATTCTTTTCATCATTTTAATATAATTTTTAAATTGTGTTCATGAGTGTTCATTTTGGCAACTTATCCTAATTTACCTTATTCTACATAGGGAAAGAATTTACATCGAAGGAAGCGCGGGTCAGACAAGATCATCTACAGTAGACACCACTGTAGTTATCAACGGTCTGTGGAGACCGAGGGCTGAATCGGCTACAATAGGCAGCCCGGGTGAAGCTAAATCTATGGCGTCTATCTCACCATGTTCAGCTAGTGCTTTTTCCAGAGAAGCTTTTGCGACTTTAATGATGTAAACGATCATGATCACTGTTATCAAATGAACCAAAAATGACAGAATGTCATCAGTAATGTTGTTAATAACATCGTGGATGGATGATATAGTGTCCCATTAAATGTAGACACTAGAGGTTGCAAAATGAACGGGTTGGATAACAGGTTAGGTTAACCTGAAACACTTTTTGTACAAACAAAGTTATAGTGTATATTAAGGTTACAAAATTATATTGTTTTGGTAACATGGTTTTCATTGAAAATACACTTTCAAAGACTTTTGACCTGTTTGACCAAGCTTTGTTTTGAGCTAATATATTTATTTCACCTGTTTGACCCACTAAAAGATAAAAACATAGGCTGGATCAACCCATTAATAAGCAAATGGGTCAAAATTGCCACCACTAGACTCAAATATATATGCAGCACCAAAAATGGTAGAAATAACATTATACAAGTTCGATTTACCTGATATTGAGAGCCCAAAAGCCATAAACATCTGCAATTACAGGAGCTTATCAGTGTGCAAAAGGGGTATATCTAGACTTCTTAAATAATTATTCTTTTCTTTTCAAAATTAAGACCAGATATGACTCCAGGACGATCACAAATAGTCAATTTATTACAAAATAACTGGAGCTGAAATGTTTAATGAAGAATTGAACATTAAAATGACAAAATATGAAAGCATTACCCTCGCTATTTCGACCCTTATACGGTCAATGGGTAGATTTGGGCTTTAGACCAGTGGATAAATTTTGAGAGTGGTGAAACTGGAAACAGGACATGTATTCAAAATGCAAGAAACATATAAAGTTGTTTCATTTAATAAAAGAAGAAACTATGATAATAATAGTTTGGTTTTATAAGCATACTTGAAGCATTCATTGTTTGTGAAATTCAAGTAAAGGGATAACAAACTTTATGGGCCAAAACAATCAGACTCATTTTAACCGAGTAAAATGTTACTTGTAATATAACTCCCAATTAGATGTTGACAGTTCGCTTTACTTGACCTTAACTCGGTTAGAAATGGAAAGCTTATTCATGCTCGTGAACTAAAAAGATGTAAACCATACACAAGCACATTACTCACCCAACGAGTTTTTGATATCTCATGCCATCCATGTGTAACATCAGAAATGTCCTTGAGAGTTGTTCCAATATACACGAACATGAATGTGATTGGCTGCAAGCAATGAATAGAATCATGATCATAGTATAATAATACAAGAAAAATGGTCTGTTTACATAATAATAACTTTTTTCACTCAGTTCACAGAATCAACTATCTAACAGCGATTGATAAAAAGAAAACATAAAAAGTATAATTAATTCACAGAAAAATGTGAAGACGCATACCATCATCCCCAGCCAAGTGGCCAACATATACTCCCATAAGCGAACAGGAGTAACAGACAGCAGGTAATTCAAGACGTTAAATGGAAGCAATGGGACAAAACGAAGCAGCAAAACAATCTGTGAAAAGGGGATAAAAGAGTCATTAGACGTCTAAATAGAGGTAAACAAGAATAGCTAATGGTGCATGTAAGAATTGCTGTTGTTTGTAATAAAAGTGCAAAATCCTATGGGCATGTGCTATAAAATAAAATTGTAACAAAGGATCTAGTTTAAGAAATAAAAGAGATCTTTAAACATCAAACACGAGTCAATATTTAATATAATCTAAATGCATAAAAGAAACCAACATTTTTTATACCAGAAAAACCCTCAAAGTTTCAAAATTTAGTTCAAGGTTAACAGACCTCCAAAAATTTTAATTAAACGATGATCTGACCCAGTTCTCCAGTCAAAAAGATGATGTAGCAGTTAAGGTGTTTGTAAATTTTGACCATTTTGACTTTTTTTTCTCACATGGCTCCTGGAAACCGTCCAAATTAAAAGATTACCTAAGGTAGAAATTTTAGAACTTGATGGTTTTTTCGGGGTAAAAAGGTTGGTTGCAGAATAAAATTTTTACCAAAGTTGGTTACCTTCTTATGCAATTTGCTGTATAGAAAATCACAAACCTATGGCATATACTTCAGAGGGCTATAAGTAATTGACCCTAAGTTATATATCTCCTTCACAAGATTGCAACTTAAGGTATCAAACATGATATTCACTACCAAAGAGGAACAAACTGCAGCAAATGGTTCTGAACCTACCAATGTGTTTGCACTTTGCAGAATACAAAACTTTAATGATTATCTATTTGACATTGATATTACACGTAAAATAACCACAATTACTTTTTTCTGGATAAAACTTGGCCAAAGAGAGAGAGAGAATGATTTGCAAGCTTAAATTTAAATGTACCGTACCTTGAAGCCGGATCTTTGTATTGCAATAGCTATAGCCTGGAACTTGGGATATTTCTTCAACTTAGAAATGACATAAGACCGTCCTATCTGCATATAGGAGACCACATTAAAGAGGAAATAAGATATAGAGGCCTGAGAATGTGTTTGAGATAATATTATGATTTTCTTAAGAAGACCTGTTTCGCCAAGTGCTTGAATAAAAATGCAAATCATATCATTCTGTGTATGCAACAGTTAGATTGTTGGGTTCAACTATCAGAATAAAAAATTACCGTCTTGCCAACAAGGAAAGCAGCTGTTGCACCAAGGGTCGCACCAATTGAATCAGCAACAAATCCTACTGGCAGTCCAAAGAGATACCCCCCTCCAAGCTGAAAAATAGGTTAGAAACAGACAGGTAAAAACCCATTTACATGTTTCAATGAGAGGATAAAGACAAAGAGATACAAATAAAACGTAAACATTGGTTTAGCCTGTAATGCATAAATCTTAATAACTCCAATGCTGAACAAAAAATGAACATTGCATGTGAAGGCAACTCATGTATTCAAGCAGTCAAGCCCTTGACTGACACTATGGATTACTTATCCACTAATTATCTTTGTTGTTTCATCTCAGTCATGGACTTTTCCCTTAAGGAAGCATGTGATCTGCTCCTTAGTTGTTAAAAATGAGGAGATATTGCTTCATGTACAAAAGAAATCAAGATCATAGATATGTCCAGTTCTCACCGTAAGCACAGAGGCTGGAACCGCAAACACAGTAAGAGGAATATAAGCAATGGCACTACAAATTCAAAAGCATAACAGAATATAAGACATAATATTTGACTGGAGATGCATGAGAACAATTACTATGAAAATAGTTGATAACTCAATAGAACATAACCCACTGCAAAAAGAACCGTCTATATTGAAGTAAAAATACATTGGAAACAGAAGATATCTTACAGAACAAGTGGACCCCAAGGACCCAACTCTTCCTTAATCCAGAGCAAAAAGTTCTTCAAAATCTGCACAACATAACACCAACATCAAAAGTAAGTAAACACATAACCAGAAGAGGATCGCATACAGAGCATAAACTTGCTAAAAAATAGTTAGCAAGCCCAAACTTAAACACAGAATGAAGATAAACAACACATAGCATGTCCACATAAGTGATCAACACACAAACAAACATAGAAAACCATCTGCTTCCCATCAATCTGTACTTCCATATCAAATTCTCAGTTTCCAATGATTCAAGTGCAAATTTAAACTCATTTTGCATGAAATGTTTAGCTCATAATGTCTCAAATGCAAATCTGTCATAACTCATACATAATCTAAAGTCCATTTCACCGAATCGTCCCATAATCCACATAAAAAGCAACAAACATGACCAAAAACGCTCACATCACCCCAAAATCAACCACATACACTGTGCTAAACAGTATAAGCAAGTTAAAAAACAGTAAAACGAAGCACAACCTTTTCAATCGGGAGAGAGAAGCACGCAAAAGCGAAGGTAGCGAGAAGCAGAAGAAACACCGACGCACGAACAGCAGAAGACCTCGTGAAGGCGAACGAAACCTTCATTCTCATGGCCGACAACAGCCGGCGACGCCACGGCCGGAAGTCCTCGTCGTCTTCGTTGCCAGTGAGGTCCTGCTTCAACGACGCCCTTGCTCTCAATCCCACCGCGTTCGCCAGATCTACTGAATTCACAATAATTCAACTAATTGCACATACCTTAAGCCACCGTAAACGGAGAATCAATCACTTCCTATTGAAAATTGAAATACAGTATAATACAATTGAATCGTGAAGATCTAGGTGGAGAGTGTAGAGTGAAGATAATGATGATGATGATGATGATCTGATCGGAGTTAGTCTCCGGTGATCGGAAATTGAACGCCGGTGGATCTCAGTCACCTAAAATCTCAGCTAGTGATCTAAACGGAGTCGGTGGGTGGGAACACAGTGGGTGATTGGGAAAGTTTGCATTCCCGCGTCAATTTGGGCCTATACGGATCATATATTGTAAGGGTTGGGCTTGTTTGGTTATTGTTTTTAGACTTTAAAAGGGTTTGTGTCCAGTGTCTTGTGTCCAGTTTGGTATATTTAATGGTTATTAAGAGACTACGATCTAATGGTTCATAAAGATAACTTTAATATTAAATGGTTAAGAGGTATCATTAAGATTTAGGAGGTGTTTGGGTCATTAAAAGGCTACTTCTTAATGGTTCATAACATCTTAATGGTTAAAAGGTAATTAAGAGGTAACCCTAATACTGAATGGTTAAAAGATGCAATTAAGATTTAACCTCTTAACCATTCAGCATTAGGGTTACCTTTTGATCATTAAAAGACTATGAACCATTAAAAGACTACCAAACAGCTCATTAACCTCTTAACCATTCAGTATTAGGGTTAGCTTTTAATCATTAAGAGGTTATGAACCATTAAAATATAGCATTTTAATTACCATTAAGAAGTTACCAAACAGCCCCTTAGTTGGTGGGGCCAAAACGGATAAACAAGACTGACTAAGATAATACTTATCATCCGAATCAGGTTCATACATTTTTCGTTTAAAAAAAATCAAGCAACAGTGTTTTGGAAAAGGACTTATGTTGGTGAATAAAACCTTTAATTTGATGTTAAAATGTGTATGTAAGTTTAAAGAAATACTCGTTAGCTAGAATTAGGATATTAATCAAAGAGTGATCAAATTAATGATTTGACCAATACGTGCAAATCACGTTAAAAATAATGAATTGGTCATGTTGGTTGAATCGTAGGTGGATGTTACACATTAAAATTTTGCTAGGATTTTAGTGTAAAGTACAATAGAGTATAACATTAAAAATCAAATTATATGCATGGTAAACATATGATATACTAGCTAAAATTCAAATTACAAACTTGAGTGATGTCAAAACCATGTTATAAGTTAGGTGGAAATTTAACACGTTGTATGATTATGTGTTCTATAATTGTGTTTAACTAGGAATTCATGTTGCGCGTTGCAACGGAAAAGCACATGTATTTCATTTTTCAAATAACGTGTGTGCATTGTATACAACCTATATCAAAACTAATTTAAGCTCTTAATAATAGGAAATGTACTAAACAGTGATGTAAAATTGATTATATGAATGTTTGTTGCTGCAGCAATTCTATTTTATAAATTCCTTTTTGGTTCCCAAACTAAAAAAAAAACACATAGAATGGTCGAAAACTTGAAACAAAGAAACCAAACAAAAAAAACAACATATAAGTGACAAAAACTTGAAACCAAAAACCTGTAAACGAACTTCTTAAGCAGAAATGGGCCATTTGAAATCCAACTTAAAATACGTTGCTTGATCCTACTCATATGTCGTAGGCAAAGCAAAGTGAATACGATAAATGTGTATATCAAAGACGGAAGCTTATACGAAATATCCTAGTTGCAAACACCGTGATTGTATATAGTTCAGTTTGCAGGGATGTCTACATGTATTTTTTGATAATCTGAATAAATATTGGTTAATTTGGTCTTTTGAAGGGAGCCTGCAATGTGTTTGTTAAGGGCTACCCCTACGTATCCTCGGCTTTTTTTTCTTTTTCCGGGTTGTGTAGCCTTGTGCTTCTGGAAAACCCAAGAAATATTAATATGCCATAATGATCTTTTCTTTCGTTATATCAATGAGACAATAATATAACAATGATATGCAAACTCGCAATCATAAAGTGAAACACAAACATATTTCTTCTACCTAAGAACTAAATTGTTTATTAACAAAAATACTAACATATATACCAGTAAAATGATCCTAAAACATGATTTGAATGAAGACACCAACAAAAATTCTATGGTCAAACCAAAAGATCAACAATATAATTTCTAAAACTATAAATATGTTCATAATATTCAAGAAAAAGCTGGTAAACTAAGATGAAATTCTGATCAGGCAAATGATATTCCTCAATTAATTACTTCCAAGAATACAGACTTTAATAACACATTAATTAGGCTATGACAGTCGAGAAAGGACGCTGTCGAATAGAACTGCCGTTGATGGTGTTGTCTACTCTCCCTTGGTGCTTTGTGGCAGGTTCATCTCTCTGATCTCTATTTCACGAATGGTGGTGTTCATAAATACGGGGGGGCATTATGTGAAAAAGAAAATTTTCGGTGGCCAAAATAAAAAAGTGAAAAACTTACTGTAGCATGGGACTTGCTTTTTAATATGTATAGTAATGTCTTACATATTTGAATTGGATGGTCTTAAATTAAATTGTTTCTCACATTGTTTTGTAATGTAATTATGAAATCATTCGGTTCATAAGAGTTATCTTAGAGGCTGATGCAAACCAAAGTTCTCTCAGCAAGCATTTTGAATTACAAGAAAGTTACTTCGAAAGATTGACAATTGCACAAAGAAATTAACTAAGTGTCAAATCTTTCGAAGCCAAAGAACAATTCTTTTGAAGCTAAAGATGAAGTCTTCCGAAGCTTCAAGACAAAGTTTTTCAAAGCAAGAGACTGATTTCTTTCGAAGCCAAGAGACTGATTTCTTCCGAAAACAGAGAAGACATGCTTTCTCTGACATGCTTTTGACAAAAGCTGAACTATTTTGCGCTGCCATCTCTGAAGACTCACCAACTTATACAAGTTGGTTATATCTCAATACTTTTATCAACTGTAGATTAAGATTTTTGAGTCTGTAACTTTCCACTTTTGTATTTTTATCATTTTTGTAATAGATTAAGATGTGAGCTATGGCATGTCATAGTCACTAGTCAAAAGACAAATTGCCTTTTGACTTTACATTGAACTTATTGTCTAGATTAGTGTTCCAGCTGGCCTTCAAAGTACGACCGGCTGTAGCATGTAGTATAAAGTGTCTCATGTAACCGGTCATTTGGACTACGCTTTGTAACAATTGTAAAACACTTGAGAGTAATATACATCTTCCTTGAAAACCATTCTCTTTGTTTTGCTTGTGTTCTTTACTCTTGTCTGGTTTCCTATTTGATTTGTTAAGTGTTACTCTCTTTACCTTGTGAAACTGTTGCATCACCTTTAACCGGTCCTACACGGTTCTATAGACTAGTTTAGCTGGCAAGATCGGTTGAGCCATGAAATCGTCAGGGTTGCTAGTTCGATTATTGGTCCTATTTTTAAACAACGCGTTTGAAATTATAGAAACATGGTTTAGGGTCACTTAAGTAAAAACTTGTCAAAGGATGAAAGGATTGACAATTGATTAAAGGTCATTTATATGCTTTTTACGTTCTGGATCTCATAGTTCAAAACTATGATATAACTATTTTAATAGGATATTGTATGTAGATACATAAATTAACTATCAATTAATTTCAAAAATAGAGGAAAATAGTCGATATATCTACCTAATCATACCTTATGTTTCATGTTTCTGACATGTTAGACACATCTATCTTGTCATTGTTAATGAAGAGAAATAAAACAGGATAAAAAAACACACTAAACGACTTATATTAGAATCAGAGTAGATACCTTAAATGGTTACATAAATTCACAATGGCATTCTTTAAGTTGGTTCAGCTTCTTTAGTCCCCGAATCTCCTCAATAACCCAGCTTAACTAGATTTTATTTTTAAATGGTGTTGATTTTTGTTAAAACTAACCAACTAGCAAGTCGCTAAATGGTCATAATTACAAACACAAAAGTGGATTTTGAAGCAACTCTTCCACTTCACTTTACACTTTCGAATTCTACTACTATACCAACTAAAAGATAAATAAGCAACATCTTCCATTAAGGTATATTGACATTGTCGACTCGGAGAGAAAACCAAATTGTTTTGGAACCGTCAAATTACACACCAAATGACATCAATAATCGCTCCCATCATCTTCTTTCCAATGGATTAATCGTATCATCAAGCCAATCAAGAACATTAGGAACTTGATTAAAGGGAATCAAAACCCTACCAAGCCGAAACTAAACCCATAATCGGATAGAAATGCTACACTCCCCAAATCCGTTTTGCATAGATTCTAAACAATCATCACACATCAATTAAAGAATGGGTGGAACGTCAATTCTCATATGGTCCAATGTTTGGCAAGTAGGAATCCTATTTAACTTAATTCTTGGCACACAAATATTAACCTTTTTAGGAATACTTTATATGCCATGAAGTATGCCTCGGCCAATAAATAAGAACGAACTCAGCGAGATGATCCCGGGCCCTTTTTACCGAATAAACCAACAAACATTCCAGGTCTCTCCTCAAGAGGTTAAAAGTTCACCTTTCGTCGTAAACATGTGGTGTAGATTCAAGAGTATATTTAGAATGCATGTGAGCTTGTTATTCAAAAAACTTGGATTGGGTTACACTTTAGAGCATTCACACTAGCTTCTATAATCACATTCTTATAATTTAACTAAAAACCAAATTGTCACTAAAACTAATTCGCCTTTGAAAAAAAAAACACACATTTCATTCCCGGTATTTATTTATATTTTTATTTCAATTAAATAATACTTATAGTTTTATTTATTATATATTTTCACTCACAACAAAATTTGATGAATAAATATAGAAAATAAATAGTGAATCTCTGTATCAAGAGAATCACTATATTTTTTTAAAATTTGAAGGATGTGAATCCAGATGTGATAATGAAACAGGATTGTTATGTGGATATTTTCTAATATTAAGAATAGGGATGGAGATGGAGATAGTAATCCAAATGACAGTGAAGGTGCATATTGTTGGATTATATACGGGTTCGGTTACGTCACGTTGCCAACCGAGCTATGACCCGTAAGAGTTACACCTTGGGCAACGAATATTAAGTCCACTTATTTTATTTAACTGGCGTTTACGAACTATATCGGGTTTAAATGATTTATAAAAGTTATAAATTATTTATAAACGTTTAAGCGTTAAACGTTATTATTTTGGATCTCCGTTATTACGTGGGTTAATATTAAACTAACCGGGCCTGGGGCCCGCGAGTAATTTAATATTAATTAAATGTTTAATTAGGTTTAAAAAACCTAATTTTATATATATATATATATATATATACACACACAAGTTGATCACCCTAAAAAAAGAAGAAGAAAAAAACGGCAGCACCTTTTTGTTTTGGTCAAAAGTGGCGGCCGCAATTTCTTTTGGCAAAAGATCCATCGAAAGCAACATTTAACAATTGTTTTTCAATTGTTTTGCGTTTCCGTTCGGTTCGTTCAAACTAGCACTTAATTCGTTATCACTCGGTGTCTCAAACGGTTAATTATTAACCACAAAGGTATTATTATCTCATCAGTAGGTTAATAACATTCTGTATTTGCATTGTTTGTAACCCAGATCCTGTCGGGTTCACTTTTGGTATTTTCTTTATTACTCCGTTGCGTTATATATTATTAATATGATTAATAATTACTTAATCGTTTTGATAAAATAAACCTAACCCAAATACCACTGAACCCAACAGTGGTATCAGAGCCACGCTTACAACATGCAAATCGGATCCGGTCTGTTAACCGGTTATAGATCACAAACTTTAAAATTATTTAAAGTTACTGATTTATTATTGAGGGCAATTATATATTTTGACTATATATTTATTAACCAAAAGATTGCCCGTTTTATTTTGATTGTGTTTTAATATGTAAATCTGGCTAGACCATGTGGTTGACTGGTTGTGATGTGATTTTGTTTTGTTAAAGTTTTTGGTTTTATGGTTTTGGCCCATTTGATGGCTCAAAGTTGTAATAGATTAAGGTTTTCTTTAATTTTGTATTTCTTTTGTAAATATTGTAATATTTAAAGACCCAAAGCCAAACTGGAGACAAGACGAATCAAGGAGTCAGTGGGAGCCCATCGAGACAACTAGATGCACTTAGGTCCATCCACGTGGTTGTTTTGTGTTTTGACCCCGTGACCTGGTTTGATCTAGCTAATTGGCTCTAGCGAGATCAAACAATCATAGCCATTAGATTTACATATTACTTTGCTATTATGATTGCTTTATTTTATAATTGTTATAACATCCAACCTAATATCAAACTAATTAAAAATATTTTTTTACAATCAAAATAAATTAAAAAGTTTTAAACTTATTTTTACAACTTTTTAAAATATAAAACAAATTGTTTGTTTTAAAAAGGGATAACCGGATAAGTGTTTTCAAATTCAAAAATTAATTTGAATTTCAAAACTTAAAACTTGATAATTTTAAATTAAAATTAATTATCTATTTAAAAGGATAACTAGATAAGTTTTTAAATTTAAAATTAGTTTAAATTTCAAAACTTAAAACTTAATAATTTAAAATTATCAACTTAAAATCGGTTGTCTATCTCGCGATAAACCTAGTTTTAATAGGTATTAAAATTTGGTGTCCCGAGAGACGAAAGGGTTCGTCATTTATTATCACGAATTGAATATTATAAAACTGGCTTTTACAACGCACGTATAACTTAATTATACGTTGTGTTTGACCCTATTCGGTAAACACTAAAATTGGATCCCATAGATAAAATTAGTAGTCTATGTCACCCTATTATAAGAAACACTTGGAACATTGAGCGAAACATCAGTGTTTGGAGCCACAGAACCGCACTTGATATGTAGTTTATTCTTCCAAGGTGCAAGGGTTTCGTTGACACATCCGGCCCTTCCACATGTATCTATTTTAGGATGACTATT
Source organism: Flaveria sonorensis (assembly GCA_025506505.1). Classification (NCBI taxonomy): domain Eukaryota; kingdom Viridiplantae; phylum Streptophyta; class Magnoliopsida; order Asterales; family Asteraceae; genus Flaveria; species Flaveria sonorensis. The sequence goes on from CM046423.1 coordinate 62,673,623, forward strand.
ACTTTTCTCTCTTGTTACGTACCACAGCTGTCTAGAGAAAAAAGTGGGCATAGATGAGGCTAAACGTATCAATGCATTGACAAATGTTGTCGTTGCAGCCTCATACCCGAGAGTTGTGCAATTTTCACAATTGATAAGCGTTGTCAGTTTGCCAAGTCACTTACTAATGTTGCGTGCCCCAACTGCCTTTAGTAACTGACCAAGCCAGATTCTCATTCCTTATTTAAAATTACTATAAATGGGTCATTAATTAAAATAAGAAAATAATACATCGAAAATACTAATTAATTTATTTTTGCTTATTTAAACAGATGTCTTCAGAAACCAATAACTCCTTCATTCTCAAGTCTATTCTTGAGAAAGAGAAACTTGACAACACCAACTTTCTCGCATGGCACCGCAATCTGAGAAGTGTTCTCAAGATGGCGAAAAAGCTCTATGCTTTAGATAGCGCTGTGTCCCAACAAGCCTGAAAACAATACGGCCGCTGCCCGTAAAACTTGGGAAAAATTTAAGGAGGATGCTGATAAGGTAGCCTGCCTTATGCTAGCCACCATGTCCCCTGATCTCCAAAAGAACATGGAGGACATGGCTGCATTTGACATGATTGAGCAACTTAAGGGCATGTTTCAGAAACAGACCCGACAAGAGCGCTATGATACCATGAAGTAGCTTATATCCTGCAAAATGCAAGAAGGCTCGCCTGTTAGTGCCCATGTACTTAAAATGAAAGGGTACATCGACCAAATGGCCAAACTTGGTTATCCTATGCAGGATGAAATGGCAGCAGACTTCATCTTGAACTCCCTGCCTAGTTCTTACGACCAGTTTGTAATGAACTTTAATATGAATGCATGGATTAAGGGTGTAGCTGAACTACACGGTATGCTCAAAACTGCTGAGCAAAACATACCAGCTAAAGCCAGTCAAATGTTATGGTTCGATCTACTGGTGTTAGAAAGCCAAACCCCAAGAAGAAAGCTTATAACAATAAGGGAAAAGATAAAGTTGTTGCTGCCAAGTCTGCCACCAACAACAAACAGCTGGCTAAAAACAAAGCAGTACCCCTCCCTCTGAGGAGCGACACTGTTTTGAATGCAATAAGATGGGGCACTGGAGACGTAACTGTCCTGACTATCTAGCCAAGCTGAAGGCGAAGAAGGCCAATGGTGAAGGCTCTTCTTCAGGTATTCTGATTTATGTTATTGAACTTTTCACTGTTTCTAGCAACATATGGGTATTTGATACTGGATATGGTTACCATATCATTAATGTCTTGCAGGAGCCTGAAAAGTGGGAGAAACTGAAACAAGGCGACATGGAGCTCATCGTTGGCGATGGGAAAAGAGTACCGGTTCTTGCACCGGAACATATTATCTTTCTTGTCCATCTGGCCTTGTAATTACTTTAGATAATTATCTGTTTGCTTCTGGTTTAACCAGAAACATTATTTTAGTTTCTTTATTGTTTGAACAAGGATTCAAGTATGTTTTTAATGATGCTTTTATTTCTGCCTACTTGAATGATGTCTTTTATTTTGAGGCTAAACCTCGAAGTGGTATTCATGAGATTGATATTCAAACAAATAATAACATATATAATCTTACTAAACGTATCAAATCTGGAATTAACGATACGTTTTTATGGAATTGTAGACTTGGCCACATAAGCAAGACTCGTGTGAAAAGGCTTCAATCTGAAGGGATTCTTGAATCCACAGGACATGAATCTTTTGATGAATGCAAATCTTGCTTAGCTGGCAAACTCACAAAGGATCCTTTCACCCATGTTGGTGAACGGGCCAAGGATCTATTAGCACTTATACATTCTGATGTATGTGGTCCTTTCAGAACCATGTTTAGAAATCATGAAAGATACTTCGTTACGTTTATTGACGATTATAGTCGATACGCCTATGTCTACCTTATGAAGCATAGACATGAAACCTTTGAAAAGTTCAAAGAGTTTCAGAACGAAGTAGAAAACCAACTTGATAAAACTATCAAGGTACTTCGATCAGATCGAGGTGGAGAATACCTAAGCCAAGAGTTCACTAATCATCTAAAGGAACGTGAAATTGTTTCAAAGTTCACTCCACCCGGCACACCCCAACTTAATGGCGTGAGTGAGAGGAGAAATCGAACCCTACTTAATATGGTTCGATCGATGATGTGTAGAACTAATTTACCTCACTCCTTTTGGAGTTATGCTCTTATGACCGCCGCCCGCCTTGTCAATCTAGCACCGACTAAGAAGGTAGACAAAACTCCATATGAGATATGGCACGGGTCTAAACCTAATTTGTCTTACCTTAAAGTATGGGGATGTGATGCTTATGTCACCAGTGAGTCTGATGACAAGCTAGATCCTTGAGGCGAAAAAGTTATTTTCGTCGGGTACTATAACAGAAGCGGATACTACTTTTACCATCCTGATGCGAATATGATTTCCATCAAAAGGAAGGCACATTTCCTCGTGAAAAAGTTTCTTGATCAAAGAACTGGAAGTAATATTATGGATCTTGAAGAAATTCGAGAACCACAAACAAACGCTGATGTAGTCGGTGCGTCTGAACAACAAGAAATTATTGTTGATTCAGACATAAATGCAAGCGTTCTCAGAAGTAGCAGAACTCGCAAAGAACCTGACAGATATCTTTAGAATCTAGAGGGTCCTGAGGTTTTGATAGTAGCTGATTCTGGTGATGAACCTACTAACTACAAATCTGCTATCTTAGATCCGGAATCTGCGAAATGGCTAGATGCCATGAACGTCGAGATGCAATCCATGCGAGACAATCAAGTCTGGGACTTGGTTGAGCTACCCCCCAGTTCATGGGCAGTAGGGAGCAAGTGGCTTTTTAAGAGAAAAACCGACATGCATGGAAATGTACACACCTATAAAGCACGGCTTGTTGCAAAAGGTTTCACTCAAACTCAAGGTGTTGACTATGATGAAACTTTCTAACCCGTTGCTATGATCAAATCGATCAGGATATTGCTTGCCATAGCAACGTACTATGATTACGAGATATGGCACGTGGATGTCAAAACCGCTTTTCTAAATGGACATCTCTCTGAAGATGTATATATGGTTTAGCCTGATGGTTTTGTTGATCCACAATATCCAAATAAGGTGTGCAAACTAAATAAGTCTATTTATGGACTTAAACAGGCATCTCGTAGCTGGAATCTTCATTTTGATCAGAGAATCGTGGAATTTGGTTTTGTCAAAAGTGAAGATGAGCCTTGTGTTTATAGGAAGACTAGTGGGAGCACTATAGCATTCCTCATATTGTATGTGGATGATATACTCATCATTGGAAACAATATCCTAATGCTTAACAAAGTTAAAAATTGGTTGGGAGCTTGTTTCGCAATGAAAGATCTTGGAGAAGCTGCTTACATTCTAGGAATCAAGATCTGTAGTGATAGATCTAAGCGGCTTCTAGGGCTTAGTCAAAGCACATACATAGACAAAATGATGACACGCTTTAAGATGGAAAACTCCAAGAAAGGATGTGTTCCGATGACTAAAGGTGCCGTGTTAAACAAATCTCAATCTCCTTCAATGGACATTGATATTAAGCGAATGGAAAAGGTTCCATATGCTTCAGTGATTGATTCCATCATGTATGCTATGTTGTGCACTAGACCTGACGTCTCGTATGCTTTAAGCATTACTAGCCGTTATCAGCAGAACCCTGGCTTTGCCCATTGGACTGCAGTTAAGAATATTCTGAAGTACTTGAGAAGGACTAAAGACATGTTTTTAATATTTGAAGGAGTTGAAGAACAGCTCATTGTAAGATGTTACACTAATGCTAGTTTTCAAACTGACCGAGATGACTCTCGCTCATAATCTGGTTTTGTATTCACACTCAATGGTGGAGCTATCTCTTGGAAAAGTTCCACTGCTTGGATGAAGAAGTTCATAGCCGATCTCGATGTGGTTCCAAGTATTCAGCACCCAATCGAGATATTCTGTGATAACACAGGTGCCATTGCTCAAGCCAAAGATCCCAGATCTCATCATAGGACCAAGCATATTTAGAGGAAGTTTCACTATATACGGGATATAGTGAAACAGGGAGACATCGTGATAAGCAAAATAGACACAGATCAAAACCTAGCAGACCCGTTTACTAAGCCCATAACTCAGGACAAACATGATCAGCATAGGGATGCGATCGGGCTTAGATTAGCTAGTGATATGTTTTGATTTAGTATTTGGATGTACGAACTTTTAACAGTTATACCTTTTAATTCATTTTCATTTACTAATTTAAGTGCAATTATGAATCTTATAACTTTGTTCGATTTTAATACGTTTAATCCATGAATATTGTATTCTAAATTATCAATAGTCGGTCAGACTTGTGGGAACAATTCTGAATTAAGACTATTCTGAATTTAGACTCAAGGAGTTGACTTCTAAATTCACAGACCTCATTATGAATGATGTTGGATGTAACTCTCCACAAACCATCTTTATTATAAGATGCTTTGATACTGGTAAACTCATTTAGTATCCTCTGACCTGAGATGCATACTAGAACTTCCGTTTACCAGGGGTTATTCTTTGATCATTGTCAACCGCTGTCGCGTAACTGCCAGTCATAAAGGCTTTGATTGGGAATAATTCTGAAGTTTAGTGGGAGTTGTATGTAGTCAATAAGGGATTCTGTACTCTTACATTATATGTAACAGTTAGACGTCGTGGCGCCCTCGTTGATTCAAACTGGTGAAGTGTGAGGCCTCACCCAAACTGACTGTGTGTTTGATTGGACCATTTTGAATCTGGATCGAGAACAATAATGATTGAGCTCCATATGAGAATTAATCTCAATGACTCAATTGATGTCTTTTACAGAAAGGATAAATGACTATGATTACCATAAGTCTATTGTCTTGTTGTAGTAAAATGTTACTAGATCAAGATGTTTTGGTTAATGACTTTAAAGTGATATACCTTGTTGGGGGCAGCCATGTGCAGCTAGAGCGCCGCTGACTGTCAACGTGGAATTTAACCGAATGTCATCCAAGTGGGAGCTTGTTGGATTATGTACGGGTTCGGTTACGTCACATTGCCAACCGAGCTATGACCCGTAAGAGTTACACATTGGGCAACGAATATTAAATCCATTTATTTTATTTAACTGGCGTTTACGAACTATATCGGATTTAAATGATTTATAAAAGTTATAAATTATTTATAAACGTTTAAGCGTTAAACGTTATTATTTTGGATCTCCGTTATTACGGGGGTTAATATTGAACTAACCGGGCATGGGGCCCGCGAGTAATTTAATATTAATTAAATATTTAATTAAGTTTAAAAACCTAATTTTATATATATATACAAGTTGATCACCGTAAAAAGAGAAGAAAAAAAAACGGCAGCACCTTCTTGTTTTGGTCAAAAGTGGCGGCCACAATTTCTTTTGGCAAAAGATCCATCGAAAGCAACATTGAACAATTGTTTTTCAATTGTTTTGCGTTCACGTTCGGTTCGTTCAAACTAACACTTAATACGTTGTCCCTCGGTGTCTCAAACGGTTAATTATTAACCACAAAGGTATTATTATCTCATCAGTAGGTTAATAACATTCTGTATTTGTATTGTTTGTAACCCAGATCCTGTCGGGTTCACTTTTGGTATTTTCTTTATTACTCCGCTGCGTTATATATTATTAATATGATTAATAATTACTTCAAAATCGTTTTGATAAAATAAACCTAACCCAGATACCACTGAACCCAACACATATATCGAGTTAAAAAACTGGTTTTGATATTAACCGTACTGGCTTAGTCAAATGTTGGTCAAAATCGGTTAGTCCAATATCCTGTTCAGGTACAAACTGGTTTGGGGTACTTGAAAAACCTAACCTATTGTAATCAGTTAGATACTAATCCTAACCAAACATTATTTTATTAATTAAAAGAATAAATCCCTTAAGCTTTTCGATTAGGTCTCGAGATAACATTTTTACAAAACATTACAATGCACACTTTATATGCACGAACCATCTTGTACAAACATTGTGTTCTTCTTAAACACTTAAACATTCATACTCACACAAACTGAGGTTTTTCTTATCCACACTATTCTCCAAATCTATCAAAGTCTTAATCTTTTGTTTAATTATTTTGATAGCTTTCATAGGAATAATACTGTTCCTATGAAACTACCAAAATAGAAAAATAAAAGATGAAAGAACCGAATGAATTTGAAGAACAATATGGATAAGAAAAAAAAAACCCTATTAAATGAATTATTTTGAATCATGCTGGCAAATAATCGAATTAACTGAATCGTAACCGGAACCAAAACCGCAATATGAATATACATATGACTATCCGTGTAGTTCTTTTGATATACAATGTTTATTTCTTTGGTAATTTCTAAACATGAAGAAATAAAGATGTGAAGTTATTTAATCTTATTATGCTGAGGAGTGCTAAATCAAAAAATAATATTAGAGATTGAAATTTACCAAAGAATATCACCAAGTAAGGATGGGAATGCATTCAACTGAGGATTAAAAATTTGTAAAGAATCAAAAAAATTATTTTTAACCACTCATTTTTCCTTTCTAGTTTCATGTTTTTTTTTATTTGTAAGGGTATTATGGTATTTTTGTGATGTTAGTTTAGTTATTTCTTTTTGGGAAAATCCACATGAAATAAAGTTTTTTAATAATTTGACTATCATGTGTGTTTGCAAGTGAAAAAAATATGCATACATGTGTATGTGCATCTATGCATATAATTTAATACAAAACAAGCTTTAATTTACAACAAAACTCCAGAAAAATAACAATGAGTAATGATAGTTCTTATGATCACAATCGATGACTGAATGATAAGATTCACATATATTTGTTGTTTAATTAATTGAGGTTGTTTAATTAATTGAGGTTGTTTTTCCCGAATTATAGCTTTCTAGTGTTTTTCTTCGGTAAACGGTGTCAAGGTGGAACAAAATCGAAAGTGGGTGGCCATGATGAAATCGAGACCGGAAGAGGTAGGCGAGTATGTTTTCATTAACTAATATTAACGTCTATATATTGTCATTTTGTGATATAATTTTTTGAGTCTTGTTTACAAGACTTGGGGCGATACGATCATATAAAAATCTGCCAATTGGTCCTTTTATTTACTAAGTTCGTGTGTAACATCGATGTTGGTTTGAATAAATTCGTTTGTAACAACGATGACGGATATATTATTCATAATATATGTTTCACTAACTTTGGGCGTGTCAAACATATTCAGACACTGAAATATAGAATTATCAACATCAATTAAATAAAAAAATTAAATCTAATACGAACATATAAATTAGAATCAAATACTATAAAAAAATATTTTATTTTATTTTCTTAAAGAATTGAGGTCAAAACACATATAGGTGTAGGAAAAAAAAATACCAAAATGCCCCTCATAATTTTATTACACTTTTATAAAATAAAAAATAATAAAAATAAAAATATGTGGCTAGAAATGATTCTTTTTGTTCTTTATAAAAAGTTGGTTCACTTATAAAAAATAAAAAATAAGAATATGTGGTTATAAATGATTCTTTTGGTTTTTTATAATTTTTTTGTCCTCATTTGAAAGTCCATCAGGTAAGGATGAATGATATCAGTAATTTTAATCAGTTACTAGAAAATATTTATATAATCTACATGTGATAACAATTAGACTAATATTTTAGTGAAACAAATCCTTAAATTGCAATAGCTAAACTTAAATTAACTCAACCATTAAAATATTTAGTTTGAAACATTCAATATTAATAAGAAAATGAAAATCATGTGTTGATAGCTGCCAAGAGTAAAAGAGTTATATCCTTAAATTAAACATAACATCATCTCCTTTTACTTTTAACAAAATATATGTTTCAACTTTCAGCAGACACACTCCCTAATACCTTGACTATAAAAAATACACATTTAAACAACTTTCATTTTCGATCAAAGGATTTTCGAAATTCTTCTAAAACTTCAAACCCAATACAAACCATCTATCAAATGTTTTTTTTAAGTTTTCTTAAGACTACAAAAATCAAACCTGATATAGATCATCACTTAAAGTTCAAACAACTTTATAATGCCAATCAAACAATTCTTAGAATTCTTTTGAAGTTTGAACTTGATATATATCATCATTCAAATAACTTTTTTAAATGCCATTCATATATTTTTTAAATTGTTGTAATTCAAGTATTTTCAGAATTCTTTTAGACTTTGAACAAGCAAACACCATATGTATCATTCAATTAATTTTCAAATATTATTTAAATTTCAAACCTGATATAAATCATCATCCGATATAAACCATCATTCGAACAACTTGAATAATCAACATGATAATAATGATAAAAAAAATAAAAGTAAAAATAAAAATGAAAATAAAAATAATAATACCATTAATACTAATACTAGTACTAGTATTGGTTACTGGTTACTAGCACTGGTACTAATACTAATAAAAATAGTACTAAGAAAACCATTTTTGAAACTTGAGACTTAATTCCCGTTCACTAGCTTATTCCAATATTTCATGACTAGAATTCAAGCCAATTTTTAAATTTTAAACATCATTCAAAACCGTTGTTGAGACTCAAGACTTCGGTCCTCTTTAAATTGAACAAATCAACATGACTTGACAAAATATAAAGTATAATTTTAAAGAATCATTCAAACCATTAATAGAAACTTTCAAATGCAATTCAAACAACTAGTTTATTTATTTTTATTTTTTAAAACGTTAGACCAAATTGGATTGGTAATCTAAACAACTTTTAACCGTTACTTGAAGTTTTAAACCACTTGATTAAAAATATTGTAAAATCTCAAGACTTGAATATCCATTCAAGCCACCTCAAACAAATATACGATGAATCAGTTTTATACATTTTATTGCCTCCACCAAATGATCTTGTTCACCGCCACTCACCATCTTAACATACAAAAAGCCAACAATATCCGTCAATCCGATAAACGTGTAATGACATGGGAAGGAAGCTTGGCAACACACTTGGACCAATAAGGATTAGGTACTATTCAACTCATTTCAAAATGTAATACAAATAAAATGTATAAATCGAAAAAGAAAAAAATGGGTGAGATGGTGGCCACATATAGTGAAAAATTGAGATTATTTCCTCTGTTTAGTGAGTGGGTTGAGTGAAAAATATGGAGGATATGACGTCTATGTCAAGTGAAAGGTAGTAAAAGTATACCATAGCCTTATAAACCTTATTTATGATGTGCCTTTAAATCTCACAAGTTTTTTTTAACAAAATATATTATACACATGCTTCTAAAGTACACTAAACATATATTGCACTTGTTTAGAATATAACCTGAAATCACCCCGTAAACTATGTTTTAGAGGCTTTACCTCAACCCTAATGGTTTTAGATCCCATAGGTATTATCAATTTTTTAATTTTAGGTAAGGATGTGCATGGGTCGGTTTGATTTGATTTTAGCCTAAAACCGAAACCCAAACCAATATTTTGGTTATTGGGTTTTCAAAACCGTTTGATTTTTTATTTTTTCGGTTTTCACTTAGGTTTCGCTTTTTTACTTCAGTAGTTTTCGCTCCGCTTTCTAAAATTGGTACTTTGTTAATTTTTAAAAAGTAATATATATATATATATATATATATATATGCATATATATTCATACAAATTACTTGATATTTGAAAATTTTACAATCCATGATGTATAATAAAATACTATTGGGTGAGACCCGCGTTTTGTAGCAGGGGCTATAAAAGTTGAAAGATTTAATTTTGATGATTATACGTTAGTACTAACCATCCGAAAAAATATTACATGCGAAACGAGCTCTATTACAAATTGATTAAAATTTTTTTGACATAACTCACAGGCTTAAGTATAAAACTTAAAAAATTCAGGTGATTAAATGTAAAGTTGACATAACTCGAATGCTTAAGTAGTTAAGTTTAAATCTTAAAAAGAAATTCAGGTGACTAAACGTAAACTTGCCTTAACTAGAAGGCTTAAATATAAAATTTTAGAAAAGACAAAATGATAGTTATCAATTTAAAAAAAAACAAAGAGAGAAAAGTATTATGGTTAGTTTTAAAAATCCTTAGAGGTTTAAATGTAAATTTGTAAAAACAAAAAACAAAGTAGTGTATTTATTAGTTTGGAGAAAAAAAATTATTGTACTAATATTGAGAAAACCTACACCTTCACTACTCACAATCTTTTCTATTTATTATATATAGTGATGCGCCTGGTGTTATTGGGCCTATTTTCGACCTATATTAACACTGATATACTTGTTTATTATTATTATAATTATGTAAATATTTAGTGATTATATACTTAAGTTTTTAAATAAAATAATACTTAAATCAAATAATATTAAGTTATAAAAATATAATAATAAATGTATATATTTTAATATTACTTTAAAATATTATAAATAAGATAATACTTAAAATAAATATATGTTAATTAATGTATTAATTGAAAGAAATTTATTAAATATGGGTAAATTGAAACTATTGTATATAGCACTTATATTTTATGTTTAAAAAATTATATTAGGTGTCTTAAATTTTAAGTAACATTACAAGTGTGTGCTCATCAAACACTTTATATAATAGTATAGATATAGATAATATATATATAGATTATTATAATAATTATTATTATAAAAGTATTTCGTAATTATAAAGTTAAGTATTCAAATAAGATAATAAGTATTTATATATTTTATTATTATTATTATTGTTGTTGTTGTTGTTGTAATTATTGTTAACATTATTATTATAAAAATATTTAGTAATTAGATAGTTAAGTATAAGATAATACTTATTAATAAATTTAAACGTTAATTTAAAGTATTATAAATAATATAATATATAATGTAGTGAATTAAATAATCTTATATTATTAAATAATATATTAATAATATGTATTAATTAGAAGAAGTTTATTAAATGAAAGGCAAAATAGCAATAATTACATAGAACACTTGTACTTAATATTTAAAAACTTATATTAGGTGTCTTAATTTTTTATAAAATTATACTTGTGTCCTAAGGTTTAGCTTAATATAGTAGCATAGATATAATAGACAAAATTACAGAAAACGTCCTTTAGGTTTATAGAAAATTACAGGTATCATCTTTTATGTTCAAAAAGAACTCTAATCATTCTTTATGTATACTTTTTATAACAGATTTCTTCATTTAGACTAACGGGTGTTAAGTTTCTTCGTTAAGTCAAGGGCATTTTAGTTCTTGTATCCTTAAAGGATTATTTTTGAAATTCTAAACCTAATTAAAAGATTTTTTTTTGTAATTAGCTTTTACTTTAAAATATATTATATATATAACTTTTTGATATAGATTATTTTATTTTAATATTAATACGCATAACATATATACAAATTAAATTTTTTTATCAACTTTTAATGTTACAAACTATAGTTAGTTAAAAATTATTTATTAACTAATTAAAATTTGTATTATTAAAGTTGTATTAATAATTATATGATGAATATAAAATTTAAAAATAGAACAAATTTTACTAATTAAAAAATTTACTCATAAAAACATAATAAAATCATAGGAAAACATATTACGATAAATCAATATTAAAACACACTAATATTAATCAAATACCCTTTGTTTAATCGAACAATTACATTTAACTGATGTGTCTTTTTTTGGAGGCTATTCTCCATTTCCTTACTAACCCCTCAATAAAAACGAGTGTTCATGAAATTTATTTAAACTAAAATATACTTTTTCTTAAATGAATACAAGAGAAATGGCTCGTGAAATTTACTCAAAACTTAATTAAAAAAACTAGTCATGTTTGACCCTTTCTATTGATCACTAGTATATCTTATATTAAAAAAAACAAGTTTAAGGTAGTAATATATAATTAGGTTTGTAATCTGTGTACTACACAGGATGAATAAGAGATACATAAAATTAGTTATTTAAATTGTTTTAATTTAAAAATTATTATCATATTTAATCATATTATATGTAAACTTAAAAAATTGAGTTGTGATTATTAAAGACTATTAGATATTATTATCATATTAAATAAAACTTTATTTATTTAAAATATTAACAAATTTATAAAGATTGACTTAATTGATTTTTCATATATATTTTTCTAAAATGAAATTGAAAATTAATATTTACGTAATTTATATTTATATGTAAAACGTGGATGGAAATAATTAAATAATATATATTATGTTATCAAAAAATCATATGTATATGTATGATTGTAAACAAGGCCAGTCCCGAAAATTCTCAAGGGACTTTGGGCCTGGGGCGAGAACAAAAATTGAGCCCTTATAGTACAACTTATAAAATAGTCTAAACCGAATAACTTGTATATAAAAATTTATAATACGATGATAATATTTATGGCAATAAACAAAACTAAGGTATTTGTATTTTCTTCCTTTTACGTTTTTGACTACCGGATATGTATTTGCATGTAGGAGACATAATCTCTAAAAATACATTCAATTACAAACATATAACCTTATAAAAAAATAATCTAATCAAAACAACAAAACTCAAAGAATCAAAACAAAAGAATTAAGAATAAAGATTTCAATATGCAATATGAAATCAAAAATAACTTACCTTAAGAAATCCAAAATCCAAATGAAAAAAATTAAGAAATCCGTGGCCAGTGCCGAATTGCCGTCGTCCAGTCGATTAAAGCTGTCGTTCCAAAATCCAAATTAAAAACTAGTGGAGAAATAAAGAATGTCGATTAGATTTCTTTTTTTATTTAGGTATTACTAAATTAAATTAGGTTTGTATTGAGTGAATGTTATTGGCTTAGATTACTTAAAATGTTATTGGGCTATTATGTAAAGTTTAATGTGCTAAAATAATCACAATATTATTGGTTTTGTTAATGGATTAATTAGAAGATTATAGTTTCTTTTATAAAAAAATACATATATATATAATATAAAATCTTTTTAAAAAATTTCGAGCCCTTGAAGAGATCGGGCCCTCGGCGGCCACCCACCCGGCCCCCGCTCAGGGCCGCCCCTGATTGTAAAAATACAAAAATTAAATAAAAGATAAAAGAGTTGCAAAAAACGTCATTATATTATATTTAGAATTTCAAAAATAGTCCTTTAAAGGTAGAAAGACTAAAATGCCCTTGACTTAACGGAGAAACTTAACGCCTGTTAGTCTAAAGGACGAAATCTGTTATAGAAAGTATACATAAACGATTATTAGAGTACTTCTTTTTAAACATAAAGAATGATACCTGTAATTTTCTATAAACCTAAATGACGTTTTCTGTAATTTTGTCGATATAATATTTCTAATACATTATTAATATAATATTTTAGATAGGCACTTTGGTCAGTTTTGATTCGGTTTTTTTGTTTTTGTTTGGATCAGTTATGGGTTCGGTTGGGATTGTTCGTAATGTGTTCGGTTCGGTTTTTATGGTTTTTCTTACATCAAAACCAAAAGAAAAACTGAAAGTTTGATTTTTGAAAAAACTTCAACCCAAAATGTCAGTTTTTGTTAATGTTCAACATCTAAAATACAAATTTCTATAAATTCAACTAAAACTCATAATGTCCATTAAATTAGAGTATTAGGGCTTAAAATTTATTGCCAAAGGACGATTAAAGATTCCAATCACAAATGTAGCCAACATCTAATTATTACGATTTCAGCTTCAATTTGGTTAAATGATCGGTTTCTCACTTGTCTTCTTCCACACATTTTGCTTTACACACTCACGCACAAGTTCGTGGCATTCTCTTTTGATGACCATATTTCCAATACTATTCACCCACCTTTAGGTTCTAACATCTAATAACTTTTAATCGCATATATCATAAACTCAAATAAGGTTGAATGTGTTTTATAAGCAAAACAAGTTTAAGCAACGTCATGTTACATATTTAGTGTATTTGGATAGACTGTTTTGATCAATATGAATATAATATTTATTAAACAAGTCAGTAGGTATGAAATGGATGTTTATTTGAGTTTATTGTGATCTTCGATTTTAAAACCTCATAGGTTCTTTGAGGCGAAACTCCTAAGCAATGGGGGTTCCAAACGCCCTCTTGTTAGGGGTCTAGGGGTAGCGCCCCTGAATGGGGTTGAAAATGGCTTTGTTAAAAATTGATTTTCCTAGAATTTCGTATGTGAAATTTGGGGTGAAAATGACACAATTTTTAGGTATATTTTAACTTAAAAGAAAACTGGGAAATGACATTGCCCATCCCCAACCTAACGATTTGATTATTCTTTGGTCTCTTCTTCTATTCTTCCGGTTCTCGAATTCACACACACAAACATAATCGTTCTTGATTGTATGTACTGAGTTTTATTCGATTGTTGTATTCTGACCAAACCATTAAATAGCTTCAATCCGAAAGTGTAATCACACTCTCAGTTACATTCATGCGTTTGATCATCTAGAATCCTAATTATCTACACATCCGGAACTAAAACATAGGAGAATCTTTTGTCAAAATATTAACGTCCAAACCTACATTTTTGTCAACCCAATTCAAGTTTTCACGAATATCTTAAAATGTTTAATAACATATACTTTGTCGTTGTGTCGATGCTAATTCTTAATTCCATTGATTTGATAGAAAGTATAGATATTCTCATGCTCCTTGCCTGCCAAGGTTTTTTAATATAAAAGCTTTGGATTTCACATGAAGAAATGACAAAGAATAATGCTATAAAAATAAGAACTAAAATATGAAGAAACACTTTAGAACCCAAATCGTATTCTTGGTATACAAGTGGAATGGTTTGAAATTAAAATGCAATTTATTATGATTAACTTTTGAATGATTAATTATTAAACGATATCATAAAAGACCCCATTAACAAAGGCATCGAAGCTCATGCTCTAAATTATCAAATTCACTAGTCCACTTTGGAGTTGACCATACTATATATGTCCTCTTCTTTTTCTAGAGATCATTTGTGTTGAATATTTAAAAGTTATAATATTCATAAGTGTCTTCTAATCAATATATTGCGTTAATTATTGAATAATATTGATTAACGGGTGATTACGAATATAGTTAGAGTGAATAGCTTTCTTATTGAAAAGGTGTTACAAATATATTAATCGTTTGATAAAGTTCATATTCGGTATGTTTCTTTACAATTTTGAATCTTTTTTATGTGTCGCCTTTAATCTTTTTTATGTTTGCGTTTGTTAAGTTTCGTCTTCGAACTACTTTTCCCGTACATAAAATGCTTATGAATTTTTTCTTGTGGAGAATATTTTTTTACAATTTTAATTGAAGTTGATGCACATCAATGTCCTACGTAAGTCTCTAATATATACATCTAGTTATCTTGAGAATTAAGGTGAGAACTAAGATTCCACTCTATAATTTATGAACTATTTTATTAGAGATTGACAATATTATTTTAAATTTTTAATAATTAAGGATTTTTATTATTATGTTAGAAATAGTATATTAAATTCGAATGTCAACTTTGAAATATTGATCTAACTATGAGGTTTATCTGGATTAAACCCGAAGTTTATGGGTTATTTTACTAAAGTGGAATAGGAAGGTGTTACGTTCACTAATGTTCAATCTTTTTACCTTGTGAGATAGAGATATGATCTATCATTTTATTTATTTAGCACTCTAATATGAAAATGAGATTTTGTTGAGTATGTTCGTTTGTTTGTTAAATGAAAAACATTTAGAGAGAAAGCGTGTGTAAGAGAGTTACATAAATTCTAGAAAGATGTTGAGATATTATGTTTTTGCAAACGAGTGATAACAAGAAACTAAAACATGTCGTATATAAAGTATGTTTGAAGTTAGTGGAAGCGTTTAACATTTTATAAACTTCTATTTTTGTCCCAAATCTTGAGAATTTAAATGCATTTTGCAACCCTAAGCATGATTTAATGTTTAATACTATTCGTCACATCATTTAGCTTAACTATAATATGTTACGTGTTTCTAAAACACGTAAGTGTACTATTTTGATAATAAAATTTAATAAGGATTCATGCACGTAGGTGATTTTAAAAAGATAATCAGCTTAAAACGCATTTAGGATTTCAGTTAAAAAGGTAATACACTTAACTGATACTTCATAATGATAAAATGTTCGTTTTACATGGATCTGTTGTAAAAGCGTGATGAGCCTATATTCCAAAAAAGCATAGTTAACCTCATAACAAATGCTAAGGAATATGTAAATGTCTTCTAGAGTGACCATTTGCACTTTATGTAGAATTTTATTGTTATATATGTCAAATAGACTAATTGATAAATTATTAAATCTTTGCAATTTTAATCTTCTTTTATGGATGCAATTTTCATGATTTCTTTGGCTTTGTTTGATAAGTTTCGTCATACATCTACTTATATACATGTACATAAATTCCTTTATGAATTCCATCACGATGAGAAGGCTATTTTGGAATCTAGTTATTCCAAGACTAAAGGTGAGAAAGTGATCATTAGCCGAAATGATTAAGGTGAGAAAATATATAGATGATAAACCTATTGTTGAAAACCCTTTGACTTATACATTCCTTGAAAACGCTAATTAATCTCACTATTGTCTTCGTATTAATATGCTTTAAAACTATCTATTGGTCACATATACCATTGTTGTAACATTTTCAATAAATCTAATTAGTTTCCACCTTGCATGCAATAAAAATGATCTGACTAAGCATGTAAATAGTTTTATGTTATCGCGTTTAGACAATGTCATTAGAACCAAACTGGAACCCACAAACGCCAACGGTCCAGTTAAAAGCTTTTGAACCTCTGTTATCCAGTTGGCATAGTCATGGTTGAACCAATACCATGTTTAATAGGTCCTTTTATTTTTACTTTTTTTTTATCCTTTTGGTGTTACAAGCTCATATGTGTATTTTTTTTAATTATAAGCGGGGTGAACTTGAAGGACCTGACTCACTTGCGCGGGATGACATCCAACAATACTTTGTTTTGATGCTTCCAAACACACAAGTTCAACATCTAAGTTTGTTGAGCACCATGTAGTAATTGAGATGTAGGATCTAAGAAACGGATTGGATATGACATCATCCAACAAGAGACGTGGTGGAACAACATTATTTAAACACTTAAAATTAAATGTCAACATACATGTTGGTTGTTATTATCGTAACTAGATTTTATTTGATATGTATAACTTACAAGATCTATTGATAACGTGTGCAAGATCTTTATTAATTATGTCACAAACTTTCACAACAATTGTCTATTCATATTACCTTTTTTCTTTTAAAACGATAAATTTATCCTGATGTTAAACTACACTCTATTTATATGCATTACATTTGCCAAGATTAAACCTTAGACATCCCCATAAGTGGTGTATACACATCATCTAATGTATATGTGTGCATTAAAACATATAACTTCTTTTTATTTTACACATTTCCCCTTCTTAATACCGTAGATTACATATTTCTCTGAGCTAAAAAATGAATCACATACTTCCAATTTCTAAAACATATATATTACATTGTTCTCCATTTCATTAAATTAACCTTTAAATGATTATTTTATCTTGTTTTTACTAAGGGATATTATATATTATTGTTTTATTATTATAATTGTTCAAAACTTTTAACAATTATATTTTGTATTCGGATACGTTAGTGGGTGTGATACGCGCTATGCAGCGAGGATTATAAAAGTTAAAAGATTTAATTATGATGATTTATACGTTAGTGCTATTCATCAGAAAAAATATTACGTGTGAAATGCTGATAAAAAGTGTAATAGAAAAAATATTATAAAAAAATAAATACCACAAAACAGAGAAGAAAAATAGCGAATGCGTAAATAGTGACTTTACTATAATTAATGAGCTATATTATAAATTGATTAAGAGAAATTTTGACATAACTCGAAAGTTTAAGTATAAAATTTTAAAAAAATCAACTGATTAAATGTAAATTTGACATAACTCGAATACTTAAATATAAAATTTCAAAAAAGAAAAATGAGTAAGTATCAATTTGGAAATACAAAAAGATAGAGAAAATATTGTGGTTACTTTAAAAGATTTTTTAAAAGTTTAAATGTAAATTGTAAAAAAAAAAGTAGGTTTTTTATTAATTTGGAGAAAAAAAAAATATTATGGTAACATTGAGAAAACCTATACATTCACTACTCATAATTTTTTATATTTGTTATATATAGTGATAAGGCTGGTGTTATCGAGCCTCTATTCTGACTTGTCTTCAATGTTGATATAAATGAGTATTATTATTATTATAACTATGTAAATATTAAGTGATTATATACTTAAGTATTTAAATAAAATAATACTTAAATCAAATAGTATAAAGTTATAAAAATATAAATAATAATATATATATTTCAATATTAATTTAAAAATAATATAAATAAGATAATACTTAAAATGAATGTATATTAAATAATGTATAAATTGGAAGAAATTTATTAAATATGGGCAAATTAGGGTCTATTATATATCACTTGTACATTATGTTTAAAAGGTTATATTAGCTGTTTTAAATTTTAGGTAAATTACAAGTGTGTCATCATAAAATGCTTTATATAATAGCAAAAACAATATAGATATAGATTATTATTATCATTATTATTATAAAAAATTTAGTAATTATATAGTTAAGTATTCTAATAAAATAATACCTATTTATAAATTAAATTATTATTATTATTATTATTACTATAAAAGTATTTAGTAATTATATAGTTAAGTATTCAAATAAAATAATACTTATTTATAAGTTTATTATTATTATTATTATTATTATTATTATTATTATATTATAATTATTTAGTAATTATATAGTAGGTATTCAAATAACATAATACTTTTGACTAAATTAAATGTTAATTTAAAGTATTATAAATGAGTAAAATGTCTTTTTCGTCTCTAACGTTTTGTTAAATTTGCAATTTAAATTAAAAACTTTCTTTTTTTCCATTTAATCAATGTAGTTTACCCTATATTGTCATTTCCATAAACTCCACTAACACCGTTAAAACATCCTTTAAATATGAGGGTATTTAATCTTTTTTAACACTCTAATTATCCGATTAAAATAAATTAATCAATTCGTATTCAATTAAAACTAAAAATATACGAAGTGACTAGTGAGACCGAGCACTTTATTTTAAAAGCTTAGATTAACTCTAACCCATTTTGTTTGATTGAGGTCCGCTTTAGGATTTCAATTAACCTTCACCTTTTTTCGATCGTGTACCGTTTGTAGGATTGAGGTTTGTTGTTGTCACGCTTTGTTTGATTGAGGTTTGTTATTGTCACACTTTGTTTGATTGAAGTATGCTATTATCATGTTTGTTCAGCAGACCTCAATAAACAAAATGTGACAACAACGGACCTCAATCGAACAACTGTACACGTTCAAACGAAATGTGAAGATTAATTGAAATCCCACAACAGACCTTAATTGAACAACATGAGTTAAAGTTAATCGAAGCTTTTAAACCGAAGTGCCTGGTCTCAGTAGTCGCTTCATGTGTTTATTAGTTTTAATTGAATATTAATTGGTTAACTCGTTATAATTGAATATTAATTAGTTAATTTGTTTTTAATTGGATAATTAAGGTATTGAAAAAGACTATAATTCCCTCATATTTCACGGAGGTCTTAACGGATTTAGCAGAGTGAATGAAAATGATAACACTTGGTAAACTATAGTGATTTAAATGACAAAAATAAAGAGTTTCTGAATTGAAATGAAAAATTCAACGAAATGTTTGGGACGAAAATGACATTTTACCCATTATAAATAATATAATATATAATATAGTGAACTAAATAATTTCACATTATTAAATTAATG
Organism: Flaveria sonorensis; assembly: GCA_025506505.1. Classification (NCBI taxonomy): domain Eukaryota; kingdom Viridiplantae; phylum Streptophyta; class Magnoliopsida; order Asterales; family Asteraceae; genus Flaveria; species Flaveria sonorensis. Next base: position 62,693,531 of record CM046423.1, read on the forward strand.
TATTAATAATATGCATGAATTAATGTATTAATCAGAAGAAGTTTATTAAATGAGGGGCAAATTATAAATGATTGTATAGAATACTTGTACCTAATGCCTAAAAAGTTGTATTAAGTGTCTTATTTTTTTTTTTTGTAAAATTGCACTTGTGTCCCAAAGTTTTGTTTTATATATTAGTATAGATAACTTTGATATTGGTGTTTTGAAATAAAGTTTTAAATGAGATGTAATATTGTTGTTTCTATTTATACAGAAGACTTGAACTTGAGGAGATTATCGATAATCTTAGTAAGTGAAATGTGTAAAAATACTTTAGTGAAAATACAAGTAGAATAACCATTCAATATTAAAAAATGAGTAAATATATAATATATATGTTTTAGAAGGGGAAAATATATAATTGATTTTTTCACTTTGGTAAATATGTAATTAATCATTTAAGGAAGGGAAAATGTGTAAATTTCTCTTTTACATGGTTAAAGGGTTCGGGTTGAAGTGTTGATAGGATGAAATTAATGGATCAAAACATTATTGTTTAAAGTATGACAACCCAATAATATACTATGTTCTAGTGAAAAGTATTTTATCATTAGAAGTCTAGTTAGTGTGCATTATGTTAAACGTTAAACAATTCATAAGCAAACAATGTTAATTGGTGAGAGTTCTTAGTCTTCACAATAGTTCTTTTGAGTTTCAAAGTTTGATTTTTAGTTTGTGTTGTAGAAGATGATCTTGATGTATCATCTAATGTCTTTTTAAGTTATTCTTTTTTTTTTTTTCTTTTTTAAGATTTCTTCCATCTTGGTTCAAATCAGTATAGGTGAGTTTAATAAAAGGAAATAAGAGTTCATATATTTTACATTTATTTGTGCCGAGGATAACAACTCTAACATAAAACATAAAAATTAGTGTAACACGAACACAAGTTATGTAATCCATTTATGTAAACAAGGCAAACAAATTGGTTGTTGTAGAAGAGTTGTTGGATAGAAATTAATAAATATATAAATTTAATTCGTTTGATTAGTCGATATGTTTAATTTTAGTACAATCCCAACAACCCTCCTTTAATCAAACGGGTTAGATAGAGAAACTCAAAGCCTGGGTATGTATGTCGTGTTTCAGATTTATTAAAAAAACTATCAGCTTGAATTAATAAATTTGATCAATTTATTGTTTTGTTATGAATATAACAAGCCTTAAAATTTTGACTAATGATTTGATTACTAAATGATTAACAAATGTTATATTAATTTTATACAGTAATATAATGTTGTAATTTACGATGGCATTAAAATTTTCACAAAGAAGTGTTGGATGATCTGGAGACAAAACATGAAGTTTATGGAGAAAAGCAACAATTCATACAATCTCAACAATAGTATTAGTCATAGCTTGGTATTCGGATTCATAATTTGACGCATACATAGTTTGTTGGGTTTTAGCATTCCATGAAACGAGATTTCCACTAAGATAAATGAAGTAACGTGAAGGTGGATCATATTATTTCAATGTACCGATCCCTTCAACATACTTGAGAATACGCTTACCAAACTAAAAAAAATAGGAAATAGTTGGAGCTAAATAAATTAATTAGCTTGATTTACCATAGAAGAGAGAGTCACAAGTAATGGCAAAATATTGAAGTGTACCCACAAGCGAAGGATATAGTGTCGGATCAAGGAAGTGCATACAAAAATGTTGTTTGTGCCAAGAGGGTGCCCACAAGTTTTGAGTCTAGTAAGCCTTCTCGAGTAAGAAAATCATGAGCATACTTGGCTTGCCTAAGGAAGAAATCATTATTTGTCTAGGTTATCTCAAGACCAAAAATAACTAAACTTGTAAAACCCTTTATAGCGAATTTATTGTGAAGTAGAGTGATAAGAATACAAAAGAGTAGGGGGTTGTTTGACAATATCTGATTGAATAAGTGCTGAACCAGTAAGAGGTCTGAACCAGTAAGAGATCTGAACCAGTAAGAGATCTGAACTAGTAAGAGATCTGAAACAATAAGTGTGTTTGGTTGTAAAAAAAAATTAATAAAATAAAACAAAATAAAAACACATCATATGCCACAACCCTAAATTCACCTCACCCACCAGTCCACCCACACACTTTATCTCCACCACCACCTCCGCCTCCCTCCTCCATCACTGCCTAATCTCCACCGACGACTCCACCACCATCACCGTCGAAACCAGCGTCCCCTTCACCGGCCACAACTGCGAGCCTCCGTCGAGATTCGTCGACACCATTCCCAAAGAGCTCATGAGCTACTTCACCGACATGGTCGTTATGCGCCGTATGGAGATCGCTGCCGACTCTCTCTACAAATCGAAGTTGATCCGAGGGTTTTGCCACCTGTACGACGGGCAAGAGGCTGTAAGCATAGGGATGGAGGCTGCGATTACGAAGAAGGATTGCATAATCACCGCGTATCGTGAACCACCGACTCCACGTTTGACTCGGGTCAGATGTGGGTTTAGATTTGACCGAATAAGGGGTTCGGTCAGACCTATTCTCCGGTAAGATGCAAGCAACCAAACAAGGCACGTCTGACCTAGTCAGACGTGCACATCTGACCGGGGTCGGTCAAACCCAACCAAACAGCCCCTAATAGCGTCCATGTACAACAATATACATAAGATACAAGAAACCTGTTGAAAAACAAAGAAAAAGGTACCAGCTTGACTACAAGAGAGCCCTAGATGCATATAGAAATTGCTAAGATGTTAGAACCAGACACAAGTAGCTTGTTTAAACCATAAAACCCCTTTTAGGAGACAAACATGAATCAAGTATTGTGGACCAATAAAGTTAGGAGGTGGCTCCATAAAGATGATCTTAGTAAGACCACCCTTTAAAAATGTGTTTTTGATGTCAAGGTGACGAAGAAGCCGTTAGGGATAACTGTAAGAGATGAGATTATTCGCATCATGGATGCATTGATAATGATGCTAAATATGTGAGAATAATACACGCCTGGCATCTTGGTGAAGTCATATGTCTCTTGACAAGTTTTCACCCTTTTAACCAAACTACTGGAATGAAATTTAGTGAGAAAAACCCATTATGACCCCATAATAGTATAAGAGTGTGGTTGTGGATTAAGATCTATAGTGTGATTTGATGTAAAGTCTTCATCACCTCATGTATAATTTGAAGCCAATAGGGGGTTTTGGAAGCTGATTTGAAACCTTTAGGCTCATTAGTAGGGGAAAAAGCACGATGTAGCCCATTTGCAACAAGATAAACAACATTATATGGCAGGTTTTAAAAATACACGCTTATTACTGAGTGATCATAGGTTGAAGATGAGCCAAAGGTGGCAAGATTGGTTGCTAAAAGGAAGTAGAAAACAGTGTTGAACTGGCAAGTCATTCAAGTGGTTAGGCCGGCATGGCTACCGTTCCACTACAAGAAATAAGGTCTATGGCGACGACAATTGTCGTCGCGATAGGGTCGGTTTGTCGTCGCCATAGGCTATGGCGACGACATGTCATCGCCATAGACCTCGTCGTTACAGCCTTGTTGCTATAGCGTAATTTTGAGTCGTCGCCAAAACCCTAGTCGCCATAGAGGTCTATCCCGACGACATGTTGTAGCCAAAGAGTTGTCGGAAAAAAAATTCATATTTTATTTTAATTTAAAAATAATTTTATTTTTCAGTCTATGGCGACCATGTCGTCGCCATAGGCCCAAACCAATTTTTTTTAATAAAAAATTAAATAAAAAATTAAAAAACCCTATGGCGACAACATGTCGTCGGCATAGACCCTACTGTTTTAATTTTTAATTTATAAATTGTATTTATATTTTCCATTTTTCTTAATATTTCAGGTTTCGAGAACATATTTATACACCAAACGAAAGCTAATATTATTCATACTCAAAAGAAAATCATTTTACAATTCAAGTTACATACATGTGCATTTAAACAAAAAACCAACATAAACATCTTTAATCTTTTACAAAACAAAAGACTTCTAATTGTCGTCATCTTGATCATCTTCGTCGTCATCTTGATCATCTTTGACAGTATAACTGTTGTAAAATGAAAAAAAAACATCACGCCCAATTAAAAATAATAAAAGATAACAGTTTTAATTTTCAATAAATCAACAATGCAAGTAATAATATCTAAATTTAGTCTATAAATGTGTGCGAATGATTTAACTTAATAATATCCAACTTTAAACTAAACAATATACTAAACCAACAAGGTACTAACATTGTATTAAATTAAAGTAAATTAAAATTGTAACAACATATGAACACATGATAACAACATAGTTAACATATAATAGAAATGAAAGTTTTAAATTTACCTAATCTTCTTTTGCCCTCGATTTGATCCATCCAAACACTTCCGTATAATGTGCCTTCTTCACGTTTGTTTTCCTTTAAACAATATTTATAAGATGACTTATACACATACATAAACATGACATAAATATAAATACATGTTATAAAACACAAATGAAACCCTAAAACATTTTCCATTAAAACCCTAAAACATGTTTTAAAATGCAATTCATCATATGTTGATGAATTAGATTCTGAATTAATTAACATTAATCCAAAAACATGTTACAAAACATAATTCATCATATCATTTTATCGACTCAAACCAATAACCAAATCAAACAACTTATATAATTCTAACAACATAAATCATCTATAATAATAATTCAACATAAATCATCTATAACAATATATAATTCTAACAACATAAATCATCTCTAACACAAATATCATCTAGCACACATATTCAATGATACGTTCATCATACGCTTATTAATTAAACTAATAACCAAATCAAACTACAATACTTTCATCACATATTGTACATACATACATAATTTAAATCATATCGTTAAACAAATCAAAACAAGAACAAAATCAAATCAAAAATCAAATAGTTCAACATATTATCATATCATTCTACAAAACAAGAACCAAATCAAAATATTTAAATAACTAATGAAATAGATAATATACACACCTTAAAATCTTAACAAAAATGATGATAATGAGATGTTGTCGGTGACGGTGGTGGTGAGATAATGATACAGCAGCCTAGAGAGACATGAATGGTGGTGGTGGTGGTGGTAGGAGTGGTAGTCATGGTGGTAGGAACAATGGTGGTGGTGCAACCTAAACATGCTTCATTGTTGGTAGATGAGAGGCGTAACGGGGGGTATGGAAGTGGTGGTGGTAGCGGCTAGGAACGGTCGTGGTGGGGCTAGAAATGGTGGTGGTGGTCGGATTTTGGTTGTTTTCGTCGGAGATAAAGGCTGGTTGTGGTGGGATTTGGGTTGGAAAGTGAAAGTGATAAGGTTGTAATCCCTGGTTTAAAAGATACTGCACCCTGTGGCGACGACATGTCGTCACCATAGGGTTTATTTTTTTATTTTTTTCCCAAATTAATGGCGGGATAATCATGCGGGCATATGAGACACCTATGGCGACGACACGAAACACCTATGGCGATGACATGTCGTCGCCATAGGAAGTTTTATGATATTATATATATATATATATATATATATTATATATATATAATATATATATATATATATTTTAATAAGTTATTATTAAAGATATTATTTATATTATTATTATTATTATTATTAGTATTATTATTAGTATTTTATTATAATTATTATTATGATGGTTATTATTATTATTATTATTTTATTATTATTATTATTATTATATTATTATTATTATTATAATTACTGTGATTATGATTATGATTATTATTATTATTATTATAAGCATATCATCATATGTATAATAATACTTGTTCGTTACTAATCTTTGGCGTATATAATCAACCTTAATTATCATAAACGATCATGTTTGAGGTTTTTTGATACTATTTGATGATAATTAGAATAAACAAACTTAATTTACCAGTAGTATGCTTAATTTTCTGTTAATATTATCTTAAAAAAACATAATCTCGTAAATTATCATTAACAAGCATATTTGACTTTTTTTGACACTCATTGATGATAACTAAGTATAAATGAACTTGATTTACCATTAATAAGCATAATTCTCATAATTTACCAACATCGTGTATAATTTAACACAAATGATCATAATTGGATCATAGCTGACCTTTGACATATGTAATCGGCTATAATCATCATAACTAAAATATTGGGCATTGTTTAACACTCATTGATGATAGTTAAGCGTAAATAAAAATAACTTACCATTAATAAGCATTTTTCCCATAAATTACTATCGAATTGTTTAATTTAACACAAATGATCATAATTGGATCATAGCTAACCTTTGACATATGTAATCGGCCTAATCATCATAACCTAAAATATTTGGCCTTGTTTAACACTCATTGATGATAGTTAAGCGTAAATAAAAATAACTTACCATTAATACATCATTTCCATAAATTACTATCGAATTGTATAATTTAACACTGATCATCGTAATTCAATCATAACTAACCTTTAATGTATTTGATCGATCCTAATCATCATAACTGAACATATTTGACCTTTTTGACACTCAATGATGATAACTAAGCATAAACAAACTTAACTTACCATTAATAAGGATAATTTTCTGTAAATTACCAACGTCATGTTTAATTTAACACCAATGATCATAATTGGATCATAGCTAACCTTTGACGAATGTAATCGACCCAACCATCATAACTGAACATATTTGATCTTGTTTAACACTCATTTATGATAACTAAATATAAAAATTTAACTTATCCTTAACAATCATAATTTCTCGTAAATTACCATCAATGTATATAATTTAACACTGATATTCATAACTCGATCATAGCTAAATTTTTGTTTCAAAAAAATCACATTTAATAAGATTTTGTTCCATTTACAAAATAATTTATTTTAAGAAAATAATACAAACATACACACGGTTAATTAAATAATATTTTTATATTATATTATTATTATTATCATTATTACTACTTATAATAATAATATTATTACTTATGAAACAATAACAATAAAATGTAATAAATATAATAAATAATAATAATAATAATAATAATAATAATAATTTTATTAATATCATATTTAAGAAAATCACAAAACTTTATGGCGACGACCTGTCGTCGCCATTGAGTTTCATAATGGCGGGACTATTTCCCTCCTAGTTATTTCGGGGGGAAAAAAAGAAAAAAAAAATATTTTGACCTATGGCGACGACATGTCGTCTCCGTAGGTTCACACATAATTTTAAAATTCTATAATTATTTAAAATAAATGAAAATCTAAAAAAATAGACCTATGGCGACAACTTCTTTACACCTATGGCGAGGACTTTTTTTTGTCGCTATAGGTCACCCTAAGGCGACGACAAGTCGTCGCATAGGGCTAGAATAGCCAAAAATTAAAGTAACCCTATGGCGACATGTCGTCGCCATAGACCTAGTTGCGATAGAGTCATTTTCTTGTAGTGTTCGTAAATTGACATTCGGCATTGTGAGCTGGGGATAGAAGAATATACATTATTTGAAAAGAGTTTCATGTAGGTAATTACCCTATAGTCAACACACCGGTATGCATAAAGGTTAGTAACATTTACATGAAAAGCATGAGCCAAGTTGGAATTGATATATGAAGTTTAGTGAGAAAAATTGGTTAGATTAGGCCATTAGGGCAATTATTGGCATAATGAACGTTGGTTTGACAAAGGTGGCAACTATAGGTTTTCAACCTTGTCCTTGGGCACTCAACCAATCTCCCATTTGGAGCTATTCGAGTGACTTCCACCGTGATTGTTTGATCCACAAATGAAAAACCCATGTCGTTAGGTAAGATAAAAAACAATTGAAGGTGACATATCATGCAAGGATTGAAGAAACGGTTCATCTCTCAACTTGAGAAAGAAATTATTAAAAAGGTCACGTTGAATAGCCTGATGAACAGTGTAGAAGGTAGTGGCGGCGACTACGATGGTGCTAATGGTGATGATGGTGCTGTTGTTAAAAATGAGTAAGTGGTGTTGACAAGCAGCACTACAAGAAAGTGGGTCTATAGCAACGAAAATATGACACCTTATAGCAACGACATGTCGTCGCTATAGCTAATTTTGACCTATAGCGACGACATGTCGTCGCTATAGAGTTCGTTCGTAAAGTTAGTTGTAATAGGCTGATATGTCGTCGGGATAGAGGTCGTCGGCATAAGTTTTTCTATAGGAACGACAAATCGTTCCTATAAGTGTCGTGGTTTCTGATTTTATCGAATAAAAAAAATAAAAAAAATAAAAAAATGAGATCAATAGCGACGACATGTCGTCGCTATAGGTGTTTTTTATTTTTTTAAAAAAGGAAGACACCTATAGCGACGACATGGTATTTTTTAATTTTTTAAAAAAAAAGAAAAAACTCAATAGCGACGACATGTCGTCGCTATTGATCTATTTTTTTATTTTTTTTTATTTTATGCAGAACCTTATTTTTTAACATATAATCAAGAAAAATCCAATGCAAGTTTAACAAACTAATAATTCATACAACCTCAATATAAGTTTAACAAACAGATAATTCATACAATTAGTTTAAAATTCAACAAAATCTAACAAAAATACAAACGCTAATGACCACCAGGTGGTCGTTGCTGCTGCCAGTAGCGCATCATTTCCATCTGCTCTTGAAGTAATCGTTGCATTTCTTGTATTGTGTTGTTGTTGTTGTTGGATTTGTTATTGTTGTTGTATAGTTTCTTGATTTTGTTGTTGTTGTTGTCTAAGTTCTGCAACTTCATCATGCAAATGTTGTGTTGGAGGAGGTTGCGAGCTATAAAAAATCAGGAGTGGGATGTCTCACCACGCGACAACACCCGTATATGTCCTCGCCTTTGACCTAAGGCACGCTCAATGCATTGAATCTCATCAACAGCAGATGAGTCTCCACCGGTCTCGCTAGAGGATCTCACATACTCCTCTTGAATTCTTTCCTGCATTAAACATATTGAAATTTGTCAAACGGGTCATTTTGACCAAAACACACTTAAACATACTAGAATCACACAAGAGTTAGTTCAAACGGGTCATTTCACCCAAACACATTAAAGCATATAGAATCGATCAAAAGTTAGTTCAAACGGGTCATTTTGACCAAACACACTTAAACATACTAGAATCACACAAGAGTTAGTTCAAACGGGTCATTTTCACCCAAACACATTTAAGCATACTAGAATCAATCAAAGTTAGTTCAAACGGGTCATTTTGACCCAAACACACTTAAACATACTAGAATCACACAAAAGTTAGTTCAAAAGGGTCATTTTGACCCAAACACACTTAAACATATTAGAATCAATCAAAAGTTAGTTCAAATGAGTCATTTGGAGCACACACACTTAAACATACTAGAATCACACAAGAGTAGTTCAAATGGGTTTTTGACCCGAACACACTTAAACATACTAGAATCACACAAAAGTTAGTTCAAATGGGTCATTTTGACCCAAACACACTTAACATATTAGAATCAATCAAAAGTAGTTCAAATGAGTCATTTTGGAGCACACACTTAAACATACTAGAATCACACAAGAGTTAGTTCAAATGGGTCATTTTGACCCAAACACACTTAAACATACTAGAATCACACAAAAGTTAGTTCAAATGGGTCATTTTGACCCAAACACACTTAAACATATTAGAATCAATCAAAAGTTAGTTCAAATGAGTCATTTTGAGCCCACACACTTAAACATACTAGAATCACACAAGAGTTAGTTCAAATGGGTCATTTTGACCCAAACACACTTAAACATACTAGAATCACACAAAGTTAGTTCAAATGGGTCATTTTGACCCAAACACACTTAAACATATTAGAATCAATCAAAAGTTAGTTCAAATGAGTCATTTTGGGCACACACACTTAAACATACTAGAATCACACAAGAATTAGTTCAAACGGGTCATTTTCACCCAAACACATTTAAGCATACTAGAATCGATCAAAAGTTAGTTCAAAGGGTCATTTTGACCCAAACACACTTAAACATACTAGAATCACACAAGAGTTAGTTCAAAGGGTCATTTCACCCAAACACATTTAAGCATACTAGAATCAATCAAAAGCTAGTTCAAACGGGTCATTCTGACCCAAACACACTTAAACATACTAGAATCACACAAAAGTTAGTTCAAATGGGTCATTTTGACCCAAACACACTTAAACTTACCCAGTCCGATTCTGCAGTTGCATTCACCCATCCCGTGCCTTCTCTGAAATGCATCTTTTGAAAGAGATCAATCGGTCCACTCCCCTGTGAATAATAAAAATTCTAAGAAATGCATCTTCCGACAGTAATACTTTTTTTTATAATAACAATATACTTTTACCTCCATATGTCTCTTCTGTGCATATGATTGGCTCCCATGGAAACTCAGATAGCGTTGTTTACCTCTGTTTAATTTGTTTGCCTCAGATCGGCTCCTATAAGCAGGATCTAAGAACAACTCATTAATCACCTGAGCCCATGCTTGCGGGTCAGTTCCCTCAGGAGGACAAGTTAACGCTGTTTCCACGTCATCATAACCACCCACATCATCAAAATGAGATTTTAGATCTTGCTTTCGATCTTTATAGGCTCTTTGACACTCGGCATTGATTCCGAGCCTTACGCCTTCCCACTGTTCGGATTCCCTCCATCTAGCAAGGTCAAAATTCCTACAAAACATGTAATTAGAAAACATGTAATACTTATAATTAAAATACGATAAAAACAACATTGTATACTTACAAAAAGTGTGGGATATATGGCTCTCTTAAACTCATCGGGAACAGCTTGCCAACTGGGATAATGGAAAGGAACAACCTTACTAATCTCATTAGAGATTAACCTTATAAAATCCGAGCTGTTTTCTCCAACAAACTTATTTCCCCCCTTGCTTTCAACTTCGATCGGTAGTGGTTGGCCTTTGTTTTGCTCAAATTTTTTAAATAATTTAATGTTTTTTCCTTTGATCTTCTTTTTCTCGCGGGTTGTGCTACATTAATATATGCAATTGAAAAGTTAGGAAACATAGATTATGTTCAACATAAATATGTATTTTTTAACTTTAACAAATAACTTACAAGACTCGCAACCTGTTGGGATCCTATTTGGATCCCCATGCGGAGGTAGATCCCCGCCATCCCCACCATGTCCTCGAGCAATATATGTTGACATGCTTCAACAAAAATAGACAATAAACATCAACAATATACCTATGCAAAGATAATAAACATTAACAATAAACACATACAAAATAATTATGTTGTAAATATATAATAATAAACATAAACAATAAACCTAAACAAAATTAATAAACATACTTTCAATCAGAATCATCACTACAATAAAGGGTATCTACTGGATCATCTTCTTCGTCGTTTTCGTTATCATCATTATATCATCTTCCTCGCAAGAATTGTATTCGTCTTCATCTTCATCTTCTTCATTATCATCAATAAAAATTTCATCATCAATGAATTGTGCACTTGATTCACCAACATCTAAAGTCGACTTCATGGGCAAGTAGCCTAAGTCGACTACCAATTTTCCAAATCTATCTGATTGCGCGTGTGTATGACATTTGTCTCATTATCAATGAATTGTGCACTTGATTCACCAACTTCACAGCCTGAGTCGACAACCAAGTTATAATCAGATGATTGGGTGTCATGCAATATATCTATCTCGTTAACAACACTCATGGTTGGATGATCCCAAAGTTTTCGATGGTGAACGTCTTCAACAACCCTCCAATTATCGGTGGTTCGAGAAGGATCTTCAAGATAAAAACCTGTTTAGCTTGTGTGGCTAAAATGTACTGATCATCATCATACCATGTGTCGTTGACGTGATAACAGTGACATTGTTTTGCTTGATTAACCTCTTACCAGATGTTTTGAACCATTTGCAACGAAATAGTACAACCGAGTAACCATCTATGTAGTTCAACTCTAAGATCTCCTCTAGCTGACCATAAATGGAGAGTATCGTCTTCTCCTATTGAAACAACACCACTATTTTGAGTAGTGTGTCGAACATCACGACTATGAACCACAAATCTAACACCATTGACTATGCAAGCAGTGTAAGAATATGCGTTTAAAGGACCATGTGCAATGCCTTTAATTTTTGATACTTCTTGAGACAAAGAAGAAGAAGATGAAGATGATGATGATGATGTATTAGCTTTATACTTTAACCATGAAGAAAATTCTGTTTTCATACTTCGTCCAGGAAATTTAGATACAAATTCCGATTTGTAGTCACTAATTTCATTGCAATTGTTTAGAACAAACCAGTGTAATGATTTGTAGTCATCTTCACATAGCGCAATGATTTTCTTTTTAGACATTGGTCGACATTGTGATGAAAACACATGAAATGTCTCTTTGGGATGCCAGAATCTGCATTTCTATGGGTCGGTTGAATTTGGTTTGCATACCTTCAAGATACATAGAGCAGAATGCAATGCCTCATCTGCAACATAACCTTCTGCTATTGAGCCTTCAGGACTAGCTTTATTTCTAACATATGCTTTGAGCTTTTTCATGTATCTTTCAAAAGGATACATCCATCTCATATAAACGGGACCACCAAGAATAGCTTCTTCAGGTAAATGAAGAACTAAATGAACCATTATATCAAAAAATGCTGGAGGATATATCAATTCCAAATTGCACAATATCTTTACCACTTCCTTATTTGTTTTATACATGTCACTCACATTTACTGATCTTGCACATATTTTCTGAAAAAAATGTACAAAGGTCAATGATTGTTGTGGACACATTTTTTGGGAGACCAACTTTCACCCTGATCAGTAGCAATCGTTGCATTAGGATGTGATAATCATGAGACTTTAACCGATTATGTTTGAATAATTAGAAAGCACTTTATTTTTAAAGTTTGAACCAAAACCATCAGGTAGTCTCACTCCTTGAACGAGTGTGAAAGAATAAGAAGCATGTGGTTGGTAGACCTTGTTGTTTTTCTTTACTAGCCATAAATCAGGTCGAATACCCATATTTTGCAAATCTTGTCTTGCTTTGTGCGTGTCTTTTGATTTTTCATTCATTAGCAAAGTACCCAACAAGCTCTCATAAATATTTTTCTCTACATGCATGACATCAAGATTGTGTTTTAAAATGAGTGAAGACCAATATTCCAGCTCATAGAAGATACTTCGTTTGGTCCAATTCAACTCGGTTGCAGCACGCTTTCTTTTCACACCTCCATGTGTAGGATGTTTCCTTGGAACATGATTAGGGAGGCTTTTTAGTTGTTTAAGATTTGTGCATTACTCAAACGTCTAGGAGGATCTCTTGTCTCTCTTTTGCCATTGAACAAAAGATCATCTCTCAAACTATGCTTTTTTGTCAAGAATCGTCTATGACCAATAAAAGCTATTTTGTTATAGGGCATGAGGGTGTGTCTACGTTACAAGTAGGGCATGCCATATAACCTTGACCACTCCATCCAGACATATAGCTACGAGCAGGATAATCATTTATAGTCCATAATAGAGCTGCACGCATCCTGAATACAGTTTTGGTTGATGCATCTCCATTTGAACTCCTTCGGCCCATAAACATTTTCAACTCATCTATTAAAGGCCTTAGGAAAACATCAATGTCCTTTCTAGGAGATTTAGGCCCGGGAATAAGCAAGGTCAACATAAAAGAAGACTCTTTCATACATAACCATGGTGGTGTGTTATATGTTGTCAACACAACTGGCCACATACTGTAAGATTGACTCATGTTACCGAATGGATTAAAACCATCCGCAGCCAAACCCAAACGTACATTTCGGGGTTCTTTGGCAAAATCAGGAAATTTTTCATCAAAGTCTTGCCATGCCTTCCCATCAACTGGATGACGCATCATACCATCTGTTGAGCGTCCAGTATAATGCCATGTCATTTCTTTTGCTGTGAATCTTGAGCTATACATTCGTCGAAGTCGGGAAGTTAAAGGAAAGTAGCGCAACACTTTTTGAGGTTCTTTCTTCCCTTTGTGTTTGTCAACCCATCTACTCTCGTTACAAACCGGACAAATTTGCATCATCTCATTTCTTTCCAAAACAGAGCACAATCGTTAATGCAAGCATGGATAGATTCATATCCTAACCCAATCTTTCTAATCTCTTCTTAGCTTCATAATATGAGGCTGGAATTTGATTTTCTTTAGGAAATACAACTCTCAAAAACTCTAAAAGTTGGTTAAATGAACTATCCGTCCATTTGTTGATAACCTTGATATGCATTAATTTTGCTAAAAAGTTTAAAGAAGACATCCAACTACAAACGGGGTATAACTCGGTATTCAGCTCCTTAAATAATGCATCAAACTCCAGGTCAAAACCAGTTCCACCTTCGTCTACATTTTCTTCGTTAATATTCTGCTCCGCCATAACATCATCAATTACATCAAACATCTCATTATTTGTTGCTGGATTGATTTTCTTGGAGCAAAAAGGTCTTTTATTCTGAAGCACGTGGATGTTTCTCACCATGATAAGTCCACGTCTTATATGATTGTAGAACCCATTGTCATGTATGTGGGCATAAATGATATCCAGATCCTGCCGACACCCATTGCAGCATCGTTTACACGGACAAAAAGCTTTTCCTAAACTATCGACATGGTTCTTGGCAATTTCTAGAAAACTACGAAGACCTTTTATAAATTCCGGAGAACTCCGATTTCGCAATTTAATCCAACTCTTATCAATGTCATATCTATGGTATTATAAAACATGGAAATACAACTTTATCAATTAACATATACACAAAGATGTACTAACATTAAATTCATATACACTTACATATACATACATACAAGCATAATCACAACACATAATCACTTACAAGTATACAAACATACAAATATACAGCATACCTACATACATAATTACAAAAATACAAACATACTTACATACAAGTATACAACATACTTACATACCACTTACAAGTATACAAAAAACATACAAGTATACAACATACTTACATACACAATTACAAAAAACAAACATATAATATACTAATGAACAAATATATAAACATAAATACATACAAACATTCACATACAAAATTTACATAATTACATACATATAAACATATACATAAACAACTAAATACATCAAACCATATACATATAAATTAACACAAATAAAAATACATACAAACTTAAAACCATAAAATATATATAGTGGCATTTCATCAAACACTTGGTGTGCATAACCTAATCTACCATCAAACTTATATACACTAACATATATATACACTTTTACAATCATACAAACCTAATCACAAACATATTCACTAAACAACACTTAAATCATAAGCTTTAAAACGAATTTCATACTTCAAATCTTCAAATCCTTTAATTTCAAGCTTTAAACTTTAATCCCACCTAAAACATAAAATTTAGATAAAACTTATAAAAACAAGATTATATAACTTCATTATAGTAAAATAACATCATCCTTACCTTCAAACACTCAATTTGATACCAAATACGCATATAAACCGAGATGAAAATCGTAAGAAAAATTGGTTTTTTTTTGGTGAAAAAGGGCAGAAGGTCTTAATGCGATTTAAGGGGTTTGCACTATATAGCGACGACATGTCGTCCCTATAAAGTCAAAAAAGTCGTCCCTATAGAGTCAAAAAAGTCGTCCCTATAGAGTCAAAATTAAAAAAATTAAAAAAATCCTGTCCAGACGACATGTCGTCGGCACAGAGAAATTATTTTTTTATATTTTTCATCTATCCCGACGACATGTCGTCGGGACAAGTGGATTTTAATTTTTTTTTTAAATCTGTAAGTTGAGATAGAAAAAAATAAAAAATTAAATAACCTCACCTGTGGCGACGACATGTCGTCGGCATAGGTATTTTCATAAATCCCGCGTATTATTTGAAGCCCGCCAACTCTATACGACGACAAGTCGTCGGTATAGAGTTTGACCAGTCAAAATACCTATTACTATATAGCGACGACATGTCGTCGCTATAGACCAAACTATACCAGCGACGTATGTCGTCGCTATAGATGTCGTCAGGACAGAGCTAAATGTTGTCCTGCAGGCAACGATTCTAGTTACTATTTACCTATTTGGGCCTGTTTTAAGTTAAAATATTAATAAAAGTGGTACATTTGACGTGTTCTATTAAGTAGACAAAAAGTAACATGTTTTGAGTTGACTATAATATACTAATATGCAACTCTTGTATCCCAAAATCAACCTACTTCTCCAAGTCATGTTTATCACCTCTATGGATCTATTTTAGCAACCCTAACCGTTTAGAAACTTCAAACCATAATAAACTTTGTTCAAATTCTCATCATCACTAAAGTTACAACCAATAAGTATAGTTAAGAAAGTTAAATAAAATCCTCAAGACTTACCAATGTATATAAAATATATATATTGTTCTCATATTCAACCTACTCTTAAATTCTTATTAATAAGTTAATCCTATACAATCTAAAACACCCAAACAATTTTATTATTCTTTTCAAACTAAAAAGATATAGTATATTTCTAGTAAACTATAGCTAGACCAAACACAATTTCAATTCATAAAATATGCACAAGATGCACCTCACGAACCTTCATCTTTGCAACCCTTAAGTCCCAAAGTAACATCTTTCAACTATAAATAAACCCTACACAAGTGTTATCCTCCACATCACTCTCATAAACCATAAAACCCTCAACACTTCACATATTCTCCGGCTGTTCACTCTTAACCACCACCGCCGTCCGCCGCCACACACGACGGAGACAATGATGATGTGTAAACAAGCTCAAGCGTCTTTACTGCAAATACCCATCAAACTATCTTTACTCAGGCTACGGCCGCAGAAGGAGAAAGTTGTGGTGGTGATGGGCGTCACCGGCGCCGGAAAATCAAGACTCGCCGTCGACATCGCCACGCACCACCGCGCCGAAGTCATAAACGCCGACAAAATGCAAGTGTACCAAGGGCTCGACATCACCACCAACAAGATCACCGACGACGAGTGCTCCGGCATCCCCCACCACCTCATCGGAATCGCCGATCCCGACGACGACTTCACCGCCGGAGACTTCGTCAGAACGTCGTCACTCGCCGTGAAATCCATCGCCGGAAGAGGGAAACTCCCCATCATCGCCGGAGGATCAAACTCCTTCATCGAAACACTGATCGATGATCGGAATTACACTTTCCGATCACGATACGACGTGTGTTTCTTGTGGGTCGACGTCGCAATGCCGGTGCTCCACCGGTTTGTCTCCGATAGAGTTGATCGGATGGTCGCCGGAGGGATGGTGGAAGAAGTACGGAAGCTGTACAACCCCATGAACTCCGATTACTCCACCGGAATCAGACGAGCTATCGGAGTACCGGAGTTTGATTCCTTTTTCCGATCGGAATATTCGTCTTCTTCCGACGAGAAGACCCGATTGAAATTGCTAGCATCCGCCATTGACGAAGTGAAGATCAACACATGCACACTTGCATGTCGGCAGTTGAGAAAGATTCATCGTCTGATTAACGTTAAAGGGTGGCAGATTCACCGGATTGACGCCACTAAAGTGTTCGAACTCACCGGAAGCTCCGCCGACGATGCGTGGTCTGAGGTGGTGACGGCGCCGGGAACCACCATCGTCCGCCAGTTCCTCCACAATCACTCCCCTGTCACCGCCACAGTCGCTACCGATGCGTTCTCCGGCGGTGTTATTCGGCAATATGAAAGACGACCGCCGGTCGCCGCCGTGAGTCGCTAGTCGCCGGAGATAATATTCTGTGATCGATTTGCAGAAATTAAATTATTTTTGGTTCGAATATATGTTATGTAGGGAGAGTGTTGTACGGTACAATATAGTGATGCATGTTTGAAGGGTGAAAAGACGGAAATGCCCTTGTAGAGTAGGAATAATAATAATTGGGATAAATTATTTAAATTTGTATGACAGTGTATGTATGATCTGTAAAAGGAGTGTGTACAAAATATAATACAATGAATCTATGGTTCTGTACGACTGCTGTTTGGTCTTTGTAGTGTCAAAGGAAAGTGGGATTTAATTATGTACAAAAACCCTCTCCCCACACGGTTTTGTGTACAACTAATGTCAAATTAAATAATGTTTATATGGAATATAAATTTTGTGCGAAGGGTAGAAAGTTTGTGAGCTCAATAATATAATTACGCGTGACCTTTTTTAGAAGGAGGCGGGAGGGGTAGTGGGTAGTTGTCTAGGTTGTCGATTCTTATCGGGTAGGTATTTATTCGTGTGTGAGTTAATGGCTCAGGTTGTAAATTAACATATCTAATATACTGATAGTGCGTGTAACTACGTAGCAATTTCTAAAACACGATAAATATCTCATATTTAAATAACTTTGGTGATGTATCCTCCAATATAGTGACTGGTAGTTTGTCGTTTATGATCTTTGGTTACAGTCGCACGAATGCAATCCATTGATTACAGTTGCATTATCCGAAACGGTTGATCTTCGTTGTGACTTACTGATTATAGTTGTCACATCTAAAAAAGGCCAGGGTTCATGAAAGAAAAAAGGAAATGATCTTTCGGTTGGTCGTATCTAAAATGGTGTTGTCGTCATAGTCGATTTTTGTTTGAACAGTATCATTGTAGATCTAGTTTTGCAAAATAAGTTGATTCACACACAATTGATGGATCCTTTTCTATCTCTTTTCACTTGTAAGAGTTTAATTTTACTCAATTGTTTCCGATTGAGGTTACAAAGATTAATTCATTGCATATTGTATAATTGGCATAAATTTTTAGGTTTTAAAGTTTTTTTTAATATGTTGTCTGGTGACATCATTTCATTGATTATTGTAAGAGTAGGCTCCACTTGATATTGTAAAATTTGTAGAGAGAGGTGGATTTGAGGAAGATGAACCAGATTTGAGAAAGATAATCGTCATTGGTAGTCGTAATCTAGGTTGGCGGGAGAGAATGAGAGTATAGAAAAGGGTAGTTTTTGTTTTCTTTATTAGTTTTCACATGGTAAGGGTAGCTTCGTAAGATCACTCCAAGTTTAAAATAATATACAAACGTGTTAGTTATATGGGCTGAAATTGCAAAAAAGAAAAAGAAAAAAAAAGAAGAAGAAAAAAAAAACTACAATGTCTTTTAGGGGAAAAAACATCAAATTAAAATGACAACTCTAACCATAGCATATGGACAAAACCGTAATTTACTTTGAAATAATACAAACCCATGTCCTTATTTCTTTGGTTAAGACACAAACCTTTTATTGGGATAACAATATATTATCAAATGGATTAACATTGATTAGATTTCTTTATTTGATAATAGCTTGAAATTGTGTCTTGTGAGTTGTAATATTAAGTTCTAAATTAAGAATAAGCATATATCACATCATGTTCGAACACATTTAGCAAATTAACAAGAATAAAAAGTAATTAAATATGTCAAAGCTTTGATCAAGCATCGAAAGTACAAAACTGTCATCGATATATAAAGATCAAAGATTAAATTATATGTTGGAATTAGGAGAGAGATAAAAGTAAAGTTTTAAATCAACTGATCAAAATCTTATAATAGATTTTTCAAGATAACTAAAAATGTCTACCAATATAATAACTATAAAACACAAACTAAATCTCATAAATGGTTTTCAACAAATAGTTCTAATGTAATGGGATTTTGATTATACAGTGATTTACCAACTCGAGTATGTCTAGTAAAAGAGATCTTGCTTGTAAGACGCAAAAGAGTGGATCTTGCTAAAAATAGAACAACTTTTTGTTACTAATCTTTCTATTTTCTATTTAAAATTATTTCCAATGCATGTAAGGCTTTTTATTCTTTCTAGAAACTTAATATATATAGATGATATATGACAAAGGATTTAAAAGTGTGAATGTGACTAATCATAATATCCACAACAAGAAAAATGTGTTAATGCCCGTCAGGAGGTCGTTGAAGTGACCGCTCCAAGCAGTCACCATTTTGGCATTCCTCACCTCTTAATTTTTTGTGTTTTGGTCATAAATAGAATCCTCTCACACCATTTCGCTTCACCTCTTTTGATCTAAACATTTTCTGAAACACTTAAAACATATTTGCCTCTAATTCCATCATATTCTAACACCAATTTAAAGAGAAAAGATCAACATCAAGACCAAGAATAAAGATAAATTGTGCTTTAACTTAAATAATTCTAGTTTTCTATTGGTGTTGTATTTGATTAGTGGGTTGTCTTGTTATTTGAATCAAGTGGGTTAGTGATTTGAGGAAGAGGTGGTTACTACCTTTTTGAAGCATAGTAAGATTAGCATCATTACTTCTTTATAAAATGATAAGGTGGTTACTACCTTTTTGAAGCATAGTAAGATTAACATCATTACTTCTTTATAAAATGATAATCAGAAGATGACCATTTCCTTTGAAAAGTGAGACTAAGGTAATTATTTTCTTTAAAAAGTGAGACATATCGCATTGACAATCACATTTAGTTAAGAGATAATCTAGTGGGGTAAACTAGATCGCGTGATAACAATTCAAGGTTTAATTAATCTAAATGTATGATTTTACATCATGATTATGGTGAAATAGTTTCAAGTTGTTTGTGTTTTGATTTATAGGTGTTTAGAGCTAAAGGAGGCTTATTTTGGCGAATAAGGAGCCAAACACGAAACTCTAAGGACTGAAGATGTAAACATGAAAAGTTACAAAAAAGGCACAAATTTAGGTGTACTGGTGTATGATACGCCGGGTATGGGCGTATAATACGCCAGTTGGCGTATGGGCGGCATATTAGTGGGCGTATTTGGAAAAAATTACAGAAAATTGGGCGTATGGAAGCTGAGGGGGCGTATGATACGCCCAGGGTCGACGTATCTGTAAGAAATACACTTAGAGGCTGATGCAACCAGAGAACAACCAAAAAGATCTCATCATGGACATGTGAAGTACAAGGAAGTTACTTCGGAAGATTTGATATAACTCAGTGAATTATGCTAAGTATCAAATCTACCGAAGCCAAAAGACCATATCTTCCGAAGCCAAAGATGAAGTCTTCCGAAGCTTCAAGGACAAAGTCTTCCGAAGCCAAAAACTGATTTCTTTTGAAGACAAAGAAGACATGCTTTCTCTGAATCACCTTTTGACAAAAGCTAAACCATTTTTCGCTGCCACTTCTGAAGACTCACCAACTTATATGAGTTGGTGAAAAGTCCATGCTTTTGTCAACTGTAGATTAAGGTCTTTTTTCTGTAACTTTCCAACTATGTACTTTTTATTATTTTTTGTAATATATTAGAATGTGAGCTATGGCATGTCATAGTCATTAGTCAAAAGACAATCTGTTTTTTGACTCTACATTGATCTTGTTCTCTAGATTAGTGTTTCAACTAGCCTTCAAAGTATGACTGGCTGTAGAATGTAGTATAAAGTATCTCAAGTACTTGTATCTTTAGATTAAGCTTTGTAAAACTTGTAAGAACTTGAGAGCAATATACATCATTCTTGAAAACCATATTTGAGTGTTCTTGTTATTTTTCTTTTACTTGTGTTCATTGTTTCATCACTAACCGGTTTCCTATTTGATCTGCTAAATGTTTTAAACCTCTCCACCTTGTGAAACTGTTGCATTGACCACCCTTTAACGGTCCTGCAATTGGTATCAGAGCATTTCAAGCTCTTGATTGTAAGATCTCACCATCTTAGATCACTTTAGTTTCACAAAACACTTATCAAATCAAATGGCAGCTCTTTCTAAGGCTGATATGGAAACCAGTACTATGACAAAGTCTCCACTGATCACTCCTGATGACTTTGATACTTGGTGCCAACGTATGGAAGGGTTCATCAAGTCTCAAAACAGCAGGATGTGGAGATCTGTTGTTAAATGACCTCACATCCCAAGCACTACTTCAGCCACTGCTGGAGGTGGGATGATACCAAAAGAAATGGCTGACTACTCTAAAGAAGGCTGTAAGAAAATAGATGTAGATCAGAAAGCCATGACTGCTCTTCAAACTACTCTTCCTAACTCCATATACTTGGCAGCACCAGCCAATGTTAAACCCACACCTTCTACATTTACAACCCCCACACAGCCACAAATCACCATTACCTACCAAAGAAAATCCAAACGAACCCCTGCTCGGTCTATTTAGGTTGAGCAGGTCCCCAAATCACCAACCATGCAGGAAGAAGTGGACACTGGAGCTCCCACTTCTCCTAAGGAGCAGACCACTCCATTCTTTCTATGATCAGTGCTGAGGTTCCTCATGCTCAGCCTGATGAGCTCACAACCCTAGCCTTAAGCCTTCACTCAGAGTCTCAAAACTCTAGTAATCAACCTTCAGGGGAAAGTTACCATTCCCAGCCGCTTGACCTCAACCAACCTATACCAAACCTTGAATTCTATGATGATGAAGATATATGATTCAGTGAGTACCATGAGTCTCTTCTCCACCCCAAATCAAAGAGAGATGAGTGCTCTTGAATCTAGCTCCCCTATACAAGAGAGTGATGCTACAAAAAAGGGGGAGAAAGTCTTACTTACAATCACAGAACCTGGGAGTTCCTCTCAAAGTATGGACATGAAGGACTCACCACCCTCACTTGCAGTTATCCACACTTAACAACCTCCTCAGGTCCATATTGATGTGGACTCACTCATTCAAACCTTGTTTGAGGAGGGTATACCAAGGGCTATGCCTACTCCATCTCACCCTGCTGAGGATCCAATAGTGGGATGGAGGTATGATGCAGAAAGGAAAGCCCTGGTAATCTCTAGATCTCAGGGGCAACAAGAGATCTTCAACATCTATAACCTGAGATACTATGAGAGCACCTATCTAGTTAACGTCCCACTTGCCAACCCAAGTCAAAACAGATAAGCTACAAGGTTAGCTGATAGGATTCAACAAAGGGCGCTTGAAGAGTTCAAGCTAAAAACAAGAATATATAGATAGAGGCTAGCAGATAAGACTGTTGGTCAACTGGATGCTGAGGTGGACCCTAAGATTAGCTTCGAAGGGGAAGCCTTGGCTGAAGGCCCAGCAGTTGAGCCTGCGAACCTTGAGACAGGAGCTGTTTCAGCACCTATTTCCCTAAGTGAGGCACCAGCCGGTGAAGGTGTCTCATAACCTCTCTCTGGCCAGAGCTCAAGTGCAGCACCAAGCAATAAAGACCAAAGCACTCTCCACCCTGAGTCACACATGCCTGTGAGTGACTAAGGGAAAAGGAAGATGACTCCTGAGGAGATTGAGGAGGAGAAGAAAGAGAGGAAGAGGAAGGCAAGGGGAGAGAGTTCAAGCAGGAGCCCTGGCTTTATGGAAGCTGCAATCAGGGCTGCCCCCAGGCCAAGTACTCAAGATGATGAGTTAAGGTCGGCCAGATTGAATTATTTGAGGTCTAGGAACTACAACATTGATGAACTCATCTCTGTCCCATTAGAGGAATTAAATGAACTGGCTAACATAGAAGTGTCAAAGGAGAGGAAGGAAGCTAAGACATAGAACTGGTTTTTAAGATCAAAAAAGAAAGAAGGAGAAAGAGAATCAACAAAGCTCCTACCCTCTCCCTAGTTTAGGAAAATCCTTAGATAGAGACTGTGGCTGCTGAGTAACAAACTCAGATAGGTAGGGCACAAGATAGACAAAACATGATCACCTACCTGAGTGCCACAGGTCTGTATCAGGCAGCAAACCTTCTTCCCTTGCTGTATGACGTATTGAGTTCGAATACCTTAAGCAGCTTGAGCAACAAGTGCAAAAAGAGCAAAAAGCTGCAAAGAGGAAGGTGAAGGAAGAGGCTACAAAGTCAAGAACCACTATCAGAGAAAACTTGAAGAAATATATAGATAGACAGAAGATGGTGAGCTTCTTGAAGCTGTATGGATTATCCGAAAGAAGACTTGGTGCAATGTCTCTATCCATCATGGATGAGCATATTAGAGTGATCAAGTAAAAGATCAAAAGGAGTGAGATGGTTAACTTGCATTCTCCACCAAGTCAGGATGCACCTGAAGTTGAGGTCAAGGTTGAACCTTATGAGACAACACAACCTGGACCTAGTACTGCATCACAGTCAGCTTCATCTTCTGATCCACAGCAGGGTCCTGATCTTTCTCCTTCTGAACCTGTGAAGGACAAGGACCCAACTAGGAAGACAAACAAGAACAACCTGGTACTGCAAGCCAGTCTCCTTAGTTAAAGTTCAGAAAGAGGAAAAGGATGGCTATAAGAAGGGACAAGAAGAAGAAAAAGAAGTCCAAGGCATTCACCTCTGCACCTCAGGATGGGTCAGAACATGCTGAGGGTGTTCAAGAAGAGGTTGTTTATCCAACTCCTATTCAAGTAGAGCCTCTTGCTGCTGAGAGACCCATCGTGTCTTGGATGTTTGCCACCAATCCAGACAAATGGCATGTCATTAGAGATCAAGGGGGTCAAGACCCGTACTTTTGGCAAAACATACTTGACCTTCTTTTATATGATCTCTATGACATGAGAAGATACTTTGAGAGTTTGAGGAATCCTTACCAACTAATGATAAAGGGAATGATCTTGATTCTGATGAGGATTGTCAATAGATGAAGATCAAGACTTAAAGGTCTCTTCAATTTTGGTAGCATCAGCCTAGGGGGAGTTTGTAAGGAATACACTTAGAAGCTGATGCAACCAAAGAGCTCTCAGCATGCACATGTGAAGTACAAGGAAGTTACTTCGAAAGATTTGATATAAATCAGTGAATTATGCTAAGTATCAAATCTTCCGAAGCCAAAAGACCATATCTTCTGAAGCCAAAGATGAAGTCTTCCGAAGCTTCAAGGAAAAAGTTTTCCGAAGCCAAAGACTGATTTTTTCCAAAGACAGAGAAGACATGCTTTCTCTGAATCACCTTTTGACAAAAGCTGATCCACTTTTTGCTGCCACTTCTGAAGACTCACCAACTTATATGAGTTGGTGAAAAGTCCATGTTTTTGTCAACTGTAGATTAAGGTCTATTGTTTGTAACTTTCCAACTATGTACTTTTTATTATTTTTTGTAATATATTAGGATGTGAGCTATGGCATGTCAGTCACTAGTCAAAAGGCAATCTGCCTTTTAACTATACATTGATCTTGTTATCTAGATTAGTGTTTTCACCTGGCCTTTAAAGTATGGCCGGCTATAGGATGTAGTATAAAGTATCTCAAGTACTTGTATATTTAGATTAAGCTTTGTAACACTTGTAAGAACTTGAAAGCAATATACATCATTCTCGAAAACCATATTTGAGTGTTCTTGTTATTGTTCTTTTACTTGTATTCATTGTTTCATCAATAATCGGTTCCCTATTTGATCTGCTAAGTGTTTTAAACCTCTCTGATATAAGTGTGTCGGAATAGTATTTTAAGTGTCTAAACGTTAAATATTGCGTATGATTGTTCGTTTATATGCATGTGATTAAGTTGAATAGGTTGACTATGAGTTGGAAGTGATTTTGTAGGTGAAACAAGCAATTTGAAAGCTTACATGGTGAAACAAGTCATTGGATGGGTCAAGAAACAAAGTTTTAAAGTGCAGCAGAAAGGCTTCCACTGTAGCCTACTGTAGCCACCGTAGGCTACGCTAGCTCAAGGAAAAAATCAGCTCAATTTGGGATCGATTTTTCACCATTCCAACCCTAAAAAACAAGATACAATCATCCGGAATGCAAATCAACAATGATTTTGAAGATCATTCGCGAACAATGAACGGTTAATCTTCTCGTGATCGACTTAGGGTATTAGGTTTTGTGTGATTAGGTTTTTGTTTTTGTTTAACTTTGTTGGGATTAAACTTTAGAACTCGTTAAGTTCTTTTATAAGTTTAACTTGTGTTTTGATTATTTAAACAATGACGTTGGCAAACTTTTATTTGAATATCATTTAATCTTCCGAAAATTATATGATTGCAAGTTTTGGTTTCTAATTGAATTGGAATTGTGTATCAAGACCTATTAAGTCCAGATTATTAATATCACTTAATCATCGCATGTACAGAATCCCTATTAAGGATTTTCCATGAAGTTAAATTAAATAATTGCTGAAAACCAAACCTAGAACCGAAGTGGATTACTTTCTCTTATAATCGTTTTCTTAATCAAGTTTGATTATTTCCAAGTTGTTTTCTTAGTTTATTTGTTAATTATTCCAAAAATCCAACTTTCACAGCCCAGAGGCAATAGTTAAGTAATTTGGTAATTTGATTAATCATTGTTTTATAAATCAAAGTACAATACACCGACCACTAATTCCACGAGGATCGACAACTCTACTTACCCTAACTAGTTTAAGGTGAATAGGAACACACATTTTAACATCTTATTTGATTGATACTTCGACATCGATCACTCTCCATCTTATGAAACTGTTGCATTGACCACCCTTTACAGACCTGCAGTATCATACGTCGGTTGCTGAACAAACCTCGGATTTTGTGGATCTTCAAGTTTATTTATATCTATCTAATCCCAAGGCGAAAAACAACTTTTCACAGCCAAAATCTACCAAATTCCAGGTGATTTTAGGTGCTTTCAAGCTTCCTAACATCCTCCATATCATCATTGATCATCATTGGAAGAAAGATTGAAGATTTAATGAAGACCATGAGCGGCTAGTTCTTTCGTGATTGCTTTCGGGAGTACGAATCTTGCCAAGTAGGACAATTAGTATGCTTTGATTAGGTTTTTGTATTGAACATTGAATTATTGAATAAAATATTATGTTTTGGTTGATTTAAAAGGTTTGCTTATAAATAAAGTTGTTTGCTTGATTATCAGTTTTCGGTTTCCTTGAATCGTGAGCTCATTAAGAAAAGTAGACAATTTGATATAGGTAAATTGATAACAATGTGAATGAATGAATCTTAAAAGATTATTCATTTGTTGTCACATTAATCAAAAGTTAAGATCTTAACGTATTGTTTCTTACAAACCCTAGACTAAACACATAAATTGTTGATCTTGCAGAATTAAAAAAGTGAAAGTGATTGTTTTCTCATTATTTATTAAATTCATTTCAAAGTTTATTGCTTTTTTCACTTGTGTTATTCAATTCATTTAAAGTTCTAATTTTTAATTATAAAGTTTGTGTCTTTAAGTTAATCGAGTCATATTGTTAAACACTTTTCATATATTTTCTGTGGAGACGACCTTACTTACCCTTATACAATAAAGGTAGTTAAGACCGATATAATAACTTGTTTTTGATCGAGTCTCGACAATCAGATCAAAACTCTTGATTGAAGATCAGGAAGAAAAGGTTGAGTGCATTTATTAACATCCACTTAAACCTTTATAAATCAATGTCCTTTTGTTTGTGTTGGTTGATAAACAAAAGTTTACATTCAAACATAATTTATTTAACAATAAATTTTTAAGAAAACCTATTCATTCCTCTTTAGTTTCTACACCCTCCCTATTCCCCTTTTCATTAGAGACACACCACTAATGCCCCCACCAAGACGCACCAACCCCGCCATCACCACGACCTTTTCCCTTCCTTCTTTCAACAACCACCACCGCTTTTTACATCCCTGTTTTCATTATTGAGAGATGTCAATTGACCCCCTTCCACCCAATCTCCAATGAAAAAAAAAATTTACCGATAATTTTGTCTTCTAGTTAGTCTTAATCGGTATGTATCGTTATTATTACTTTTTGAGCAAAAATTTTGTTAAACTAAGAATATACACACATGCACATTTTTATTATTAGGTTTCAAGCAGATTAAACCAAATAGAACCGGACCAAAATTGTTTAAAATATATTTAGTACTCAGTTTGACGAAACCGAATTGAACTTTTTAATCCAACTAAAGAAAACTAGTTTTTATTCTATATGTTAGTATCCTAGTAGATATCTAGTAGCACAAGATTTTTATCCATATCAAACTCAAAGTCTAATTTGGCAATCCATTTTTCCAGTCTATACCAAACTCAAAGTCCATGCTAAACTCAAAATTTGCACCAAACTCAAAGTCAAAATGGAAAGTGATGTGAAATGTAGAAACCGTTAGCGAGTAAGCGTCGAAGTAAGGGGCATAAGGCAATAAACAACTACCAAATTGGTGGTGACCAGAAACCCACAATCACATACTCGCCTTAGTAAATCGACGGTTCACCACTTCTAATCATCCACTGATTTGGATGTTACCATCTTATGCTTGTTTTTAATCCATGTGAGGGCTAATTCCACATCATCATCTTTCTATCCACATAAGGAGAGCCTTGAAGTAACTTATAAGGTTGCTACTTGTGACCTTAAAATCATGGGTTCAAGCCAAGAGAAACAACTTCTTTCACAGAGTGTAGGGTAAGGCTGCATACATCAAATCACGAAACGATCCAAACCCTCTTAGGTCTTGCTTTAAGGGAAGCTAAGTCAAGCATCGGCACGCTAATCTTCAAGTCCATATTTATCGCCATATATAATGTGGGCCTTAACACTATGATAAACATTTATGATCGTCAAGAAGTCAAGATTTGATTCTATGATTGTTGATCATGTTAATTGATTAAAATCTTTTATGAAATTTTGATCTTTATATATATCAGTTAGTTTTTTTAACAGTTTCTAATCTATTGTCATTAACTATTTACATTTGTAACTCATAAAAATTGAAGACACCATCCACCTTCCCTCAAGAACATACTAGAATGCCTCTTACGTTCAACATGAGTTAGTTAATTTATAAATTTGAGACTGCTTTTGCCATTAAAGCTATAACAATTCTTGAGAGGAACATGGAAAGGTGTTTGATCGTTTGTTTCAAAACCGACAAAACCAAAAACCGAATCATAAAGAACCAAATCGCTTAGTTGTATATCCAGTTTTCGGTTTCAAGAATCTCAATTCGGTTCAAACCAATTAGACCTAACCCGTTTAGTCGTTTACAGTTTACGCACATTTAGCCCAATAGTTGTACACATATGTTTGCAGCCCATATGTAGCCCATCTTCCACCCTTCAGGTTTGACTCCACACACTTGCTCACTTTCCCCTCTGCTGTTGCGCCGCCGCTCAGCCCCTAAATCGAGTGTCGTCGGAGCAGAAACCACCGGTGATTTCTTGCTTTTCAGTTCAACAACCGACTCAAGTTCGATAATCGAGTGTACTTCACTCTTTTTGCCGTTCATCAGGTTTGATTTCAACCCTTTTTTTGGTGATTGTTAATTTGGACTCACATGAGTTGTTTGGAGATCGTTGATTCTTTTGCCTGGGGGATGGTTATTATGACTCATAGCTTTGTAGTTTGAATTCACAAGTCACACAACGCTACAACAGAATCTCTCACATTTTTATGTTTAATCCCAAAAAACAAACCCTAATTTCTTCAAATAGTTATTGAATCGATTTCTTAAACTGGATTCAAGATCTTTGCTGCTGATTTAGGGTTTTTTTGGTAACCAAACCGAGTGCATATTCGGTTTTTGGCTCGGTTTTGAAGGAATCGAATCCACCCCTAGAACAGGGTAAATTAGATAACTTTTGAGAGGCTTATTGATGTTCTGCCATTACAAAGTTTGTATCTACTGATATAATTTTAAGTAATCAATTGATTATATTAGTTTGTTTGATCTATGCCTATATCATTTGAATATATTAGTTTTGCTAAGCAATTAAATTTGTGGGTACTGTGTAATCAGTTTATTAGGTCGAAACTGAAAACTAAGAAACTGAAAACCGAACTGAATTCGAATTCAGTTTTTTGTTTGGTTTTGAACATATCAATAGAACTGAAAACCGAATGGATGAACACCCCTATACACATGAATTTACAATATGTGAAGTAGCAATTGGAGAAACTAACGGCATCAATGTGGACTATTTGCATTGCTATGTTAGTTTGAGAAACATACATACTTTTATCATTGGAATTGATAAAATTGAAGTTAGATACTTGAATGTTTTAATTGGTTTTCAGTTTTCACCCCCCAAAGTATAACCAATTAAAACACGTATAATTTTTTAGTTTGGTTTAGTGCAGAAATGGCAGGCGAGAGGGGGGTGCTGACGCTAGGTGGAAAAGGATTTTCCCTCTCTTCAGCTTCTGTTTTTGAATTCTCTACTGCTTCTCCTCCTCCACTTCTCAAAATCGACCCCTCTGCTCTTGCTAGATTATCTTCATCTTCTTCGGGTCATAAACCATCATCTTCATTCAAGCTTCAACTATTAGTGCCTGATTTTCTAACTGCTGAGGAAGCCAGAGCTTCTATTCTTCTGCTTTTGTACAAGTTATTGCTTGGTGGATCTTCATCCTCTGCTGCTGCTGCCTCTCAGCTGTCGGATATCTTAAACTGTGATTCTCAAACCTTAACAATTGACCTTGATTTTGACCGGCAAGAGGATATTGATCTGTTAACAAAATGCTGGCCAGATACTACACTGCATGCCATCTGTGCTCTTTTGGACTACACTGCCACTTCATTGGCCACCGTTGCTGATGCTGTTGCAGCATTGTCTTGTGAGGCTTTGAAAGCTGACTCTTCCACCTTTAATTTCTTTACGGACTCTGGTGATGGTTTTTCTGACAAAGATAGAGCTTCAGTGGCTAGTGATTTCAAGGTCTTGCTTAATGGGTCGAAAATGAAAAGTGATCTGCAATGTGAGCAAGTTTTTGACATTCCCAGAATTCATGGTCGTTTGAGGTCTTTATGCAAATCAGTCCACTCTTCAACTAGGGTCGAACTGAATTCTGCCCCGCTAGTAAATGGAGCTGCCAGCAAGAACTTGACTTCGTTCTTCTCGTCTCTTGCTTTTTCCCTTCAGGATCTTGGCGAGAGTAGTTGGCTCAGAGCAAAACTTCTTCTGGAAGGTTTAGCAAAAGAGGACAAATATCCTAATTTGGTTGATAGTTTCACTGCTGGATGTCCCGGTATTGGTCAATTAAATTCATCCATTACATCTTTCGTAACTTTTAAGATCGAAAAGAACTACATCAGGTCCTTGCATGAAATTTATATTTTATCCGAGGCTGTGAGAAAGATCCTTTCTTGGGAAGCAACGGTTACTTTCATCTCACTTGAGGGTAATGAGTTGATACAATCACAAAACGATGCTAATGGAGTAAGTGTGAAACCGGAGAAAAAAAAGGACAAGAAAAAGAAGGTTATGGGAAAAGGCACAACTGTGTTGATGCAGTTTGTACATGATAGATTAGGGTTTGTGACAAATAAGGTTATTGATAGTTCTGCCCTCCCACAGAAAGTATCAGAGGGTTTTCTCTCCTTATTGGACTTGAAATCGTCTGGCTTTGAACATCTACTACAGAAAGTCAAAGAAGTTGTTGACAGCAATGAAAGCAGACGGCTTCCCAAGATTCCCAAGGTAATATCTTGGATTTTTATTGTGATTTTTGATGCCCGGGACCGTTTTGTTGTATAACTAATCTGCTTCTTAATGTATATTTTTGGTATGACAGGGGACTCGTGATTTTGCAAAAGAACAGATGGCAATAAGAGAGAAAGCGTTCGCAATCATTGCCAATGTATTCAAGAGGCACGGTGCTATGGCTCTCGATACCCCTGTATTTGAACTGAGAGAAACTTTAACAGGGAAATACGGGGAAGATTCAAAGTTGATTTATGATCTGGCTGATCAGGTGACAGATCAGTAGTTAGTGTATTAACTTTTGCAGCTGTTTTTTCCTTTGTCTTTTTTGTTTCTTCATGTAAAATGTTTTGTGATTTTTTTCCATGTCTTATTTGATTTTTAGGGTGGCGAGCTTTGTTCTCTGCGGTATGACTTAACAGTTCCATTTGCTAGATATGTTGCTATGAATGGTATCACGTCATTCAGACGGTACCAGATTGCAAAAGTTTATAGAAGGGACAATCCATCTAAAGGAAGATACCGTGAATTTTATCAATGTGATTTTGACATTGCTGGTGATGAAACTACGGGGGCTGACTTTGAGGTGGTTAAAATTTTGACTGAATTACTGGATGAGTTAAACATTGGTGCTTATGAGGTACATTTTCTTTAGAAATTGTACATGTTATCTTCATTCTGCATGTACATGTGCAATCCCACACATAAGATTCTTGTAAAGCAGTATCTCGTTCCATCTTGTTACCTGTTATGTTTTATTTACCCATCAATATTCCTACTTTTTCCTGCAGATAAAGTTGAACCATCGGAAGTTACTGGATGGAATGTTGGATATATGTGGTGTGCCATCTCACAAATTTCGAACTGTTTGTTCAAGTATAGACAAATTAGACAAGCAAACATTTGAGCAAATTAGGAAGGAATTGGTAGGTAAACTGCTCTATTTCAATATTGCTTGAAATTAAGTTTGCTATAATTGATTACTAAAACGTCTTTAGACTAAGCATAGCATGCAAGATGAATAAGCAGCACATTGCAAATTGACTTAATATCTATGACCGCTCTTTTTGAGTTTTACCTTTTTATTAGATTGTAGAGAAGGGGTTAGATGCTGAAACAGTGGAGAAAATTGGTTCATTTGTGACACTAAGGGGTCACCCATTGAAATTATTATCCGAACTTAAGACTGAAGGAAGTCAATTTCTGAAAAACGAATCATCAAATCAAGCGTTGAATGATTTAGAGAAGTTATTCCAAGCTTTGGACAATGCTAGATGTGTGGACAAAGTGTTTTTTGATTTGAGTTTGGCAAGAGGCCTTGATTATTACACTGGGGTCATATATGAAGCAGTTTTCAAAGGAACAACACAGGTCACAATTTTTAGTATTTTATATTTTTCTTTTGCATCATATAACCCGCCTTATATCTGTTTATTTAAATTTATGATTATGTTTCTCAGGTTGGTTCAATTGCTGCGGGTGGACGCTATGACAACCTTATAGGCATGTTTGGCACAAAACGTGTTGCTGCAATTGGTGTCAGCCTGGGAATTGAGCGTGTATTCGCAATAATGGAAGAAAACCAAAAAGAAGGGAATCAGGTAAAAACACGGGTTAGTCATTAATCTGTGTTTTGCTCCAGGTGTCGTTTTAAAAACCTGTTTGTATTGTTTTATAGGTTGTGCGAGCCAGTGAGACACAAGTTTTAGTGAGCATACTGGGGGATGACTTATCTTTAGCAGCTAAACTGGTGAGCATGTGCTGGGATGCAAAACTGAAAGCAGAGTTCATGGTGAATAAAAGGTTGACTAAGCACTTTGACCGTGCCAAAGAATTCGGGATCCCTTGGATGGTGATAGTTGGTGATCGTGAAATAAAAGAAGGAATCGTCAAGCTGAAAAATAAGGAGGCTAATGTTGAGCAAGAGATCCCTACAAGCGATTTTGTCAATGAGCTCATCAGACTTATGAACACCCAGGTAACCGAAAAAGGAAACTGAGGTTATTTATTGTTTTTAGATATTCGATGAGTGGTCAACTGTTTCTATTGGACCATGTCTCTAGCCAAATGTCACATTTCTTCATATTAATACTTAAAGTGAAACAATAGACATGGTTTTAAGAACTGTTGACAGGAAACGAATTTTAACATAAATTCAGACACATTTACAACTGAAAGTGAAAATGATCTTCACAGAGTTTAAGATTTTTCTCTGTTGCCACCATATTCATCCGTGACTCTACTCATAGGTTGCTGAAAGCAAAGGGCAAACTGAGAATATAAAGAATAACCAAAAAGGTAGTCTAGCATTAGGCAGTGACATATTGTACCTTTATGCATGACAATGTGTACTGCATGTCACCATATTTTCTTTCAACTTCACGTGCTGTAAACTCACAACTTAACAAGGTTATCAATCTACTAATCGTGACTTCGAACGATTAATAGATCAATTCATACCTACGTGGCATAGTGTTGCCAAAATCGGCACCTGCACCAATTAATCGGTAATCAGCTTTGATTTAGCAAATCAGCCCATAAATCGGTCAATGGTTAAAGGCGGTCAAAAGCGGGCCTAGGCCGGTCCTTATAACTGACTTTCCGGCAATTCCGGCCAAGCCTTGAAAATTTTAGCCAGATGTGTTTATATATATCTAAACTTGAATATTTTTATAAAAACTACATATAAAAATGTGTATATATAAACAAAAAATTTACACATAAAAGTTGCAACCTGATTTATCTTGATTAGTCGCTAGTTAGTGTCCTCCCGTTTGTCTAGCGGCTAACGAGTTTTGCAACGTTTTTCTGGTATTAAAAATACCATGCTTTTCAATATTTTTGCCCAACCTCAGTTCAGTGATGTGACCCTTCTGTTATTTCAAAAGAGAAGTGACGACTGCCAAAATTCAATATTATTAAGATACTTGGCTTTTAATTAACCCTTCCGGAAAAACAAGATTAATATTTGCAAAAAATAAAAACTTTTGCTTATTGAGATATAACTAGGAGTGTCATTTTTATAACAAGACAAAAACATAATCTGAAAATAATTAGTTTTGGGTTGTCATTTCTAATTGGCTCAATAAACAAGTTGTGTTTGAATTGAATTGTTTATCCCGTTTAATTAAAAAGGTTGCATCATTTACTCATTTAAAACTAGAAGAAAAAATATAATGAGTCCAACCATGCTAACATGTTTAACTCATTTATACAATCGGTTTGAAACTTAGGTCGTGGGTTTCAAACTAGTTGTTTGATCTGTTTAACTCACTAACAACTTGACAACAACCTAATAATCCTTTTGACTTGTTTAAATAATTGGGTTCCACACGGATAGACATGTGTGTTGTTTTAATGCAACAAGCCAACGACCCAACAACTTACTAAAGCCATTTATTACAACCTGAGTTAGTATGACAGTATAGATATCGGGAATAATAAATGTGAAAGGTTTTAATAGACATGATATGATAATCCCGTCTTCGTTATGTCTTCCCCAATTGTTGAAATCCCTCCATCTTTGTATATGATGGACCGGAGATCTACTATTCTAGTCACCATTGCAGCTGGAAAAAATCATAACAAGCAGTAATTTTACAAATGGTGCAAGCAATTTCATAATTAAATACCAAAACTAAAAGTCTAGAAGACTCTTGTAATCAAAACTAAGCATAAAGTTGATATTCCTCATGATTACTTTCAATCAACTTAAATGTCACAAAATCGAATCCTTGGCAACAATAAATCTACAAGAAAATAGGGAATTGTTTGATTGAATCAAAATCAAATAATAGAAAATGGGAAACAGAGAGAAGGAACCAACTTGCATCACCATAACATGTAGGATGTAAGGTCTTGGATTTATTAGCTTCTGGATAAGTTTCTGAATTGTGAGTTCGCTATTAGGATTTAAATCATCACAATGATTGGAGTGAAATGGTTCAACATCTCAAGAAAGTGTACAAATGATGGAGGTTATAATCATCATTGGTTAACACTTACATCTAAATCAGTGGAAAAACTCATGAGTGGCAACTTGACATTGGTTGATAGTTGTCATTACTCACGAGTTGCGACTGCTTGATCCTTTGTTAACAATCTTAGTTTCCACTGAAGCATAATTTGCAACTAATGATTAAATTGATGCTGATTATAGTTAGCAAAAATATTTTATAATTTTAAAAAATGATTATATTTAAGATTTTTTATTTGTGATATTATTTTGTATGAAGCTGATATGTTACAAGAGTGTAGTTTCACGATATCATTCTTGTTTCTCCCTCTGTCAAACCTATTGAAGCCACAACGGTCGAGGACTACAACCACCACACTACCTCCGGCTCTCACAACCACCCTCCGCCAAACCCACCTCATGTTGCCCTTGCTGAAACCACCACTTTGACCCCATGATTTTCAGCAAAATTGCAACCTTACAAGTGAATAAGGGGACCAACGTGTGAGTCATCCTGTCACCTAATGTTTATATACTTTTATGAGTGGATGAAATGGAATAATGAAAAAAATGATTAAAAATATAATTGAAGATATATTGTTAAATTGAATAAAGATAAATATGAGGAATTAGACGTGAAACGATGGTTTTTAGAAACATAAGAGATAAAATTTAGATATGATGTATTTAGTTAAAATTTATAAGTATGAAAACAGGTGATGAACTATGAATGTTGTAATATTGTCTACTAAATATAAACTAATATCTTCTTAAATTTAACTATGATTAGTATTTAAAAACATGTAATGATAAATTGGATTATTAATGTTTTTAAACATGTTTATATTTGACTATAATTATGTTTTTTATTTAATTTTTCTATAAGTATTTTCATTGTTGACGTATGTTGTATATTCTTTTATTTATTTTGTTTTTTTTTGTTTTAAATCCGGTCCAACACTTCGACCAACAAACTTTTATAACAATTGGTTTTCTGTCTGATGTAATTCTGAAAACATTAATCATATCTATTAAAAGATATACAGTAATAAAAAAATATATATCCTCCTTGTAAGATGTTAAGTTCTACCCTCACTTGAGGTTTGAATTTATGTTTGGACTAGGATCCTAAATGATTAGGGTCTTCAATAACCACAATTGTGTCTAGGGCTGCAAACAAACTGAACGTTCAGCGAACAGTTCGTGAACTGTTCGGCGGGAAGTTCGTTTATGTTCGTTCGTTTAGTAAATGAACGAACACGAACAAGAAAAATTCGTTCGTTTAGTTAAACGAACGAACACGAACACAAGTCGTGTTCGTTCGTTTATGTTCGTGAACGTTCGATAATGTGTTCGTTTATGTTCGTTAATGTCCGTTCGTGAACGTCCGATAATGTGTTTGTTTATGTTCGTTAATATGTTCGATTATGTTCTTAATTTTTGCGTTAGTTATTTTTATGACAAGTATGTCAAGTGTTTTTGGATATTTATGTTACATGTTATTTAATTTTTGTAAATTTTGTGATGAATATGCTGATTTTTTTTCTAAAATAAATATGTGATCATTTGTATTCGTTTGTGTTCATGGACTTCTTTGTGTTCGTTATGTTCATGAACATTTGTTTGTTTTCGTTTGATTTTGTTTGTGTTCGATTGCGTTCGGTAAGTGTTCATGAACAGTTCATGAACATGTTTATTTCCTTAATGAACGAACACGAACAAGAAAACTCGTTCGGTAAGCGTTCGTGAACAGTTCATGAACATGTTTATTTCTTAATGAACGAACACGAACAATACCGGTTCGTTTGCAGCCTTAATTGTGTCACTTTACTAAACTTATAAAAAAATATTATTAATATTATTATTATCTTGATATCTTGATTACGACCCGCACAATTTCTTAGAAAGGGGGTTATCTTGACATTGGCACCGTCTCATGAGTTATGAGCTTCGAAAAGCCAATTGAAATACTCTCGTTTCGTCTTCTCTCTTAGGGTTTGAATCTCTCAACACAATTATAACGCAATCGATCGAAGGTAATTCATTAAAACTACTCTCAATCTTCTCTTTACGCGTTAGTATTATAACATTGCATTAGAATTCTTTTGATCATCTCGTTTCACCAATCGTGACGATCGCACCGAACAATTGTTTAGTAATTTTATTTTGATTATATGTTTTGTACACTGAATTGTCTTCAAATTTTACTCGACTGGAGTGTAAATTGCATGACATAGCAGTTTCTGTTGTTATCGTATGTTTTGTAGGATCAATTGAAGATCAATAAGCTGAATTTGTTGATTTGGTTAACTCTTGATCGTTTTTTTGAGTTTTTAATGGATTAGTTGTTTAGCAGTTGATCAATTTGTACTTTTTTGTGTTCAGGGTTAGGTGCTGTTGAAACATGGGATTCAATTCAGTGTATAGGGTGTTACAGGAGGTTTTTCCACAGGTATGTAAATATACTGTTTAGCTATGTGAATTTGAATATGATTACTCAAGTATTGCATGAATGAAGGATCAGTATATGGTGTACAATAATACTTATTGACCCAAAAACACCCAAAAACAATGTCACATCATCAAAACGTTTTTATTTTTCAATACTTATTTACCTCTGTATATATTTAGTATAATGAAAAAAGTATAAAATGAGCCCCACCACCAAGCTGTTTTCACATTCATTAGGATGAACTGCACCCCTAAGCCAAAAGTTTCTCAATGTTGAGGAACAGCAAGATCGTCACCATGTGGCAAGAACAGTGAAAACCGTCTCTGTTGGGTATGGTATAACATTTGCGTACAAATACATATATTTGATTAGTTTAGCTGCAGGAGAGCTGATCAACAAACGATTAGAGTAATAGTAGTTAACACACTCTTTTCTTATCTCTATTTTTAATTCTATGAAATTTAGATCTTTTAAAACGGTATTTATTATAGGCAATGAACTACTTTTTGTGCAGGTTGATTCTCGTGCTTTGAAAGCTGTGGCTATAGAACACTCTAAGGATGCTGATACAGCTGTTGAAGTTGTTCTTTTTGAGATCATTCCTAATCTTCCTGTAAAGCCACTTACAGTTGGTTCTTCAAGTAATAGCAATAGTTCACTTGGTTTCGTTGAAGGTATTAGGCATTCTTTAACAGTTTTGTAGATTGTTGTTTGGTTTTTGTATATCATGCATTTATTTTTAATTTGATAGCTGCAGGTGGTGGTGAACCTGGTCAACTAGAGTCAACTATGGATCATTTAATTAGTAATCCTAGTAATCATGAGCAGTCAACTGAGGCTTGTGTTGTTTCAAGCATTGATGGAAGCTTAACAGGTGTAGCGGAAGGTAGCATTATCGTGTAGACTTTACTTATGCTTACTTGATTAAGGGTTCTTGACTTTGTGTTATGAAAGTGATCTTTGTTGGGCGCAATATTTGAATTTTAGTGTTCGCATATAATAATTCAGAGTTTGATTATCTCATCGTTTTGTGATCAAACAATCAGTTTTACACTAATTGCCGCAAAATCATATAATTAAAGAAAGCTAATATCACCTTTTATCTTTACTTTCTCTATTTACCTTCTTTCACATTATAATTGCAAATGGCAGTTCTATAGAAAATAATCAATAAACAAGTTCTATAGAAAATAATTAATAAACAACTTGTGAACAATTATTAGTTGATATAAATTGAAATGTCATATTTTTATGTTAAAATATTATACAAGAATACACAGAAGCTAGTATTTGCCTTTTAGATAAGAGGATATCAACTTATCAAGTTACAAATTTGTCTTGGTACTTCATGTAGTCTATTACTATGAATTTCAAAGATAAAGTAGTTAATGGTGGGGTTGCCGGTATCCTTTTTGTAGCGATGAATCATGTATGTGTTTCTAAGAAAAGGAATTTGTTCATTTTTCAGGGTCTATTTTTTTCTTAAATTAGCAGAATTTGCTATTCACTCCAAAAACTAATTGTTCCTATTACTACAATTTAAACAGAAAACCACAACTAAAAAAATATCTTCTGTAGCACATTTCATTACCGCTTATAATCTGGTTTCGACTATTTTTCATTTTATTATGTTGGTTTTTCGGTGTATTACTTTCTGTCTCCTGATTTTGACCTGATCTTTTTTATTTGTAGCTTTAGATGCTGGTTTTTCTGGTCAAGTTAACAGTCACACAGTTATAGAGCCTGTAAATTTGGAATCACTTACCACCTCATCTTATCATGATGCAAATGGTGAAACCATGACTGAATGTTCATCAAAGTTTTTGGAGACCTTTGGAGACAACAATAGTAATAATCATGATAGTGATTCTTTAGACAACCATGGTCAAGGATGTGCAAAAATTGGATGTGAAAAATCTGATCTTGAAACATTGTTTGTTCCAGTAAGAAATCAGATAGTTGGAGTTTGTGAAACAAACTTTGTTGCAACTCAAGAATTAGATCCAAGTTCATCAAAATCCGCATCTGAAAAAGATGCTTTTGCACTTGAGTTTGTTAATTCAGAGGATGAGTCAGGTATGGGTTCTGTGCTTACTAGATCAGAGGAAATATGTAGCACTGAATTTCTTGAGGAAATTATTGAAGATGCTAAAAATAACAAGGTAAATTTGTACCTTTGATATCCAACTTCTTGTAGTTGTAAATGTTTATTCTAGAATGTGGTGGTTTCGACCCATATATTCTAAAATGTTTGATTCGGACTATGTATCATCTCAAAAGGGTAAATAAAAAAGTTAGAATGAAAATTGAAAGCAAACACATCAATCAATGAACAGGTTTATTTATTCTAACAATGTATAAGACCACCAAAGTCAATATATTCAAAAAATAACATACTTATTGATGTTAATATAGTTTTTGTAATCATATTTGGCACTATTATAAAAAATATAGAGATGAGTCAGTTCAACTCTATCTAAATGGTATCAAAAAATTATTTGTTTTGATTCGTTACACTCGTTTTTTGTTTCTACTTGTTCTTTTATGAACCTTAAATTTTGTGTTTTCTTTAATTCCCTTTTATGTGGATCTGTCATTACAAGTTTTTTGAATGATATCTTTACTCTTGCTGCATGCTTCTATCCTCATTATGCTTTAAAAAAGTTAACTCGTTATGTATTGCAAGCTCCTTTTCTTGTTTTCACGGTAAAACCATATTAGAAAGAGTGATTTTTTAAGTATCTATTAATAATAGCTATGGTATTCTTTAAAAATCATGTCTTGAACTTTGTTGCGATGCAGAAAACTCTTATGCTGGCCATGAATTCAGTTGTTGATCTTATGCGAGAAGTAGAATCCAAAGAAAAAGCTGCTGACCAAGCAAAAGAAGCAGCTACCCAGGGTTGCGCAGATATTCTTGCCAAGGTGGACGAGGTTAAACAGGCTCTTTTACGGGCAAAAGAAGCAAACGAGATGGTAATTCTTTTTTAATAAATTGGTCTTATAATTATATGTGTGTATAGTTATGTTTTTATTATATTTCTTCAGCATGCTGGAGAAGTTAATGCAGAAAAGGCAATTTTAGCTACTGAGTTAAAAGAGCTTCAGCTTCGTCTGGTCACTTTGTCGGATGAGCGAAAGAGATCGCTTGGAATTCTTGATGAGGTATAACTTTTGGTTATTTTTTAATTCTAGTTTTGTTATGCATAGAGGTCACACATTGGGCACCAAACAGGTTGAGTTGACTTGTAGTACATCCAAACTCCTTATTTTTTATATATTATTTTTAATTTGTTAAATGCATTTACAATCTATTTTGTTGCCTCAGTAACAATATTTTTATTTTGAATAAAATGATTCATGATATTTTTCACATAAAAATCCACTTTGGGCAACTTTCCATATGATTTGTTTGTTTAAGATGTTTTTTTTACTTGTTTGCTATTTGTGTGTATATCACCCAAATTTATTAAATGATGGTTTGTTTGTTTATTGCTCATTTGTCTAGATGCGTAAAGCTTTAGAAATTAGATTGGCTACTGCTTTAGATGAAATTGCAGCAGCAGAGAAACAAAAGTTAGAAAATGAACGGGCTGCGAGAGAAGCACTTTCGTATCAAGAAAGCCAAATGGAAAAAGTTGTTGAAGAGTCTAAGAAACTGATGCTGGAAGCAGAGGAGAATTCAAAGGTAGGTGATTTTAGGCCTTTTTTGTTATGCGCAAGACCATTGAAAATACTTCTTTTGCTGCAGATCATGACATTTTTTTTTGGTTTTTTAGTTGCAAGAATTTCTCATGGATCGTGGCCGTGCAATTGATATCTTGCAGTAAGTTTTTTTTTTTTGAGTAAATTTAGCTGGAGGTGGCAAAATGGGTGGGTTTGGTAATAAGTCAAATTAGGTATATCTTTGTATGGGTTAGAACATTATTATTTTTTTTTTGGGGGTGGGGGGGTAGGTATCTTAAACAATGTTAGCTTGGTTTTCTATGTTTCAAAATATTGTGTAAAATTTTATTACAAAAAATGTAGCATTATCATAAAAGTTTTTGAATGAAGGCACATGTAGATTGCATGCGTTGAACTTACACTTTGGTGACTTTTGACCCATTTTGACTCGAGAACACTTCTTACATTTTTTTTAACTTTATATTAATAGTTTGTGTTAAGGTAGGATTACAAGAGTAATATTAATAATATAATAATAATCTATCTTTTTGTATCTAATTATTTTGTAGGTTTTCATTTTATCAATGAAAACACACATCGGGCGGCTTTTGACCTGACTTTTCCGTTTTACTAGTCTTTTCATTTTCACTCTTTTGGCCTGTTAGAGTAGTGAAACCCAATTCGGCATGCCTGACCCATTCTTTTTGCTTGTCTTTTATTTTGTTTTTTTGGCCCCTTAGAAAGCTAAAACCTAAATCTACATGCCTGACCCATTCTTTTTGCTAGTCTTTTCAATTTTAGTCTTTTGGCCCTTTAGAAAAGGAAAACTTAAATCTACATGACTAACCCATTCTTTTTACTGGTTGATATGATTTTTGTAAAATCATCAAAAATCATTAACATTTCTTTTTACACGAATATTTGCAGAGGAGAGATTTATGTCAAATGCCAGGACGTGTTACTCCTTAAAGAGAAGTTTGACAAGCGAATCCCGCTGTCGCGGTCACTTTCTTCTAGCCAAACGTCGTCAGTCTTGGCCTCTTCGGGTTCATCTTTTAGAAGTGTCGTTACACCCCTTGAGCCTGAGCTTGAGCCCGAAACGGAGACATATGAAAGCCTGAAGAAGAGTGTAGAACTGGATGGTTCTTATGGATTTGTCGACAAAACTTCAAGGTCAAAGGAAGAAATGGTAAATCCTGTTGATGATCATAAGGTGTTTGTAGAAGACGGATGGGATTTTCTTGACAAGTGATCTATGGGAGCTATTTGACTTGGCTAACGGGGATGTATTTTCCTTTTTTGTTTATAAATCGGTTAACTTTGACGGGAAAGTTTTTCACTTGTTTTTCTAATGAATTTAGTATTTAGGAGATTATATGGATAGTTATATGATACGTAAAAATTATGGTTTTGGTTGCTAGTATTTGGAAATTACACATTTACACTTTCGGTTGCTGGTGTTGTGAAGTGAGTAGGGCAAACCTGGTGCACATAACTCTTTATGTGTAGAGTCTTGGGTGGCAAGTCAGCTCCAGTTTATGGTTGATGTATGCATTGCTATATAAGACTGTTTATACGACTTGAATTTGTGAGGCTGTAGTCCTACCATTGTTTTAAGGCCCGCTTTTTGTAAAGTCACCAGATGGCTCATCATCAGAGAACAAATCACTTTCTTTTTCTTTTTCATTGCCATGTGTGTCCTTTAGTGTGTTTGAACCCTTGAATTTTTGGTTGCATTTTTAAGAGCACCAAACACAAGATAGTTGTCACCTATTCGTCTCCACCCACCCTCTGGCTATCATCCTCCAACCACTAGCACTGTTGCATATCTCGTTATAATCTTTATTAGTTTCCAAAGGACGATGTCAAAAATTTCCATCACCCCCTTTTTGAGCATTGAACGTGAAACTGTCACCATCTTCGTTCCTCTCCATGAGTTCATGCTCCTTCCACTATCCTCCAACCACCAGCATTGCCGCAAACCACTAGCCACCACTATTTGATATCTCATTGACCCATTCTTGACCAAGCTGACAAAACCTCTAAAAGCCATTTCCTTTGCCCAAGAGGGGAGAGGGATCCAAGGTTTTTAAATATTTTCTATCTTTTGTTTTTCAACATTTAGAGTAAGATGTGTATGTTTACAAAAAAGTACGAGTAAATAATAACTGCTAAAAGTGTTTTGCTTAAACAAAGATGTGAGGGAAGGACAATCGGCTTTGGGGTACCGAGTGAGGGAAGGACAATCGGCTTTGGGGTACCGACTACCGAGACAACCACGAAGATGTGAGAGAGGAGGGATTAGGGAACAAGCCGAGCAGCTTTTGCGGTGGTGGGTGGAGCGGCAACACCGCCCTGTATTTCAGTATGTTTGGCTTGCGGTGGAGGTGCAGGACACCGCCGCTTCCCCTAACAGGCACAAAATTTGTTTTTATTTTTTGTATGACAATCCACCCTCTCCCATCCCAAAAGTTACCAACTTTGACCCTTAATCTTGACCCGTATAAGAAAACTGAGTATTCACAAACTTCATTTTCTACATTCACATTGTTAAGAAACAGTGTTAATGAAAAAACAGACCAAAACAAACAAAACAATCCTCAGAAACAGTACATATCAAACCACCATCTTAGCCCTCAAGCATCAAGGTTCACCCATCGACGACTATGCTATACGCGCACCTAAACAACCAGTTTCTATAGACAGGTCTCATACCGATATGATTACAAAAGTCTTGCTTATCTTCACTCATAAGAGTATTTGATTAGGTCATTGATCTCATTGCGCATTCAATGCTTTCTGAATATCACCCTGCAGTGAAATTAGTGAAGATAGAACCATTAAGTTTTGTTGCATTCATGATTACTTGGGTTAAATTTTTGAACCATTTTTCTTTAAGCTAGATTTATTTAGTTATAAATTTAACAGTTTGACGCATCTAGTCTCAAAACATTAAACTTAAATCGATCTATTAATAAGTAATTGCCATATTTGATTGAAAA
The DNA here is from genome assembly GCA_025506505.1 of Flaveria sonorensis. Lineage (NCBI taxonomy): Eukaryota > Viridiplantae > Streptophyta > Magnoliopsida > Asterales > Asteraceae > Flaveria > Flaveria sonorensis. The sequence goes on from CM046423.1 coordinate 62,737,997, forward strand.
GAAACAAAGTATAGAAAGCAGAGGCGCAGCAAGTTACCTCGATGGATAATGGTGAAGTAGATGGTCCATAACGGCCTATGACTCGGCCTTCTTTATCCACAAGGAACTTTGTGAAGTTCCATTTGATTCTTGAACCGCAAAACCCTCTTTTCTTGGCTTTAAGAAACTTGTACACTGGTTCTGCTTTGGGTCCGTTGACACGAATCTTTAACAAGAAGAAGATGATTAGAAATTTGACCATTTTGAAAGTCAGACATACTTGGTTTCATAGCAATCATGGATACACACAAGAGTATAAATACATCAAGTTTTCGGTATGCAAAATATCTATAATTGGTCATTGTGCAGACAGTCAAACACAGAGGAGACAATTTCAACCTAAACTTATGAACCGGTCACTTTTTAGGTCATGTCAAAGGGGAGTGACAAAAAACATGTCGAAGGCCACCTAAAGTGTAGTTTTAACGTAGATAAATATTGTAAAACATTTTACAGAAAATTATTAGATTATTTAAAAAATAAAATTCCCGTCCCTAGTTACAAAAATTTGGGTCAAAAGCGTTTTAACCAAAAGCTAAGTGAACCAGAGCCACCCATTTTAGTAACAAACATTTTTAAGGGTTACGGATACTGACAGTCACAATTATCTTTTTTTCTACTATGATCAATTTTTCTTAGTGCTCAGATGTCTCTTAACACGACGTCCGAATTTTTAGTTTGGGTCTGGTAGGGTCACATATATAATGATAACTTTCTATTGCAACCAGTAAAACTAAGACTTACAATGAGATTTTTTGAGGTAATCATAACCACCATTCAATAACCGTTTATAGAGAATAACTGAAGTACTTACACGTATTTGAAACTCATTTTTTTTGTTTTCACTTTGTTTTTAAAATGCAACATGCATAGAATGATGTTTTCCAAGTTCAAAAATCTTAGGGATTGCTCGGAGATATGTAACATACATCCATGGCGCAAACTATAGAAAACTAACCTTTTGGAAGATGGGAAATTCAACGTTAAACCTTGAGCATGCAAATTCTTCCACTTTCTCACTTGATTCGGGTTCTTGGGCCAAGAACTGGTTGCATGGAAATGCCAAGATCTCGAGACCTGATGATCGTTACTAGAATATATTACTATATTTCTATACATATTTAAATTTGTGGAGCTAAACGGTAATTGTGAATTGTGATGACTCAACAGTCATTGCCTATGAACATTATGTGAATAACAACAGGATATGGAATCAAAATTAGATTCCTAGTCCAATGTCTATCAAAAGTTAGTAATGTAGGGATCTAGTACTTTGTTTGACCAAGATGGTAACAAGTACTTTTCTTCTCTGGGCATGTACTATAATAACAAATGTCCATTTTCAAAATTATTTTTACGCTACAAAACACTGCAAAATCTTCTTTTTTCCATGGTTTGCCCATGCACACCTGAGGATGTAGGTTAGTATCTTGGCTAAATTAGATGTTGAACATGAATTATCCTAAGAAAATATAACAAACGACCCATCATACCAACCATTATTGCCCACTTTGCCCATAAGAAGCTCACACTTTCCAAAAGGTTACTCATTCTAAAACTACTTTCATGCTCAACTACAGAGTTCATCCACAGCCGACGTGAAATTTGCCTAGGATGTTAAAAAATGTCACTAACATTTCTAGTATTAGATTGTGTTAAAGTAGAGCAAAACATTGTCGGCTTGCACTTAGGTTTGGTGAGCAGCATAAGTTAATCGATGTCTTTGGGATTGCGTTTTAAGTGATCCTTTTTTTGGAATAAACAAGTTTGGATTAGCCTACTTTCGGTGTTATCTATATTCTTTTTTGATTGCTTTAGAACCGGGGGCCTCTATGAAAGCAATCTCTCTATCCATTGTGGTAGAGGTAAGATTTGCTTACAGCCCGCTCTTCCTAGACCTCGTCAGTAGCTTGGCTATTGATAGAATTTACTATGGTTATGGATTAGCTACTTGCAAACTAATTATCTTGAACTGAATATTCCAGTCAGAAGCTTAGATAATCAGCTTCATCAAAACACTCAAGAAATGATTACCAGGAATTTGAAAAGCAAAAATCGAACAATTAGTTTGGAAATGCAATCCCAAACACTACCTAACAAGATCCTTTGGATGTGCACCGAAAGTGATCATTTGTGACTTCACCTTGCAACTTGAAATTAGTAATCTGTATAACCCTCTATCCATGACAATAAGAACTCTTAATCTTTTTTCTTACATGAATTCATTACTACCAAAAAAACAAGAAGAATTTACTCCCAAAAATAATAACCCTTCATTAAAAACTAGAAATCATTAACATCAACTAACATTTAGTTAAGGATAATTTCATCAAAATAATCAAATTACTATCCTATACTATACTGTAAAAAGTAAAATTAAAAATTAAAAAAAAAGTATAAAAATATAAAAAAGAAAAAAAAGTTTTGCAGAGTGAGGGTCTCTGCTAAGGTTTGCCCCGTTTACGTTTGTTTGTTTGTTGATCTTGATAATCATCATCTGGATATCTGATTCTAAAGTAGCTTTAATATTCTTGAAAACACTCATCTAAAGGTGTAAACTGTAAAGCCTTGAGGGTAAAAGAATACCTTTATCTTTATGCCTTCTGTAAAGCTCAGCCAGTTTCGGGTAATTAAAGTTCGTAAACCCACTGTTTCAACCAAAAACACAAACAATCAGTCAAAACACCAAACAATTACACATCAATCAAATCAAAAATCATGTAAAAAAACACACACACACACAGAGAAATAGAAACAACCATTTGAAAGCAACATTAACAACCAGAAGCACTTTGCCTTTGTAGATGCTGAGATCTACATCCTTCCCTTTGCAATCCTGCAACCATATCCATAATCAATCAATCAAACAAAAAAAAAAAAGTTAACTTTCGAGTTAATATGGTATCGATCCATGTGGGTTTTGGATTATAAAGAAGATATAGAAGACCTTGACAGTGAATTCGTGAATTGAATTTTGAGGAACAGATGGAGCTGCACCCATTATGATATGATTCAGAGAGAGTTCAATTGAAGATGTGGGGTTTTAAGTTTAAAAGCGGAGGAGGAGGAGCACCACCGTCAACGCCACCGTGATTTATGGAGAAGATGATGATGATGATGATGATATGGTATGAAGGGGTTTTAGATTAGATTAATATTATTATTAATATTTAATATTAATATAAAGAAGATACACCACAGGAGGAATGAATAGTGATGGTGGTTGAAATTGCCAGCAAATGTCATCTGGGAATTTATTGCATCATTTGACTTTTCCGTACTTCATTTTCAAACTTTTCTTATTTTTTATTTCATTTTTGCCAATCAAAGACTCCGTGAAATCATCAAAGATTCTCGAACAAGTAGTTGAGCTAGGTCTCAAGAAAATTAATAATCGGGATGTTATGAGTTCGAGTTTTATTCGAGTAAAAATGTTTTATGTTAAGCTAAGAGATTTTTAAGTTGTGGGTTTGCTTTTAAAGTAATCGGGAATGTTGTCTCAGCTGAAAACATATACATGGGTCCGATTAAAATAACAATTATTATCCGAAGTAGGATCATACATTTGCCGATTGAAAAAAAGACTCGGTCAAATTATAAGGAAGAAAATATGCATTTCTTAATTAATATTTGACTTAGCTTCCGATTTTACGTAAGAGTTTAGATTGAGGTCAGCTTGCTTTATGATCTGATGTATATAATTTTATTTGACACATTGTGTCGGTCATAGAGCGGCAACCTTAGTAGTTGATTCTATGTCCACCTTTAAATTAATTTATAAGAAAATCATTAAAATAAAGCTATAGAGTATGGTGTTATGCTCTCACGTCATCAGATGTGGAGGCTTGAAGAACGTGGCACCACACTTCCCCCTAGGCATTAAGGGGGCGTGAAGTGGGTGTCCGCGGAAAATTCAACGGACGTGACAAGATTGATGATTAGTTCCTCACGTGAAGTGAAATGGGTAAGATGGGTGATAGATGTGCCTATGTGGAGTGAAGGACCTAGTAATAACTTTTTTCTATTAAAAATAAATGTGAACTTTGTAGCCTAGTAGACTGGTAGTATAGTCATCGTCCTTCCACAACTATGATATGTATTTATATCCTTACAAGTGTAAGTCCATATGGTATTTAGAACTAAGAAACTGTTAGTCTTAAAAAATTAGGTAGTATATTTATTTTTACTTGTAGATTTAACCTCTTTTTATAGATACTGAATTAAGTTAAATGTTATACGACACTACTTCATTTAAATATATTTCCCATAACATCATCAAATTAATGTAATACATGGCATTGTCGTCATGTCGCATCTCAAATGTGTAATCCGGCTAGACATCGCATATTCAAATGATAACTTTTATTCTCCTTTCAAAAGATCTAAATTGTCTGTATGGGGTATCTAGATTTTTATTTTAGAGTTAAACATAAGTTATTAATAATTGTTATTGGTTGTAGAAATATATAAAGTTTGTTAATTCAAAGATAGAAGCCTAAGAAATTTAATAATAGCTAGAATAAAAAGATTATCAAATTTAATAAATATGAAACATATGCATGAAATAACATATATTACGTCGTGAACATTAATCACGTATTAAAATGCTTCGTAAAAAAAGATAGTTAGCAATGCTACGTTAAGTAAAGTTGATACGCCCTACGGGGTCCATGTATTTGGTTTTATGCAGTATTGATGAGAAAAAAATCTGATACACAATAAATTCATAATTTGAAAGTCATGTAATATATAAGAGGTTTTTTATAATATAACATTTTAATTTCTTTTATCTAACGATTCCCGAATATTCAAGAAATATATTATTTTATATTCTATATCATTGAGCATATTCCATATTGACTGTATATCCTAAGACCAGGCTATCTCAACAGTTGTATACCCAATTTATTGCAAGACGAGCAAATATAAAATATAAGTTAGAAAGGTTATTATAATAAATACTAATTTTCAATTTTCAATAACTAGAAAACACTATAGTTGATTTCCAATAATTTTCAGCTTCTATACGAGTAAATTAAAAAATAAGATAATTATTTCTTGCACGCCCGAGCAAAAGTATAATAAGTTTCAAATTTCAATAATTAGAAAAACACTATAGTCATTATTTCTAGATAAATTATGACTACAAAAGTTAAAAAAATGTATAGTTATTATAGTTCTATGGTGCTTTTTTTGACGGTGGCTTTTATTAAAAGGAGAACAAAAAATACAAATAAATAACGAAAATAAAATTAAGAAATAACATACTCAATATTAAAGTCACTCCATCTCTTCCATACAATACCATCTGTGGCTAACATGAAGGAATCCCCAACTAAATGTTCTATGGTTCTTTAAATTTTAATAGGGTTATTTTGAGTTTCATCTTCTTTAAAGTGTCTTAATTTAAAGACTTAAAAGTATGTTTTGCTAATAATATGTGCACTAAAATAATGTAAACATATTTTCTTGTTACATTATTTAATACCTATGTTAAATACATGAGTTTATATATCATGACTAAACATGTTATATGCACTACTAGGGTTCTTCTATCATGATAGAAGTTAATTTAGAGCAATAACGAGACACATTTTCTTTTTTACTTACTGAAAATCAATTGATTGTATACGTAATGGTTTGTTGGTTTGTGTACTTAATATACTAAACCATACCTAATAAATTATTTAATCACTCAAAAATATTGCTTTTAATATTCAAAACCATACCTAATAAGCTTTTAATCACTCGAAAATATTGCTTTCAATTGTTTCAATTTGATTATAATCGGATCTGCTCAATCATTTGTTAGCTTGTCGCTAACTTGCTATTCGAATTACATTCAATAGGTGAAAAGACATTGAATTGCCAAGAGGATAATCTTCCCAATCTTCTGGTTCAGTGTTAGTGTTTCAAGGGTTGGTTAAATCTGTTATTTATTTTCTTTATAGAAAATTCATGTAAGTTTTCATTATGAAACTAACATTTGAAAAGCGTTGCATGTTTTAGGCATTAGTTTTGTTGATGGACTTGTTGGACAACTTATAATGTTTAGAAGCTCAATTGACATCTAACTTGGTAGGCTTAATATAGTAAAATAATAATTAAAAAAAAACTAAGGAATATATGGTAGTTCAAGCGATTAAGAGGCAAAACTAACATTTAGATCTAAGCATGATTTACAATTAGGGTAATAGGGTGATATTGCTTCATTATGATCATATGTGTTGGAAGAGAGATGTCAAAAGTTCAGATCGAGCCACCCATGCTCAATAACAATTATATTCTACATGGTTTGTGCGTCATAGGTAATACCACTACTCTGTTGAAACGATGCTCACAAGCTTCCCATGTGTTTACCTAACCAACCATTAACTAAGTTACCTGTGATGATGTTTATTCCTACTGATGTACCTAATTAATCATCAATAATACACCACCAACTGTAATACCTTTTCACAAAAAGTTGTGCCAATTCAACAAACGAGTGTGATTGTTTGAGGCCTATAAAATGGATGTTTTGTCTTGATATAAAGATAAAAATTCACAAAGAATTCCTTCTCCATTCCTGATAAACCTTCTGTCATATCTAACTATAAATTCCATACTTACGAAATACTTTATAATGCCACTCATGATTCAGAAAACAATCTACAGAATCACAAAATTAATTAACTTACACGTTTTAGTTTTAACTTTGGGTGTTATGCCATAAAACACACCCATGCACACACATGCATATATATTCTATTGATGTTTCTAATATTTCAATCCCCATATTATTATGAAACCTAGGAAATTCAAGGGATATGAAACGTCTATTTATTTACCAATGTTCCTAAACCTATGGACCTAATATAAGTAGACATGGAACTATTATTATGATTGTGAAATAAATATGTACTTAAAACCGCAAGGCATAAATAGACACCTCAACCAATTTACCAACTTAAAGTTACTATATTACTATATTTTTATATGTAATGTTATTATCATTATCCTTTACGTCATATGTTATATAGATTGATGAGTGGCAAGTGTCTTTCTGATTCAATGACATGGGGACAATGATTTTGGCTTGGTATCTATAAGGTCTTCGATTTAAACCGTCACAAGGGCTTCTCACAGCTACGAGTTTCTTTATTGATGATGTTTTTTGGCGAACCAGGCTGGAGTGTTAAAGTCAGTATAGACGGTTAATATTCTGTTTTAGAAAGACTCAATCGGGTGTTGAGGTAGATGTAAACGTTGTTTAAAAAAAAGATAGATAAATGGAAAGGTTTTATTTAAAATTTAATAGAGTTTTGAAAGATTTTTTTTGAAACCATTCGTAAAATGATAAATAGGGAGTAGAAAGATGTCACCGCCTAGTGTTTCTGATAATTATTTTACCTTACGCCACTCCTTGATCTTTGGTCTAGATTTATCGTCACTATTAATGTCTCTTTAAATTCAATAGAGATCAATTACACAATAATTATTTCATCATACGTTACTCTTTGATCTCTTGTCTAGATTAGTCACTATTAATATCTCTTTAAATTCAATAGAGATCAATGTTACAATCGTCTCACTAATACTGATAAATATTTCACCATACACCACTCCTTGATCTCTGGTATTTATCATCACTATTAATGTCTCTTTAATTTAATAGAGACCAATGTTACAATCGTCTCGCTAACACAAGTGTGATCACCTTAACGTCTTTCACTTAAAACAAATCTAAGATTTATTTTAAAGCTTTTGATTTTTTCTTGGAGTAAACTACAAATATTTTCCTTTAAGTATTACTAAATTACAAATCTTATCCCTAAACTTGATAATTACACTGGATGTCCTTTATTTGAAAAATTATCACACTTTCCGTCATTTTTACTAACTGAAGTTAAATATTTTTGTTAAGTTTATGGTAAGTGATATTTTTGCCCTTCTCTTTTAAAGGACAAAATATGTAACTTATACTAATCATATTTTTTTTTCTTTCTTTTATTTATTTACTTACTTTTCTTTTTTCTTTTTTCTCACCACTTTTATTTTACAATTTATCTTAAATATAATTAATAAATTAATTTTAATTGTAAAAAATTAATTTCATTTATTGATTTTAATATATTATAATTTTGTTATTTGTTAAATTTAGTTAAGTACTTTTCAACAAATAAAATTTAAAGAACACCTAATAGTTTTTCTAAAAATAAAAATTACATAAACTAAAATATAATTTATAGAAATTAATAAAACATAATTGATTAAAACATAAACTAAAACATACATGGGTTTAAATAACACCGATTAATGAAAAGTTTAAAGAACACCTAATAGTTTTTCACTAATATATTATTTTGTTTCTTTATGTTTATTTACTTTACTTAACTTTTCTTTCTTTCTCTCTTATAAACATTTTTGTTTTATAAACTTATCTTAAATATTATTAATTAATTAATTTAAATATTTTATTAAATTCAAATTTTATTTATAGATTATTAATTTATCTAATGTTTTCATTTGTTTACTTTAGTTATTTCACATTAGATAAAAATTAAACTAATAATCAATTTATTACACTGTCGCTTTTTAACCCTTTTGTTATAAAAATTTCAACTATATCAAACAATTTGTTTTATGTATTGTATTAAAAAGCTATCGAATATCGTATGAAATTGGGCCATGACTTTTTATTCTACTTAGTTATAATTATTCTATGTTAGGTCTTATATATGATTAGGCTTTACTTAATATATAAAGTCTTTAATTGTTTTTATTGTAAAGTTCGCTTTCGTTTTAATTTTTAGTGGTTTATGTTTGATTTATAATAATTAAAACCCATTAGTAACTGTTTAACAAAACCCAAAATAATAGTGCGTTTAATTAAATAACATTCGTATTTTTGTTTAATTAAAACTTCAGAGTAGTTGTTTGAACTTGTCAGTATGGTGAACTTTTAGATAGGTTGATCGCTATTTTATAAAAAAAATGAGAAAGAAAAATGTTAAAAGTCAAACCGAAGCCACGACCCGACGTGTAGAACAACCCACTGACCCATGTTGCCATCCTATTTTCTATTTTTCTAAAATTGATTGGGCCAATAATATTTTAACACCGCATAATATATTTTTTTAATTTTTTATTAGCATACTTAAGGCTTGAATTTCTTCTCCGGTCTGTTTGCTTCTTTTATAGAAAAATTAATACGTAATCTTTTTATTTTTTCTAAACATTTTTATATAAATCCTATTGAAAATGGATTTTTTCTAAAATATATTTTTATTATAAAATAAATATTAGCCATTGATGAATGTTTTAAAATAAAATAGTAATTTATTATATATTTTAATATAATAAAAACTAATCATAACTCATATTTGGATGATTAAAATAACTAGTTAATAATATTTAAGATAAGTATTTAAAATAAAAATGGTTAAAATAAAAAAACATTGAAAAGTTAAGTTAATAAAATAAGTATCAAAGAAAAAAAATAAAAGATTCATAAAAATTATATTTTGTCCTTTTGAAGGTTAGGGGCAAAATGGTCATTTACAAAAATGTAACAGAAAAAGTTAAAGGACAAAATTTAAGGACAAAAAACGTTATAAATTTTCAAATAAAAAATATTCAATATACTTATTAAAGTTTAAGGGTAATATCCGTAATTTTGAACATACTTCAAAGGACAAAATTTGTATTTTACTTTTTTTTCCTGCTTTTTTGAAATCTTCATGTTTAAAATAGAACAATAATTATTAGCTTAACTGGTTAAGATGAGGTACTTATAACATGTAAATATTGAAAGATCATGTGTTCAAGTTTCACTCTAAGCAAAATGCTCAGAGTTAAACCACTAGATTTTTTCAACAATGAGTGGGTTGGGGTGCGTCCCGGCTGGGAAACGAATAGGTGGGTGCGATTAAGATAACACCTAGTTTCCGAAGTAAGGTCGCACAAACTTAAGATCAGAGGCGTTAATTATGTTTTTCTCTTAAGCAAGAGGAAGAGGGACTGATGCTCAATATACTAACCATCTTCTTTTATAATAGCCATTTGTTTTTTCTCTCTTATTTGTGATTAAAAAATTCTTCTTTTAGGAAGATTATTCACAATGATCTTGAGCCTTTTGGCCGAAGTCAGTGTTGTGTTCAACTCCATGGTTGGAAGGATTGCTTTCTGCCGTCTTTCTTTTCCTTCTCTCTCTTCTCTTAGCAAAGTAAACTCAAGTCAAACTTTTGGCTTGCTACAAGCTAGGCACAGGTACTGCAGTCAACCGCTTTTATAAAAATTTAGGTTTTTATTAATCATTGAAAACACTTAGCTTATGTGAGTCATGTGTACACAACCAACAATCTCTCTTTTTATTAATGTCAAAAATCGATGTAACATATAATTATATGATCACATAGGCGACTTAGGTAGCATTTAACCTAAACAATTAGTTTAGGCTAGACATGTATACACCAGCAATCTCACTCTCTTTGTTGATGTAGAAAAAGAGATTTGCTTTCAATAAGATAACTATATTAACGTTCGCATTTCTAAACAATCGATCAAATTGATCTCAAACATGAAGTGATCGCGCTCCTAAATAATTTTATATATATATGCAGCTACATAATCATGGATTTTTAAAATCTATAACTAAAAACTCACAAAAATTCAAGAAGAATTTAATCTATAAGTGGTTCTAGTTCACCTCTATGAAGCTACCAACTCAGTTTTATTGCAAGATCCAAAAGAGCTTCAACTTGCCCAATCACTTTCTTCTTTTCTTGTTCTTTTAATCTAGTTGCAACAGATTGAGGATCGAGGGCATCGTTATTCGATTCTACGGTTTCTGGAGGCCGTACTTCTTTTAGCAATGTATCAACCTCTCGAATAAAGTCAATTCTTAGAAGAAGATCGTCAGCTTCCATTGCAGGTCTAGCTAGAGGCCCATGGTGCTAATACATATAAAAGAAAACGGGTCAATTCGGGTTATATTTGACTATAAAAGTGTCAAAATGATAAACTTAACACGGGTCAACACGGGCTATAGTTTTCATGACCCGGGCCCAAAAGCAGTCCTCCTAAGTATAAGTTAATTAAAGTAATATTTTTGAAAGTCCATCAAAGTATATCCAAGTGTATAACACCTTCTAATTTTATTTTGTTAATACAAATGGATCATTATTGTAATAACATGTTTCAAAAATATACTCAAAAAGATAATGAATCAAGAAATTTACAAAAAAAATGATGTTGGGTCATTATAACATGACACACATTTGACCCAAGCAAACATTATCTGTTTTGACCCAAACCTTTTTTGACCCGTTACCAAACATGTTCATCTTGCCACTTAGGCGAATCAATACGGGAAATTTTGGGTGTACCTTATCAAGATCAAACCCTGCAGGGACCAAGAGACTAAATGGATCTTCACGTGGGAATGTTTCAATCATGCGTTTTTTACACGCTTTGAGCCACCCTTCATCATCAAATCCATCATGCATTATCAAGAGCTCATTAAGTAGTCTCATGGCTGGACTAGCTTGCCTTTTCAAGATTTCAGTCTGAAATACACCAAATTTTGATCAGAAAACTGTTAAATGAACAAGAAAAAAGCAAAAGTTTGTAGTCGATTTGATATAAAAGGAACAGAAATTAACAATGTGATGAATAGAGAATACCTCAACACGCCTGTATAACAAGTCTAGACTTCTTATAACATCTTTTTCTTCCTGAGAATTTAAGTTGTGCATGGAGTTAGAGATCTCATTAGATTCAAACAATGATGAAAAAACAATTAGATGTGGTAAATTTGACCCATATACTTATGAACGTATCGATGTCTTATTATTAACAAGTCGAATGAGTAATATAGGAATAGCTAAAAGGAAGCAGTTCAAATTGGTTTAACAAGTCAAAAGGCACCCAAAGTGTTTTTTAACCATACGACCTTCTAAATTGTTTCAAACAAAAAAAAATGAATATTGATGAATTAGTATATTTTCAGTAATCATATCTAAGACAGAATTTATTTATCAAGATTCAAGTATGACAAAAGGTGTCTCAAGTCATAACAACCCCGTGCCCAATATAAGCAATTTTGACACGTACGATGTTGCATGACACACGGCCGACCCGGCCATTCGATTTATTAACAAACTAGGACAAACAGATCCTATGTTTTGTAAATCAACGGGTAACTCAGAGAAGAAAAAGGAACATTTGAAAAATAAAATGGAAGATATAATATGGGAAAGGGAAGCATACATCACGTCGAGCAAGATCAAGACGAGTCCAGATTACCATAAGAACAAGTTCATTCAGTTCGCCTCTCTCTGCAGCTTCCTCAATTTTCTGCATAGAAGAAAACACGAAAGCTTCATACTACATACAATTTACAAACCATTATTCATGCCTCATGAGATTGCAAAATGCAAATCAAGATTATGAAAAACCTATAGAGTGATGCAGACACAGTACACGACATGCATCAGGTAGATGTGGAAAATGGTCACGAGTCGAATTGAACCACGACCACTTTTAAATCTTTTTATAAATAGTTAGGGTGTCATACTGTCATATACTCATATATATCCACAAAAACTATATTACAAAATAATAATCCAATCCAAATAATATGAATAAGTCAATACAGGAAGTTGTATCATGTATGCATCAAAAATACGCTTAAGGCAAATCTTCGACAGGTTTGAACTGTTAGACGTGTTCCAGTTTTAGCTAAAAAATTTTAATTGACTCATTTGGGATAGAAAAATACCCAAACCAACCTTTAAGTGGGTCAAAATTGCTGTTTATAGGATCAACAAACAAGCACACAACCTTTTTTTAAGTGTTTCAAATGTAAGAGAACACAGGACCATTAAGAGATGATACATACCATATATGAATGATACAAGTAAAACCAACCCATGAAAACCAAGCATACATAATCAAGGTTTCACAATATCCTAAATTTCTTAATTAGATTTTTATATTATTCATATACTTATAGTTTTTGACTTCCTGTAATCAAGTAATCATACTTACAACACTATTTAGTTATCAAATCAAAAGGAAAAGAAAACAAAAAAGTGCTGCCAGGTCAACCTAACCCGTTTTGACCCAACATAACTTTTTCAGAAAAAAAAATGATATCTTTTAAGATAATTTATTTTTAACTAGTAACTTTATTTGCAATGTTGTATTTTTACTTAAGATCAAACAATTTCTAAACATTTAGAAATGATGTAAGTTTAGAACACAATTCTTGAAATAATAGCAACTGATTACCTCTTCGATTTCTTCAGCAGATTTTATAAAACTGGACACCAATTTCTTTGCTTTAAAAACATCTTCTTGAGGATAGCCCTTCAACAACATGCCGATTTCCCGATAGTCATCAATTATTCTTTCCTCTTCTTCGTCTTCTTCTTGGCGTAACCGCTCCAATTCTTTAGTCTTTTCTCGCTGGTGGGCTTGCCATTCCTAAAAACCACAAGTTAGCACAAAACCATAATAAACTCCCCAAAAAGACCACTTGGATTACTGTTAGCAACACTTGACTCCATCCTTTACATTTATGAACCCAATACCAGAGGTGCCAAAGCAAAGCGGTAATGCGAGTTGGATAACAAAACAGATGATGTTCGTACACACAAAGGGCTCTGACAGGAAAATCGTTCTGAGACAATCCATTCTTGGGTTGAAATGGGTTGAGTTTGCATTAAAATACTGTTCGAGTAACTTTTGAGATGTTTAAGCCGTTTGATTGGAGTTCTTTTAAAGATAATTTTTTTATATACCAATTAAACTTTTTCATGACTCATTTATGAGTAGATGGAGCCAAGCTGCTACATTTATCTTTTAGGACCTTAACCAAAATACATCCAAGGACAAGGATAAACTAGCAAGTATGATCACACTTCCAATTTTAACGGGTCGAAACCTTTTGGCATTGAACAAAATATTTATAAAAATTCAAGCACAGAACTTAATTAATTTCAAGAAATTAATAAATATGAAGAATCTAGCAGAGGTTCAAATTAAACAATTTCTCATACTACAGAACAGAACCCAACAAAGATAAAGCTACAAATCTGAAGAATTTCAAGAGATTAACAGACATTAATACTTTTAGTTATAATCCCAGATCAAAACAAGAACACCCTTTCAGAAAACACTTAAAACCGAAGCAGAACACGAAAAACAATGAGGTCGAATATGTAAATAAGCAATTTGTCTTGCTACAGAACGGAACCCATCAAAGATTATCCTACAAATTCAAAGACTTTCGAAAAATAAGAGACATTAAACCTTTTAGCTAAAACCACAGACCAAAAACAAGAAATAACCCTATCAAAAACACTTAAAACCTTCGGTAGAACACAAAGAACAATGAGGTAGAATTTGAAAACAAGCAATTTGACTTACTTCATCATGGAACTCTTTAGGGAGGCCAGCTAATGCTTCATCTTCTAGCTTCTTGCTCCTGCAAACATCTGGAAACAAAACCCTATTAATCTGAGCACGAAATGTTCATAATTATTGGGTGTTGAACAGATATACAGAAGTTAAGGTGAATACTGACATGAGAATTATTAGGAAAAGAAAGATTAGAAGAAGATGAGAGGGTGGTCGTAATGGAATTGAAGGTGGGAGGGAGAAACAATGGCCGAAAGACTTGTGCCTGCATCTTATTACGGGCGTTATCTTGCTGATTATCAATTTCTATGTGATATACCTTAACGTGAGCATTAACGAGAGTATGATCGGTTTGATTCGGTTTTAATTTAAAATCAAAACCAAAAAGGGTAACTTTGTAAAATGGTAATTAAATTTTAAAATTATCCTAATTAGGTTACTTTTAAACTTTTTTGTTCCAATCAAGTCACTAAACTTTATTTTGATGTTTTAATCTTGTGTATTTAACCTGAATAGTAGGTAATAGGGAGAGTCGAAGATGAGAGAAAGGGTCAAAGGTGAGAGGAGGGTCGCAGGTGGGTCGGTAATGGTGGGGGGACGACGATGGTGGTGGGCGGCGATGGTGGGGGGGACGACGGTGGTGGTGGGCGGCGATGGTTGGGGACGAAGGTGGTGGTGGGCGGCGATGGTGAGGGGACGACGGTGGTGGTGGGCGGCGATGGTGAGGGGACGACGGTGTTGGTGGACGGCGATGGTGGGGGACGAAGGTGGTGGTGGGCGGCTATGGTGGTGGGACGACGGTGGTGGTGGCGGGGATGGTGGGGGACGAAGGTGGTGGTGGGCGGCGATGGTGGGGGACGAAGGTGGTGGTGGGCGACAATGGTGGTGGGTCGACGGTGGTGGTGGGCGGCGATGGTGGAAAACTCATAAAACTTGAAATATAAATAATTACCTGCTAATCAGGTTAATTACATAAGATTAGAACACCACTGCAAAGTTAAATGATCTGATTGAAACAGTTTAAAAATTTAATGATCTGATTGGGACACTCATAAAACTTTATTATTATTTTGTGAAGTTTTCCCAAAAAATCGATATTTTGGTTTCTAGGTTTTTAAAACCGTTCGGTTTTGGTTTTTGGTTTTCGGTTTTCACTTTGGTTTCGGTTTGGTTTTGGTTTTTTCGATTTTGCTTTTTGGGCTTTAAGTTTTTTTCTAAAAAATTTGTCTAAAGTATTTAATTTAAACTAGAAGTTTTGGGTTTACATCATTTGTTGATCTTTAAACATAATTTCTATATTTTATAAATTACTTAACATTATAATTAATTTCAATTTATGAATATAATAACAAAAAAATCAATAAACACATTAATCTACCAAACAAAAAAGTTTAAATATTATTTTTGAAACCTAAATATTCAATCTATTCTAGATAGAATAAGTTAAATAAGTAATTTATAGACTAGTCATGTTTAATAGTATACGAATACACCTCTAAATTTACAAGTTCAGTTTTATGGTTTCGGTTCGGTTTTTTCGGTTTCTGTTAAAAGCAAAACCGAAACCAAACCGAAAAAATCAGTTTTTAAAAACCATCAAACCAAACCGTCGGTTTCTAATTGGTTTCGGTTTTTTTGGTTCGGTTGTGGCGGTTATTTCGGTTGCGGTTCGGTATTTCGGTTTTTTGCACACCCCTAATATGCATCATATGAATATGGAGAAAAAAAAATTTATTTTATATTTTCATCTGAAATCTAAATCTAAAACCACCTTTAAATTGTTGTTTGAAAACATTTAAAATTGTACTTTATAGATTTAACGGCTGGTTAAGTATCAAGTCAAAGCGGGTATTGTCAAATCTCATGACCCTTCTGTTGGAATCAATCGGATCAAACTTAGCAATGAATGTGACGATTTGTGGAACTCCCATGCCCTTTTGATATTATAAGCTCAAACAAAAACTTGAACCAAGAAATTACAATAACCTATCCATCTATTTATACTAAGGAGTAAATTTTGGTGTTGGTCCTTGTAATTTAACCATTTCAGTTTAAAAAAAATCTTTGATCATATCATGCTTTATGGTTTCATTTTTGTAACAGTTTTGGTCTCTGACACTAACTCCATTAGTTTTTACAGTTAAATGTAAAGGTACTTTGGTCATTTTACATACAGGGACTCTTTTGTAACTAGATAAATAACTTGAGGGGTTGTTTTTTTTTTTCACCCCAATACCACCCACAACACCACCGACACCACCATCGTCATCTTCATCTCTCACCATCATCATTCTTCATCTTCTTCATCTCTCACCGTCGGCCATCTACCACCACCGTCGTCGTCATCATCTTTGAAGATAGCTACATCATCATCTGCTATTAGGTTATGGATGGGTTACATGAAAAAATCGGTTAGGGATTCCGCCCTAAGTAGGGCTTCGAATTTGTTCGATTAGGTTTGGGGGTTTCAAAAGGATGGTGGTGGTGTAACGACAAACATGAACGAGGCAACGAAGGAGGCGGTCTAGGTTTTCATCTGCTTAGCGATTGCTGCTGTGGTGGTAATCATGGTGACTGATGGTAATGGTTGGGCTAAGTTAGGATTTTATTTTGGTGGGAATGGGGTAAGAAGGAGGCGATGGTGTCGGTGTGGCGTGGTGTGGCATGGCAATGGATCTAGGACTAAGAAAGTGTGGCAGTGATGTTGGGGGCGGTGGTTTTGTGGTGGCGGCAATGGTGGTTGTGGTGATGGGGGTGGCGACAGTGTAGTGATGGTGCCTTAAGGGAAAAGTTATGGCTGGAAGGGATTGTGGTGGTGGTAGTAGTGGTGGTGGTGGTGGTGATGGGGTGCCGACAGTGTAATGGTGGTGGCTTGACGGGAATGTTATAGTTGTGGAGGGGTGATCATGTGAATTTTTTAATATTTTTATTATTGTGAGCAAATGACACAAAGAACCTCTCAAATTTTGCAAAGATCTTACTAATCTACATAAACAGTCCCTTAACTGTAATATGACTGAAATGCCACTACACTTAATAAAAAAATCTAATAGAGTTACTAGCACGGACCAAAACCGTTACAAAAGTGAAACCATAGGGTACGATATGACAAAAGATTCCTTTTTGGACTATAATAGCTCAAATGCCCAAACCACATGGACTAAAAATTAAATTTACTCTATATTAAAACTATAACTAACACTCCTAATCAGGCTCAAACTAAGAAACCAACTCAAATAAATAAAAAAATATTCTAAACATTATTCTAATCAAATTAAACTTTAAATAGATAAACTAATAGTTATCAAGATTAATTTATCATTCACCCCTTTAATCTTGATGTGTTCCTCCAAGATCTTGAATTCTCAAGAATACTCGTAACTTTTCAACTTTCATTATTGGACTAGATTCACTTCTCATTTGATTTGTCCTTAAAGAACCCCTCGTGATTTCATGGTTCATCCTCCTTGATTCGGCCTCAAAATCAAACTCGAAACAATTGATGTTGTCTTCTTGCTTAACAACCATATCTCTTTTAATATCATCGTGATAAGTATAACCATTATTTGTATCTTTCTTGTTTTTTTCTTTTCATACAATGAATATCCAAAAGCAAAACTTCTACCTCAACAAATTTAAATCCCTTTGAATTTTTCCCTTTTGCTACTCGAACTTACAAGTAAACGAAACAAAAAAAATCTTCTTTTTTTCACGTGATCAAAAGTACCAAATTTCTACCGACACCAATAACCTCCCAGTCTCTTATCATTCCGATCAGAAGAAGTACGCTAGTTCTTTTACGGAAATCTAATCACACCTCATATAGTTATGATTAAAACTGAGTCAAATGATCAAGCTACACTGGTTGATCTGCTATTCTTCGACTATGAACTCCTGTTTGACGTTGGTATAAACGGTTTGTGGTAGCAACGAGTTTTTATTACAAGATACCAACCGATATGTGACTGATCTTGCTCGGATGCGATCACTCCTTGATCGAATTACAAGATTCCACAACTCTTCTGATTGGAATTAACTCGGATCTGGTATACTCTAACGAGTCAGGTCTTCGTTTGCAATAACTTGTTCCACGGGTCTCGCACTTCACCGTCTTCCATAGATCGATCTTTTTCTCACTCTGATATCAATTGTTGGAATGAATCAGATCAAAATTGACGATGAACACGATGATTTTGTGAAACTCCCACGACTCTTTTAATATTATAAACTCAAACAAAGACTTGAACCAAAAAATTACAATATCATACCCATCTATTTATACTAAAACTATAACTAACACTCCTAATTAGACTCAAACTAAGAAACCAACTCAAACAAATAATAAAATATTCTAAACATTATCCTAATCAAATTAAACTTTAAATAGATAAAGATCAAAGTAGATAACGAACACAATGATTTTGTGAAAGTCTCACGACTCTTTTAATATTATAACTCAAACAAAAACTTGAACCCATAAATTACAATAATTTACCCATCTATTTATACTAAAACTATAACTAACACCCCTAATCAGACTTAAGAAACCAATTCAAACAAATAATAAAATATTTTAGACATTATCATAATCAAATTAAACTTTAAATAGATAAACTAATAGTATTCAAGATTAAATCATCACCTTCTATTTTTAAATGACCATTTGAGTGTGTTGTCACGCACCTACAGCTGTAAACGAACCGAACGAGCACGAGCGGGACATTTTTCGTGTTTGTTTATTAAGAAAATAACTTGTTCATGAACTATTCGCGAACGCTTACCAAACGAGATTTTTTGTTCGTGTTCGTTCATTAAGAAAATGAATCTGTTCATGAACCGTTTACAAACATAAGCGAACGCAAACGATTGCAAACGAACGCAAACGAATGCAAGCGAACGCACACAAAAATTCATGAACATTAATAATCACAAATGAAATTTCCTCCAACAAATAAATACAAAACATCATATATTGATTTTATAAATCGCAAAAATTATGTAGCATCCACCAAATATAAATAAGTACTTAACATCATTATCTCAAACATAACTTTTAAATGAACAAACATAAACGAGAGTTAACGAACACATTACCGAACTTTCACGAACATAATTGAACGAACTCAGCCTCTGTTCATGTTCGTTCGTTTAACTAAACGAACAGAATTTTCTTGTTTGTGTCGTTCATTTAATAAACGACCGAACATAAACGAACTTCCCGCCAACGGTTATGAACTATTCGATGAACATTCTATTCATTTACAGCCCTACAAGCACCCGTTTAAGTTTGAGCAATCAAGCTAAAAGCAATTACAATATCACATAAAACCGATTACAAAACCTTATACAATACAAAACCATATACAAACGATTACAATATCAAACTAGTTCAAAATCAAACCTTGAACTTGAAATGATCATGGACGGGATTGTTGACAAAATGTGTTGTTTGAACTTTGGGGCTGTTGATCCAAGGTTGATGAAGATGGGGATAAAATTTGGAGGTTGAAGGTTATGGGATCAGGGTTGATGTTTAGTTCTATATCATATACACAGGAATAGCAAACTTCGAAGTTGTGAAAGAAAATTAGATTTCAACCAACTTTGTTGGTAGAAATTATATATGCTGGTAAAAAGGTATACAAGTTCACTCACATTATGAACAATAACCTTATGAACTAACTAAAGAGATGACACTACATTTTATAGGTTTTTGATTTTTTTTCCCTTTTATGTTTATTATATACGTAATCACTTTACTCCTAGAATAAGTAATAAATCAAAATACGTTTCATTGTTTATTACGACTCCTCTCTTCTGAAGAGTTGTGGGTTCGACCCCGCGGTACCCCAGCCCTAGGCCCAAGCTCCTTTAATTCTATACCAATCTTTCTTTATTTTATGCCATGTTATTTTTTATATTTTTATATTTTTTATTTATTACTTGCTCTTTATTTGAGTGTTTTTTAAAGTTTTTGTTATTTGGCCCATTTTAGTTTCCTTACTTTTATCTTTATCATTTTACTATCAATAATTAAAACATGATTACATCGATTCTAATACACACACAGGGAGTAATAGACAAGTATTCTCACAAAACTACTCGGTTTTCTTAGAGGATAGAAAGTATTCTCACGGGGGAAAACAAGTATTCTACACAGACATATACACATACATTCATTAGTTGCACCTTTTAAAAATATCTATTAGTTTTCATCAACGGTATCAATCATGTCTGCTTGACGAGATAGGAGGTATAGAGGATAGACAAGTATTCTCGCATTGACATTCTTTGTTTATCACACAATTTCCATCTTTTGCACCTTCACCTTGGCATGCAGTGCTACATTTTCTATAGTCTGGAATCTTCTCACATTTTCCAGCGTAGGTTTTGCTTTTCCACGAAGGACCACAAGGAGCTAGAGCATTTTCGCCAATACTACCACCTTTTGTCACCACTACAATTTACAAACCAGCACTTATTAACATCATAAATTGTTAGTAAAACATATAGTGATGAGATATGCCCTAACAAGGAGTAAAATGATGTAGGTAGTATTAAAATATCTTATAAAAAAATACGAAGAGAATTAAAATAGAGACCAGAAATGATAATAACAAGGAACATAATAAGTTTTATAGATGATAAACACAGCAAAAGTGAGCGTTTCATCATCTCAAGCAAAGAGGATGTTGTTGATTATGGTTTTCTTAATGTTGTCATATTATTTGTTTAATTAGATATAGTAGAATTGCATGAAAACTTAACGTTTTAGATTACCATAGCTAGGCATGCATACGAAATGAATATCGTCATGTTGTTAACATGAGGTCAAAATATGAACTTAGATGATCATGCTTGTGATACATTACTTAGAAATAATAAACAATCATCGCATATAAAACTGTTTGATACGTGCCAGCATACATATACATACATACATATGTACGTACATACATACACATACATACATAATGAGTTAGGGTAAAAAAACATAAAAAAGCGCAAGAAGGAATCATTGCCACTGATAAAGCGATTGAAGGGTTGAGATGATTCTAGAGCGCCACATCACCATTATTTACGTATTATAGGTGTAGAATATTAATAGCTAATCAATTTTAACTTTTAATCAACTCTTTTGCCAAACATTCGTAACCTTTTATCTGCGTTATTTTTTTCTAAGTTAATTATAAAGTCAAGTTTTTCTATCTTTAGTACGAGTATGCTATTACTATTTTTTTAAATGTTATATTTGAAAGATTTTGTGTGTTTTTGAACGTGAAATTGTACCATGTGGACGTCAATTACACATGTCGTTTTAGTTTTTTTATGATAGTGTTCTATGCATAGACACCAATAGTATACTTTTGTCAGTGAATTCTCTGACGTATAGTATAAATAAATGCATATATTTATAATTGAATTTTAATAAATATATATACGACTAAAAATGTCATTTATTAAATAATATGTCATTAAATAAGAAAAAGTTAGATTATAATTAATATGAATTAATATGTCATTGATAAATAAAAAAGTATATAATAAAAACTAAAATTCTTAAATGCCAAAAATACCCCTTTAGGTGTCCTAACTTTAAGTAATATGTCAGGTTTCTTATCCTCAAATGCATTATATATTAATACAGATATACATTTGTATGTTTTTATAAGAGGGGCTTGTTATCATTTGCAAGGTGATTAGGGTCCAAAATAATTGTTTCTTTAAAAAAGATGAAGACATCTATATCTTTTTAACAGAGGTAAGAAAATGTGTCAACGAACTTACATTAAGAATTGTAACTGTCACGTGGCACATGTTTCTGTTATTTTTTAATTTTTGCAATTGTATGCTAAGTAACAAATAAGACACGCGTCAAAACTCAAGGCTGAGTCGTAAATCCAAAGTTGGTTATTCTCACGGCCTTTTATTTTTAATATCAACCATCTTCTTTCTGACTTTGACATTTTTAGCACAAGCTGTGTTACAATTACCATTGCTAGCCACGTAGATCTAAACAGTAAACAAACACATCACGCGAGTGTGGGGTTGTGTCCCCGGATCTCTAACCAACACCTTTCATTAAGCGTGTGCCTTTGAGACATATGAATATCATGCATTTTATGTGTTTATTTTGTTATACACATTTGTGCTTGCATGTGTATGTTGATTGTTGTTGCATGAATGTATATCTAATAGCGGCAAACAAAAAAGTTAGAATTTGAAATTTTAAACTAGTTCACCGTTATTTCTCACGGGTTTTGGGACAACAAACATGTAACGGTTAGCATTTTTGGGGCTTTAGTTGGAACAGATTGAGCCCCATGACGACGCTTAAAGAAAGCCCTGCAAATTCATACACCCACGTTGCCACCGCCATCAGTTGTTGTTTCATTTTCTCATAAAGAATGTAGGATGTGGCCTATGGGTTAGTGGTTCGCTTCTACCTCTACTTGTTCTGGTCATTAATGAAGGAGGTGATTTTTTTGTGTTAGATCTTTTATGCTATGTTTCTTCTCTCTCAAGTAACCGACTCTATGTCCATTGCTAGCTCGAGTTTGGCCACTTGACCGGTGTTCTTTGGACTCTAATATAGGCTTAGGTGGTGTTTCTGCATCCTAAGATCGATTAGGTTGCCAAAAAT
The DNA here is from genome assembly GCA_025506505.1 of Flaveria sonorensis. Taxonomy (NCBI): domain Eukaryota; kingdom Viridiplantae; phylum Streptophyta; class Magnoliopsida; order Asterales; family Asteraceae; genus Flaveria; species Flaveria sonorensis. The sequence continues at coordinate 62,761,086 of CM046423.1, forward strand.
GTGTGATTAGGCGTTCCAACGGCGGCGGCCAGGAAGCAGTTTTATGCGTTAAACTGACCAAGCTGCATTTTGTTGATCAAAACGGACACAAGTGTTCTTGATCAAACACTTGAATTCATTCATCAATTTAACATTTTTGTGTGTATACAGTATAGACCATTTTAGTTTAATGATAATACATGTATTCAATGAATACACTATAACATCTTAAGTATTCTATAGATATATTTTTTTTGAGGTTGGCTTGGGTACTTCACTTCTTCATTTAAGTTAGACAGAAAGAAGATTTGGATTTTTTATTTATAAATGTTAAGGTCAACTTGTAACTGCTGGGTTTGTAAGGCTTTGGGCTTGGGCCCATGTTTAAGTTTTCTTGTTTATTAAGTTGTTAACCCTAATTAGTCTCTATATATATCCATGTCATGCATTTGTAATCTTCGTACTGAGCAAATAAAGAAAAACCCTAGTTGCAGCCCGTGGACGTAGGTCACACCGACCGAACCACGTTAAATTCTCGTGTTCTTATTGCTTTCGTGTGCGTACGAGTGTTTTGTGTTTATTTTCGCTGCGTAAAGATACCTAACAACAGCATCAGGCTCTTGAAGATTTCGTACGAAACACGCCGTTGCCGCCTAGGTTTCTGCCGTCGCCGTCGCACCGCCTAGGGTTTCTGCCGTCGCCGCCGTCATCTAGGGTTTTAGCGCCGCCGCCTAGGGTTTTGGTTGGAAGTACCGGATCTGGTTTGTCTATCCTTTTATTGACTGGTTATCAACTGTTCAGTGCGCTTGTTTTTTGAAGACTTGTCTCTGTTTTGCTATTATGGCTGAAGACGGGAAGACTGTGATCGAAAAGTTCAATGGCACTGATTTTGGTTGGTGGAAAATGCAAATAGAAGCATTACTGTGTCAAAAGGATTTGGATATGGTACTGGAAAAGAAACCGGAGAGTATGGAGAAAGCTGAAGAAGCAGTTTGGAATTCCAAGGACAAGAAAGCTAGAGCGGTTATTATGTTATCTTTGACGAAGAGCGTTGCTTTTAACATCATGAAAGAAACCACTGCAAGTGGTATGATGTTGGCTCTGTCAAATATGTATGAAAAGCCGTCTGCTGCTAACAAGGTGTTCTTGATGAGGGAACTGTTCATGACGAGAATGAAAGAGGGAAGCTCAGTTACCTCTCACATTAATGATCTGATGTCTATTCTTACCAGATTAGAATCAGTGGGAATAAAATTCGATAATGAGACTCGAGCTCTGGTGTTGCTATCTTCACTGCCTGACAGTTGGTCCGGGACTGTAACTGCTGTTACAAATTCTATGGGGGCTAACGAAATGACATTTGAAAAGATCCGAGACATTGTGATAGGTGAAGACACACGTCTGAAAAGTGCAAATATTGGATCATCTTCTGAGATGTTACATGTTGGCAGAGGAAGGGAAAATAGCCGAGGCAGTGGGAGTCGGGGAAAGAGTTCAACTCGGACTCGGAAAAATGTGAGGTGCTGGAACTGCAACGAGGATGGACATGTTAAGAGTCAATGTCCAAAGAAAGGTCTAAACACTGCTGCTGAGGATGTCAATGATGGTGACGTGTTAATCCTTGAGGCTGAAAACAGTGTGGATTCTTGGATCATGGATTCTGGTTCTTCGTTTCACGCCGTACACAGCGGTGAAATGATGGTGAATCTGAAAACAGGCGATTTTGGGAAGGTACGTCTCGCCGATGGCAGAATGCTTGATGTAATGGGCATGGGTGATATTGATTTGGTGACTCCATTGGGAACTACATGGAACCTGAAGAATGTCAAGGTGATTCCGGGTTTGAAGAAGAAATTAATTTCTGTTAGTAAACTGGATGAACAAAGATTGGAAGTCAGGTTTGGTGATGGTAAATGGAGGGTAATCAGTGGAAACCGAGTGATTGCTCGTGGTGATAAGCATGGGTCATTGTACATGGTGCAGGTACCTGCTGAGGGATTGATCAACCCGGTTAAGCAAGTCAAAGTCGGGTTCGCTAAATCTGCTGCTAAGAGAGTTTATTTTGCAAACATGAAGTCTGGAGCAGAGATTGTAGCTGAATGGGGTCAGAAGTCTAAACCAGCAGAGGATTTTGTGACAGTGGGAGCATGGGGCATGTTTCGGGTACAGTCAAGAAGAATCGTTGGGTTTTGAAGACTAAGACTGGAAAATTCTCTCCTGGTGATTGTTTGCTGAATTTGGAGAGTGTTAGTGGTTCTCGGTGTATCTCTGAATCTGGTGGATCGTGTAAACCAGTTGAGACAGAGGATGGGTCGCTGGTGGAATTTGCCACGACTGAGTTGGAGCTCGGGAGAGCTTCAACTGGCCCTTCTGGTACTTGATGATGAAGGGTTGCTGCAACTAGGAGATGTGATGGAGTCTTAGCTTGTTCTTTGGGAACTGGAGGCTTGGAAGACTTGTTTAAAGATTACTGAAGTTACTAGACGACTGGGTTGCTATGTACTTGAATGACGGGCTAGAATTTATCGCAAAGCCTTCAAGTGGGAGATTGTTGGGTTTGTGAAAGCTTTGGGCTTGGGCCCATGTTTAAGTTTTCTTGTTCATTAAATTGTTAACCCTAATTAGTCTCTATATATATCCATGTCATGCATTTGTAATCTTTGTACTGAGCAAATAAAGAAAAACCCTAGTTGCAGCCCGTGGACGTAGGTCACACCGACCGAACCACGTTAAATTCTCGTGTTCTTATTGCTTTCGTGTGCGTACAAGTGTTTTGTGTTTATTTCCGCTGCGTAAAGATACCTAACAGTAACAACCATTTAAAAGATATTTATGAAATTTATGTTTAATTTATATAAAAGTTCGAAAAGTATGAAGCATCTAAACAATATAAATGTTTTATAGTACTTGAATAAAGAAATAGCATAACAGAGAAAGGTGTTACTAAGTTGTGAAGCCTAAAGGCAAAGAGCATGAAAGCTATTATGACCAGGTTGTGGCTATTTCACTTCGTGCTGTCAAGTGGTCTAGGCCATACATTGTCAAGATGACGGCCGGCAATCACAAAGGTTAACAAAGCCAATAGCTCCATTTTAGGTAAACAAGTTAAAATTTCCACCTCTACGCAGTCGTGAAGGGATGTTTTTGAAGGTGATTTGTAAGCCAACAAAAGCTTGAAACTTACAGATTCACCCTCATTTTCTTTTGCCTTTTCTTGTGAGACTTGAACCCGCATCACTGGATGGGGATAAACATCAGGTGTCGGGCCATTAGCAAGGGCACATATCCGTAAAGTTAAAAGGTTTTGGTGGTTTATATCATGGCCTCAACAAGGGAGAAGAAGATAATCTTTCAAAAGGCTAATTATAAAAAATGATCCAAAATTCAAACAACAAAGTTCAGAGTTGTGCAACAAGAATCTAGTCAACAGTTACATGTAAAACAAGCTACATATTTCTAACCACCGCGAGCTTCTCTTCTAGTGGCATCGTGGAGAAGATCAATGTCGACTCCATCTGGTGGTAGCTGCACGTATCTCACAACTGATCCTCTGATGAAACAGTTCCTCACCGAAAGCTGCCAATTTACGAAAAAGAAGCAAACATGAATCACCAAAGGGTAAACCCAGCATAGAGCCGTTAATCTACAAACACATGCAATTCAAACAAAACAAGATCAACCACTATTAACGACCAATTTCCTTTCTATCCATTTGACTTGTTAGAGATAAAGCATAATAATCCATTAACGAGTAACAGGGTCAAAATTGTGACCTGCAGCCAAAAGGCTTGTAATGATTTGAAGTACATAAATCAAAGGAAATTTATGGGACTTCACTAACATAAGATGGTTTTGGCACTTACTTTCTTCACCATAGACATGTCTAGAACCTAAATGAAAGTAGCTTCAATAACTCAAGTCCACCTTATGATTGTTACACCTATTCGCCTATAAATATATAAATATTAAACCTTTTCATGGCTTAGCAAGAAACAAAGAAGCAAATCATAAGTAGAACACGAAAAATCGTTCTGCAATCCCTTCAATGAGGATCAACTAGTGAACTAGTCACTTGAACCCAAAAGAGAAATTTATAGTTAAATTTTTATTTCACCCCCTTTATATAATTTCTTGCTCTGCCACTGGATCTAGGAGTGTCTATAAACCCTTAAAACAGACCAAACCGCCCAAACTGATGCAAATTGCCCAGCTCAGACAGTTAGGCGGTTTAACAGTATGATCCAGGCCCACTTCCAGTAGCATTAAAGATTCGCTAACTGTTTGGAACTTGCGACCCACCGTATAAAATTTTAGTTTTATTTTTAAAATATCCATGCACAGTATTCATGAACCATCTTTCATCATTTAAAAAATAATAATAATACAAAATAGTGAATTTGAAATTACAAAAGAAAAAGAAAACAGTTTAAAGTGCCTAAGGATTGGCCCAAGCAAGCACAGCCAGTTTGGTTTTGTCGTCCAGAACTGTAGTTAGATGGTTCAGACCATAATTTCATCAAAACCAGCGATCAAGACAGTAAAAATCCCTAACAGGGTCCTGGCAACTCATGTTATCCACAAACACATCTACGAATCACTTATAATGGATAAAGATGCCACAATCTTCCTTTTCAATTTAGAAACGGAATTTCAAACACAGTTTTTTTCTGAAATGCATACATGTCATGAATCATGCAGAACTTACATCTACCAGAAGTAGGTGGTGCAATGTTTTCTAATTACATTTTCATCAACAAATCTACATACATACAACCAATTTTGTATTTGGAAAGCATAAGGTTCAAAACAAGATCTCCTGAAGCAAGTAATAACCAGAACAATCCCCCAAAACATAATCCAATTATGACTTCAAAATTTTCAATTTTGAATACGAGTATCTTGAGTACTAACACTAACATCAATTTCAACCGACCTAAAACCCTAAAATCGGGAACCAAAGCAAAATTAATAAACTTACCATGTGAGGGAACTTGTCTTGATCAACGACTCTGGTGTTCTCGAGTTTGATATTGAGGTACTGATCGACCGAATGAAGAGTTCCTCGTATCGCTAGATCATTCTTCAGCTCCACCGTCACTTCTCTTCCAACCAAATCCTTGAAGTACGAGAAGAACAACTGCAACAACATAGTGAATTCATCATAAAGTTTGCATTAAGGTTTAAAGATCAAAGAGAAGAGTAAAGAGATTGATGATTACCATTTTCTAGGGTTCGTATTTGGGCGAAATGTGAGTGAAAGTAGCCCCTTTTTGTTGTAATAACCCTAATAACAGTGGATAGTTGACCCCGTGTACAACTGCATCAGCAATTCTGCATTGTAATTCCTTAAAAGTTAAAACTTACCTTAAATACAAAAGAAAATTTCTACCATGTGTTATTAAGTTTCTTATATTTTCAAAATAAACTTATTTATGTAAGAGCGTCTATAATGACATCCGTGTTGATGTAAAAGAGAGTCGGAAGAAAGGCTTGTGACGTGAAAAAAAGAAAACGTTAAAGAGAGGATGACATCCATGGTCACAAGCTCTTTATGGGAATTGCTTGTGAGATGGAGAGGAGAGGGAAGAGGGCATCATCTGTGGAAGTTAGTTATGGTCAGAACGTCAACGTGGGCTTGTTTGTGAGCAAATGTGTTGCTGATGGATGAATTGTTTTGTACATTTTTTGTTTATTTATCAAGTTCATTTTATGTATACTTAAAATTATATAATGAATCATTTTTGTTAAGTATTAAGCTTGTTGTCTGAAAAATTAAAACAAATCTTAATAATAGAGAAGTTATCACCACCATCATCATCACGACCACCACAATTTGAGGCTATAACCACCACCACAACGGTCGGGCTGTCATATAAACAAATATAAGATGTGAACCTATTTTGGCCATAAGTTTTCACTTGATCTCGTTTTGACTAGTTAGCTAGCTCCTCATATTCGCAACCTAACACAAAATAACAACTTAAAGTCCTAGTTAAAAACTAAAGACAATATCAAATATTGTATATTAATCATAATAAACAAATTCTATAATTATTACATACTATGAAAAAATCAAGGCCAGGAATAAGATCTTATGGGATTTTAAACATTGACCATGTATTTTTTGTAAGCATTCATGTTTGGTCCCTATGTGCATGTGCATAAAGCGCTTTTTTGGCTTCCGGCTTTTCACTTTCTTCCTCTGCATCCTTTCTTAGAGAGAGAAAGGCAGTTTGTGGTCTTGGCCCCGTGGTTGTCGCCGCCGCCGGCTAACGCCGGCTTGTCGCCCCAGTTTCCCCATCACCGTTCCCGGTGCTAGTCGTTGTGGTACGGGCCACTTAGTCGCCATTTATCGCCGTTTCAGAGGTTATTTGTGGCGATGGCGGTGGGGAGCATGGCGATGGTGGCGGTGCCGCCGCTTTCTTTCTCCGGTAACATTCTTTTCGGTAGGTTTAAAGCCAACATCTTTCTGATCTACTCGATTCAACCGTGGTTTAAATCATTGAAATGGTAGTGGTGCCTATTGCTGCTCTGCCTCCTGTTCTGGTTGAGGTCGGGCCGGCGATTGGTTTTTAACTATCCTGGGCTCCGGCCTCCCTTGTTGGCATTGTCGACAGGGGAACGATGGCGGCGTTACCTCCTGATTTCGGCGAGGCTATTCGGGTATGCATGTTTAATCGACTCGGTGATGATGTGCGAAAGCTCATCTGAGAGTTAGGGTTTCACTTAACCCTAATAGTCTGTTGGATCTATGGGTTTTTCATGCTTGCTTGTTGTTTCTCTACTGCTTGGGGTTTTGTTTTGGGTATTCCTAATCTAAACCCTCGATCCTGGTGTTTCTGTTTTGTTGCGTACCTCTGGGTTCTGGTTATTGAATGGTGATGATGGGCAAGGCGACCTTAAACTCTATTCTTTTATTTTTGGTCTTTGACGGTGGTGTATGTTTCGGTGTTCATAAGTCGATGATGATGGCGACCCGTCATCTGAGACCCATGCCCCTGTGTTAGTTTTTGTTTATTGTTTGAAGTCGTTAGGGTGTTACATTGATTTGTTTCCGGTTTATTGATGATGGTGGCTATGGTACATCGATGATTGTTGCCCTGAGTTGTCACTGAATCGGTTATGATTACGAAACCCATTAGTTGTACGCATTGCTATGATGACTGTGGCAAAGATGGTTGCTTGGCGTGGCATAATCAGTGAGGGCATGTGTGGTGATATGCATTTGCAACCTGTTTTGCAACCATGATAACCCATACCAGATCTGAGCCTAATTGTTCTTTTTTTTTGAAATATTATGGTTTGTCTTTTGGTTGCTTTGTTAACATATACATTAATTAATGTGTTATAGCCGAACTTGTGAATTTTTAAAACTAATCGTTTTATATGACTTTAATTTGGTTTGGTTTATGTGTTTTGAGGTAAATTATATTTATTTAACAATCATGCACCTTTGGCTAACTTTGTATTTTAAAACAAATAGCAACTTCATAAAAAGAAGGCTATGATGGTAAAAACTTGATGATCGGACAATATGCGTTTATCTAAGCCTTCGTTTGACCGATCTGTTATGCGCGCAACGCGCGCACGGGGAACACCACTAGTTACCCTATATATGAAAAAAGGAAGTTTGAGGAATAGTTGGGTTTCAAAGGTTTTTGGTTTTGCCACATATGTTTTGTGCCTTTTGCATTCGCCCCCTCCCCAAATGTGTTTAAGCAGGAAAGAATGGGGTGTTCGTCCGATCTGCACTGCCTTCTTTTGTAGTGAGAAAAAGTTTTTCTGCTTTCGCCGTCCTCTTTCTCATTCACCGCCGTCGCATGCACCGTCGCCGCCTGTAACGCCGCTGCTTGCACCGTCGCAGCCATGGGAGGAACCGGTGGTCGTGATCACTTCGATATGGCCGCCGCCGGTGGTCTCTAATGACCGCCTTTGGTGGCGTGTATCGGGGTCTCCCCATTGTTGTTTGCGGTGGCAAAGGCCACGGTGGCGGTCACGATTTGTAGGGATAGTAGCCACCGGACCCTTGGTCGCACTGGTCTGTTTCTTTTCGGTGACTCCGACAACATCGTCGCTGATGCATGGCAGTGGTTAGGGTTTATTTGCCTAGATCTGAGGGGTGTCACTTGGTATTCTTGTTTTCGGGCCCCGGGGTGGCGGGCGGTGGTGTAGTAGTGGTGGTGTTGTGGTTGTCATAGTTTAGGGCTGGTGGTCATGGTTTAGGGCTGGCGGTGATTCTCCATTGTGTGCCCTAGGTGGACACCCCTTTGTATGGATAGTAGCCACCAGACCCTTAGTTGCGATGACCTAATCCTTGTCGGTGACTCCGACTGATTCGAATGCAAGATGGGTTTTTTGGGGATTTCTTTGGGCAATAAAAACAGGTATAAACCTTGCTTTGCTTGAAATAGTTTTGTCCCTTTAGGAGTTTCAAATTTCAAATGTTGAATCACTGTTACTTTGAGTGTCTTGAGTTTGCGATCGTGGATTTGTGTAATCAGAGACATTTTTTTGAGCTCTGATGTTGTTTGGATGCGTACTACACTGAACTGTTATCTGAATGTTTAACGTCGCTGGTTTTTTGTTTATTGTATTAGGCTGATGATGGCGAGTATTGGGTCGTCTGAGACGTTACCGTGATCTCTATCTTTCTGTGTTCAAGGTTCGTTGGTTGGGCTTTATCGTATGGCTATGATGACCTTAAACACAACACATAAACGTTTAATCAGGTGCAGCCTTGGCGTGACAGATGTTGAGGACGGTACCTCTACAGCCATATGCTCTCATTCTGTTTATGTTTCTGAGCCTAACAAGATACGATATAAGCTCCTCCTGTACATTTGTTTTCTTAAATAGGGTATACATATAGAAGCTTGAGGCTACGATGATAACGCACTAAATCATGAGATTTTATAACCACTGGGTTATTTGCGTTTATCCGAGCTTTGCTTAGACCGTTTACCAAGCGCGCAACGCGCGCTGGGATATAACACTAGTTGTATAATATGTAAAAAGGAACTTGAGAAATAGTTGGTTTTAATAGCTTTTGGTTTGACCACATATGTTTTGTGCTTTTTACATTTGCCCCCCCCCCCCCCCCCCATGTGTTTAAGCAGGAAAGAAGGGGGTGGTCATCCTATTTGCACCGAAGAGAGAAAGTTTCTCTGCTTTCGCTACCCTTTTCCCCGTTCAACGTCGCTACCTGCACCGCCGCCTGCACCGTCGCAGCCATGGGAGGAACCGCCACCATGTGCTGGTCGATGTTCCGTTTGGCCGCCCTGTAACACCGTCGCTGCTACCGATGGTGGATGTTCTATCTTGTCGCCGGCGGCTATGATAACCATTGGCCTCCCTGTTGCTGCTGATGTCGACGATGGTGATGGCGGTCATGGCGGTTGCAGATGGAGATGGTGTCGAAGTCGATTGCCGCTCTGCCTCCCGTTTTCGGTTGAGATGGGGCCGGCGACGGTGACGGCGGGGATGGTGGTCGTACGACCACCTTTGTTGACTCTTCCCCACATGATCTGTTGGTTACCCTATTAGGGTTTTCTGATCTGGTCGTCGGCCGTCGCTGTGGCTTTCTCCGGTCGAGTATTCCGGCGTTATTTATCTTGCAAACCCTTTAGTCCTTGCCCTTGTTGATGATGATGACAGATGGCTCATCTGAGACATCATGTTGGTGCCTTTGGGTTTGAATTATGGTTCAGAACCCTAACCGATGTGTCTGATCTTGAATGTTTGTATTCTGGTTTATCTTTGGTTTATGAAGCCGCTCTATGAAGTTGGGTGTTAGGATGTGATGAGTATTTATTCATATGAGCAGTGACGGAACCAAAAATTATTTTCTAGGGGTCACTATATATTTATGATTAGATTTGTAATGAAACAACATAATATTTTTTGGGTAATTAGATAGATTCGGGTCGGATCAAGTTAGGTCGTATAAAGAAAACATACATTTTTGGCAGCTCCATTAATTAGAAGCTTGCTTTTGAGACATGTTGGGATGTTGAGCCTTCAACCTCGCCTTCAATCTTGAGCTCATCTCTGATAATGTACATATACATCAAAGATAACCATTAATATTACATAAATCAATTTGGAGCAACTAATCAACTTGAATGAGTACTTTACTTGAAGATGGCTTAATCAAGTTAATGTGAAATCAAAATCGCAATGAAATTAAACGATAACCACTAAGACTGTGATGGAGAAACCACAATAAAAATAGCAAACTCGTTCTTGGAGTTGTAGATCTAGACAATGAGTAATAAACACAAAACTTAGGGTTTGAACAAAATTTAGATATCAAAATCACTAAAACAAATTAACTAAGAAGAATGATATCAAAATCACTAAAACAAATTATCTAAGAAGAATAAAAACATCATATTTCTAGAATCAAAATCTATAGTTTGAATTTTTTAATTAAAGCTTAAACACAATCTAGATTCTAGATTTTTAAATAGCAAAATCATCAAACAAATCAACTAACAAATAAATGAAATAACAACAATGAAAACACCAAAATCACTAAAATAAAATCTAGGGTTTTAATCTTCATTTATAAACAAACAAATAAAGAAAATTTTAGAAAACCAACCTTGAAACTTGAAAGCTTAATATTTGGATGAATTAGGGCTTGGCAGTGGAACGAAGCTTGCAAACCACCGCTACTGGAGTCACAGTCGGCCGTCGCCGCTTCCGCAGTAATAGTCGGCCGCCGCCTCGCCGGAGTTGATGGCAGTAGAGGGCAGGGGCGGGTAGTGCGATGGTCGAGAGGGGAGGGGGGTCCTTTTTGAACAGATCGTAATGTAATGAGCGGTGTGAAGGATTTTAGATTAGGGTTTTATGTATATCAAAATTAAGGGTGAAAATGTAATTTTACAAATTAAAAAAGTGAAAAAAAAACAGTTTGAGGGTTGGAAGTTTCGAACCCGTGACCCCTTTCCCATTTAGAGACGCGCAAACCGGTGAACCAAGACCATATTTAAGTTATTATTTGAATCTGAAAATACTAATGGGTTCATTTTCTGAAAAACTATGGGTTCACTCAAAATTTCGGTATTATACGATACACTACCAACTTAAAAATCAATGGGGTCACTTGACCCCGTTGTGAAGGGTGTAGTTCCGCCCCTGCATGTGAGCCTTTGTTATTTGATCGGTTTTCTGTGTTGTATCTCCATGTTCCTGTGTGACATTGATGATGAAACATTGTTCGTTTGAGACCTTCCACTGTTTTGGTACCTCAACGACTATGATTTTAGAGGATAAATAGTGTCGGTTGTCTTGGTTTGGCAACCGTTAATGGTATGCATCCGTAACTAAACATTGCTTTTGTAAAATCTAATGTGTTGATGATGAGCTTGAGCTCATCTAAGACATTTTGGCTAAGGCTATGATTATTGTGAAAAATTAAGTCAGTTGCTTTGGCTTGGCATTCTTTATGGTTTGCAGTCGTAATGATCAGTATATATATGGTTGTGATAATACGTCTGAGCCCCTGTACCTAATCAACATCCTCATGATTGAACCCGCCGTGAAGCGTGGACGAAAAACCAACTAGTATGAAAGAAAAAAGCAAGTTTGAGGAACAGTTAGTTTTGTGGGTTTTAGGTTTTAACTACTTGTTTTCCTGTGTTGTATACTTTGGTCCTCTTTGTTATCTTTATACGTAGGCACATATTGTAAATCTAGGTGTTGCTGGTGGTGGAGACGGCGGAGGTGGAGGCCGTTCGATTTGGCTGACGTCTCCTGTGTAACCGGCGGTGCTACCCCCTCCGGTGATGGGCGGTTCCGTTATTGACGACGGCTATTTAGGCCCATGTATCCCCTTCGGTTCCGTTGAAGAGAGAGAGGGGGCAACGTCGCCGTTAGTGGCTGCCACACCTCCGTCTTCTGCCACTGCTTACCAGGTATGGAATCGATTATGGTGGCTTCATGTATCGCCAAAGTCGATGGATTGTGTTGCATGCCGGCATTGGTTTAGAGCCGTCGGTTATGACGCCACCAGTGGTTCGACGACGGCCTTGGTGGCCCGCAGACCACCTTACGTGTAACACCCTCAAAATCCGCGTGCGGAGTTTTACTGCGAGGCGCGCGACATACCAGGATCTCAGTCATTAGTTACACAGAACGACTCTATATGAACTAACATTCAAAATCAGAGTTTAACTTTAAAACATGCGGAAGCGTTAAATTAACGAGTAAACCCAAAATAATGTAACATGGTTTGAAAATGCGCAAACATACGCGCCCAAGTATTATGCAAAACCAAAACACTATGTTTAAACAATCATAACCCAAAACAATGTTTCATAACGTGCTGACAAACACCATGATGCTGACCCGTGTGACGTGCTCCTAGGCAATAGCAACCTTAACCTGAGAATAACATACTAAAAGAGTCAACACAATGGTTGGTGAGTTCAAGAGTTTGCTTTTAAACATAAACCAATAACAGTTGCAAAATATAAGATGTGTACTGTAATAGATAGCTAGTCTATAAACAAATAGTAATAATCATAGTGATTTCACGATTGAAGCTGACTGTGTTACGTTTGTTGCCTCCTGCCACAACTTACCAGGTCGTGACAAATGTTCGTTAGGACAATATTGCACCCGTTGGACCTCGAGTCGCACAGGTGGGGCTCGTCAGACCCAGTAGTACTACCCAAGATTTCCCGCTAACCATCATTATTAACAATCCGAAAGTATGAGGACTTTCATGGTAATCAACACTATATTATACGATACACAACTTATCATGATCAAGCGTTTGTAAAAACCAGTATGCTATCTCCCCCAAAAGAGAGTATGTAAAAGGGTGGGGCATGAACTCACCTGATGTGCGCAAGAATTAACTTAAAGCTTAACTTGAAAGAAAGAGTGGAAAGACAACCTTCAAAGATCACCTAGAACACATGAGTACATAAGTACGTGTACACAGAATCAATATGAAACCCTAAGTGCTCTACAAACCAAAGAACTCAAGGTTTAAGAAAGACAAGACACATTTGACCCAGTTGATCGTTTGACCCGTTGGTGACATTATAGGTGAAATTTCATTCAAACAAGCATAACAGTACATCACACATGGTTAACATACAAGCTGATCACCTATGACACTTCATTACCCACATGTACTACCTAGATCATCATACAGCCAGATATCATACAAGTCATGCGAATCTCAAACAATTATCATGCTCAACATAACTACAACACAACCAAAGCACCATACGTAGGATCAGATCATGCACAGCATGCCATGTGAAGCCACTCACGACTTCACATCCTAAACCCTGCCAATCCTACTAAGTAGGGGCCTCAGATTCGCACGCGTGTATGATGATCATCAACATACCATTTAACAGAAATCATATCATCCAAAATGTTCAACCATGATCAACCACAAACCAACAATAGTCCTAACATACCCATAAGACCCATTACCATGAATTCCCACAAACAGGCCAAATCAGATAACTAACCAACTAAACATTCATACAACCCAACAATACATTCTACCATCTTAGAAATCATCCATGAACATGCTAACATAATCCTAATGTCCCAAACATGTTCAAATCCTCATACTCAAGAATTTGTGCAAATAAAGTTTCCCTTTTGGGAAAACACATCCCAAAATCTATCAAACATCCAAGACATTCATGGATTCATCCATAATATACCAATTCAAGCTCATGATAACATCTAGACATGATCAACAACATCCAATTATCACAATTCATCAACCTTCATAGCCAAAAGTTACTATCTTTCGTAAGACATGAACTACAACATTCATTCTTGGATTTCTAGCATTCAAATCAACAATCTAACATCACATTATCATCACAAACACATTAACAACATCAATTCATCATCAAATCACCATATTCATGTAAATAAAGTTACTATTATTAGTAACCTATGAACAATGCATCAAAAACGTAACTTTCTTGCAAAATCAACGTTAACTAACATCTATATAATCTAACTAACATAATAACATCAACAAACAACCAAGAATTCGACATTATGCACATCAATCGACTAGGGTTTCGGCCAACATGAAAAACCATCAAAAACATATAAAAATCTAACATTTAAACGTGTAATGGCTTGCAATTGATGATTCTAACGCGTTGTATGGCTTGTAATCGACCAAAATCGAGGGTTCCTTGCTTGTTCTTGGCGGAATTCAAAGTGTATGTGTGTGTGGGAGGAATGTCGCGGCCATAGGGGGTGTGGGGGCTAGGGTTGGGATTTTGTTTTATTTAATTTATCAATATTACCCTTTTTACCCTTATAACTTGTATTTTTATAAAATTAAGCTTTTAAACACTTTTTTTAAAATGTTTTTAGCTAAAATAATAAACATATAAACTAATAATAATAATTATATGTGTTATCTTTACAAGCTACAAAATTTACAAACTAAATACACACGTTTTCACATTACGCGAAAAATTCACAATCAATATTTAAATTGCGTAATCACATAAGCATAACTTAATAATCAACATAGAAATTATTTGTTTGACATTATTAATTATTATTAAGTCACCAACGTTCAACGACAACTAATGTGTGCTAACGACACGTGTATGCAAGACTTAACGGAACTAACGGAGTTTGGTAACGGAAAATTACCGGATGTCACATTACGTGGCGTCTGCGTGGCGGTGATCTTTTAGATCCGTCGATTGTATATGACGCCGCCGGTGGTCCGATGACCGCCTTCGATGGCGTCTGCATCGTGGTGAGCCGTTGATTTAGATCTCTTTTCATCTATTGGTTCCGATGAGAATTTTGCAGTGTTGGTGGTTGACAAATGTTGCCGTTTTGTCTGCCCTTCGCGTATGAGGTGGGATTTCCAGTTGTCCGCGGGGTGGTGCCACCGTCGTCGGTCTTTTTATGCCTCTCTGTCCCTTCAGTTTCCCTTTAGTGTTTTTATAGTTGGCATTATTGTTTACATAGTTGGCATGATTGTTAATGTTGATCTAGGGTTCTGTTTGATGGTGAGCATAATGTCACGGAGTGATTTATTCGACTCTTGTGCGGCACTTAGAATCCTTCTAAGTTCAGCCTTTGTGACCCAAACGAAGTAACAATTCAAGTTACGATGCGGAAGCGTTTGCAAGCTCGTAATACAAATGATTTTGTATTGCTTACAAGGTAGTTTACAAGTGTGCTTTACAAGTGCTTTACACTAGACTTGTATGGATTTTGGGTACCTACAAATGAGGACTTCATCACCTATTTATACTAGTCTCATGTATCTAGATCATTCTTGATCTAGAGTTTTCTAATAATACAATATTTATATGATATTTTGATAGATCTTTGAAGGTCATTCTAGACCTTTCATGAGAACCCAACTCCTAGATATTTCCAAGTGAATATCTTGATCATTCTTGATGATTCAAGGTTGTTTTGGATACCCACTTGTGTTCCTTCAAGGTCCAACACGTTTTAGGCTGTTCTGGAGACTTCCGGACAGCCCTATATGCCTCCGTATGATTCCGGAAACTTCCGGAATTCGAGATACACGATTTGATTTTAGGCAGGTCGTGACATTCTCCCCCACCTAAACCCACGACGTCCTCGTCGTGTTTCTTGGGTTTCCCTCGGCATGTTCTTGCGAGTCGCAAGACAGATAGCATTTTCCCTTTTGGCTGGTGCTTGACTCCAGCATCGCAGTGTGCACTTGATCACCCTTGACGATGTACAAGGTGTTCAGAAAAGTTGCTGGAACGGCTTTTGCTTTTCTGAAAAAGTCCATCCCGAGCACTATCTTGTAGTCGCCCAATGATGCTATCGAGAAATCGAGTTTACCTTGCCATGTCCCGATCTTAGTCCTGACAGCCCATGACATTCCCTCGATCGGTTTTGTGTCACCATTGGCGTTTTTAAGAAATCCATCACGTGTGGAGATTCTTAAACCAAGTCTTTTTGCCTCTTCACGTGTGATAAAGTTATGACTTGCTCCGGTATCGACCAGTGCCTTTGCAAGTCGTCCATTCACTTCTATGTTCACAAACCGAAGTCCTTTTGTCTCCGTGTTCGTGATGTTGCCCTGTCTCTCTGTGGGGTGCGACTCAGCCAACTTTAACGGCTTCCCTTCATGTGCCGTTAACGCGTTTAGAACTTGTAGTTGCATTGCCCCGAGACGAACCTCCTTGTCTTCGTGGGATGCATCATCATTCCTCACCACCATGGCTTGCAAACTTTGTTTCTTAGGGCAATCCCGAGCATTATGCGGTCCATCGCATATGAAGCAAGATTTTGGAGTGCGCTTTTCGTTGTCGTATCGTGGTGGTTTCCTTGGTTCCACCCTCCGATCATAATTGGGCTTAACTCCCCCACCTTTCTCCTCATCACATTCCTCATTCATGGGCCTATATGGTCGTTTTTCTTTAATGTCGATCAAGCTTTCAGCTATTGCGATTGCTGAAGCAAGATCTTGAACATTTCTTCGCTCTAGTTCTATCTTGGCCCATGATTGCAGACCATCGAGGAAGTAGAAGAGGGAGTCTTTATCCGATAAGTTCGGGATCTCAAGGACAAGTGTTGTAAACTCTTTGACATAGTCCTTGATGGTCCCGGTTTGTTTGAGCTTACGAAGTCGACTTCTCGCTTCGTGTTCAGCATTTACCGGATAAAATTGTCGTTTGAGTTCTTGAACAAATCCAGCCCAAGTTTTGATTGTACACGTACCTCGTTCGATATCCATGCTTCGACGTCTCCACCACAGCGCTGCCGTATCTTTCAAATACATCGTTGCTGTCTTTATTTTGGTGACGTCATCGAAGACTTGTACCCCTCCTAGGTACTGCTCCATTTCCCAGATAAAGTCATCAACCGCTCGAGCTTCTCGTTTGCCCATAAACGGTGATGGTTTGGGAATTTCAACTCTCGGTGTCAGGTTCACAACGTTCCCTCCTGTTGTGATCATGGCTTTGTTGCAATCGTTTATTTTGGCTTCCATGCCAAGTAGGCTGCGATGCATGTCATTAGATAGATCATCCATCTCTTTTCGCAGCTTAGTCGTAGCGTCTCCAATTGCGTCTTTGATCATTAGCTTTACTTCATCTCGAAGTAATTCCATAGCAGCCTTGAGTCCTTCTCGGAGCTCATTGAAGTCTTCTTCTAATACGTCCAATCGTTGGAGACACAGGTCAACTTGTGAACCCACTTCAACAAGGCCTGTCTCCATGTCATTAAATTGCTTTTCCAAGGTAAGGTCCTTGGACATACCTCGTTCTTTCTTTGATCCCCTTTTGGGATTCATCTCGACCATGCTTATCTTCAGCAGCTGCAAGTTTGCTTGCTTCGGTTGCCATCCCAAATGAACCGACGTGGCTCTGATACCACTTGTCACGGAGTGATTTATTCGACTCTCGTGCGGCACTTAGAATCCTTCTAAGTTCAGCCTTTGTGACCCAAACGAAGTAACAATTCAAGTTACGATGCGGAAGCGTTTGCAAGCTCGTAATACAAATGACTTTGTATTGCTTACAAGGTAGTTTACAAGTGTGCTTTACAAGTGCTTTACACTAGACTTGTATGGATTTTGGGTACCTACAAATGAGGACTTCATCACCTATTTATACTAGTCTCATGTATCTAGATCATTCTTGATCTAGAGTTTTCTAATAATACAATATTTATATGATATTTTGATAGATCTTTGAAGGTCATTCTAGACCTTTCATGAGAACCCAACTCCTAGATATTTCCAAGTGAATATCTTGATCATTCTTGATGATTCAAGGTTGTTTTGGATACCCACTTGTGTTCCTTCAAGGTCCAACACGTTTTAGGCTGTTCTGGAGACTTCCGGACAGCCCTATATGCCTCCGTATGATTCCGGAAACTTCCGGAATTCGAGATACACGATTTGATTTTAGGCAGGTCGTGACAATAAGCTTACCTAATTGTTGTTTGATTTTAATGGTTTGGGTCTGCTAGAAGGCACGGTGTTGATGACGAGGTCATGTATTCCTATGAGACTCTTCGTTTTGGTTGCTTTGTGGCTATGATGGTGGCTATGATGGTGGCTATGATGATACACCGAGACTGATGTAGGTTGTCCTGGCGTGACAACTATTTTTGGTTTGCAGCCGCAACCTGCCGTTGGTTCTGAGCCAACCTGTGTCCTTTAATATAAATGAATGGCATCTGTTGCATTGGCTCGACTCGACTGCCATTTTTGGTGTCTCCGGTACCGAATATAAACCGGTTTTTCAACACGGGATTATGGATAAAACGCTAGTTTGGGTAATTTTCTAACTCGGTAAAAAATGTCAAATTCAGATTAAATAATTTTATTTCATTTTACAAGTAGCTGACGTTTTGTATATGCTTAGAAGTTCAGCAAACGAATTATCTTCATGCATTTCAAGACGATTCAATTCTATATTTAAGTCCCTTCTAACTTATGAAATCTTTTGACTGAACATAATTAAATCAAAAACAATTTATAGGTAAATAAGTCGTAATTATCATTTTTATCATAGGTCGTGCTAAACGTATATCCACACACCCTTCTAATGTACAAGACATGTTGACATTTCTAACATCTACATGCGTAGAGAACAATTCACCAATGTTGGAAAGTACAGAATAGTGAAGAATGACAGATGGGATAATGGATGCAACAGTCCCTGATTAGAGCACATTCCATGAGTTCACATACAATATATGTATAAAACTAAGCAACCTTAAAAAGTCCAAAAAACACAAAAAAAGAGGAGTCAAACTTTTCTCACAATGAACTCAATACATGAGCCCTAATAAACAGACACAAGTTTCTAAGGCTACAATAAGGTCTACTATTACAATCTGGGCTTAACCCTTCTACCGTGAACATCACTACCATCGAGCATGATCACATTTGGGTGACTGGATATGGCTAGTGAATGCTCGTTGTTTCTAGCCACCTGTTCCAATAGCTCTGTCAACACGTGAGGACAGCTTTCTTTTAAGTAGTCGAACCCGTCTGTCTGCATCACAGCTGATGAACAACAAAAGTTTCAGAATTAAATTCAATTATATGCTGATTGAAAAAGATGGGAAATGAATGTGTAGCCTCAACATGCACAAAAGAATGATAAACATTTTGTACAGGCATATATTTCTTTTTAACAATTTGCTTCAAGAAAGAGGTTTATTGACACATTAAACCTTGGAACCAAAGTTTAAAAATTAAATTTTAAATATAAGCAGAATGCATTATTATAAAACGAGCGGTGGTGGGACCTACACATTGTTTGCCCGCCCGCCCGCCCTTTTTGCCACATACAAGCAGATCCAATCATTTATATCTTGTAACCGAGTTTCATTCATCATTCTTGCACATAACACGAATGTAGCCATTTACTAGAGGTAGCAATTTTCAGCCATATACTTATGAATGGGTCGGTTAGGGTTATTGTTATCACAACAAGTGAAATGGGCAAAGTAAAAAAATAAAGTAGCTAAAAAGAAAACGAGTCAAAAGGGCAAAAATAGGCCAAATGTCGCCTAACATGTAATTTTGATGCATATAGCTTCTCAGTTTGTTTTCTTCTTCAAAAGTTAGACAATTTACATGGTAATAATATAGTTTTGTAAATCATATATAATAGAAGTATAATTTATGGACAAAGTTCAGAAAATGACAAAAATAATAATATTGCATGGCATATTGACCCGCTCATTTTGCCACCTCTAGCATCTACCAAAGCAAAAGCATGCTAAAACAACCATTTAAGTTGGTCTTCAATAAATTTATTAAGTAGGTCCCAAAGGCTTTTAGCGCCTCATGAGTGGCTTTGGTTATGTGTCTACAAAGGCATCCGCATGTGCATCATCAGTTGGCAATGTACTCAAATACCGTTTCATTATGTCGAAAGAAACATCAACCAAACCAAGTTATTCGATGTTTTCCTTCATTTTTAAATATAATATTTTTGTTGAGCTCTATCACAATCCACAAAAGAAGACAAATCATGCTTTGAAACTGTAAAAAAATAGAAGATTTTACCTCTGAGATTTTCAGGCAAAGCAACAAATTTAAGACACACTGATTTTAACTGGAGACAATGGTGCTGTTCAGCCAATGCTAATGTTGTTGCAACTGTATTAATGGCAACATCTTCACAGAGATTAGACTCGCATAGCATACAAAGCCTCTCTAAACCATACCGATCAGCAGCTGCAAGCAGATGCTGATACATCAATGTTGAAGCCCATTTTGTATTCAGGCCCGTTAGCTCTTCCATGTCAGGCAGTTTGTCCCAGTATATAAAATGAAGTAGCGCCTGAAAACCCCAACATTTGTAAGAAAGTTACAGGGAACCAAACATTATTCATGTCAAGTTCAGTACAAAGTAAAAACAAATAAGAAATAGAATCAATCAACGTCTATAAAAGGCTAGCCCTTTTCACATAGCAATCCGTTTAGCCATCATGAATTACTAGAGGGCAAACGCAACCAATTTGTCAAAACAGTTTACACAAGTAACAGTTACAAAAGAGCTAAAGGGTTGCACGGTTTCAAGTCAACCATAGCAAATTAGATTTTATTTTAATGATAACTTTCTTAATTATCCATGAAATTCAAAAGAAGACTAGATAAGTGAAAACAGCATGGCGTGGCACTTTTTGACCCATCATATAAGTTGAACAATTTTGACCTAAACCCATTACCAAACCAACCAACTCTGCCCATTTTGCCACATATATATGATGTGCTCAAAAGTTATGTTCACAGAGAAAAGGTGTTATAAATAGGTCGATTCGGGTTATGTAATCTCTAGTGGGTAAGATACAAAAACTAACTTAAAAAAGGAAACATGTCAAATGACTTAAATAGGTTGAAAGTCATGGAAAGTTTTTCTTTGCTACACATAACACCTTGTAAATCAGTTTATTCAAAAAGTAGATTGTTATTGATGTATTATATCATATATGAAACAGTAAGTATATATAAAAAAATAAAGACTTTGGAGTTTGGACAACAAGTGTTTTGGGTAATTTGAGAAAGCCCATCCCATTCACCCAGTGCCACAAAATGACCTCTTTTTGACCCATTATCCACCAGGTCTGATCCACCATTTTGCCATTTCTATGGAGACGAGACAAGAAACATGCAAAAGCTACATGCACCAAGCTATTTCAATGCTAGACCTAATTAATGAATAACATATGGTCAAAATAAACCTTAAAAACAGGGGCTTCTATGTCTTCAACTTTGATGCACTGGACATTTTGATCTTTCATTGGACCAAACAGTTGAGCCCTGAAAACAGGTGAGCGGGCGGCAAGAACCAATTTATGGGCAACAAAGGTTTCTCCATTTACTTCAAAAGAAACATCAGACCCCTTTCCACATTCCAGAAGTTGCCCGAAATGTTGACCAATATCAGAAGGTGGCACATGGATAGAGTAGGACTTAGGACCCTCTGTGTGGGACTTAACCACACCAACACAGCAATGAACTTGTAGACAATCGTCTTTTAAGTAGTCTGATGCTTCTAACGTAGATCTTTTGAAAAACCTCTTGTATCCCCTGCAGCATTTCAAAATTAAAATGAGTCGCTTTGGGTCTATTATATTACTAAGTGGGCAAAAGGATCAAATTAACAAAAAAGATAATTACACAGTTTGAAGTCAAAGATAATATGCTCAAGTGCTTACAACCTCCTAAATTGTTTGTTAAAATTTTGGATCATAGTTTTCACAAAGCCACACTTGACTTATAAGATTTGTAACACTTTCTTTCTCTTTCTCTCCGATTCGAGAACACAAAAAGAAATTAAACATCACATGTTCATTTTCTTCCTTTTCAACATGAGAACACAACAAAAGTTTATTCACCTTCTTTTCACTCCAAACTCAAGATTTGAGATATAAATAAAATTAGTCAAGAATTACTCATTATACAAAAACAAAATGATTGCAATACCAAAAGCAAAATGGCTGCTCTGAGATCTGGCACATGCTAAGTAAAGATAAAGAGATTAGTTTTTGATATTTCATAACTCATATTCTTACAGAAAAAGAACCTACTTTCATTGATGTGTACTAAGAATGGTGTTTGGATGTTTGTTTTAAATGTGATTGTTGCAACTTAAAGAAACAGATAATAGGTTGTTTCAAATAATATAGTTAAGGAAATTAACATTAATGCAAATAATATTTCTTACTCCTATCCCTTACTTGATTATGCAAATCTGACCCTGAACAATCATGATTAGTTTACTGAGACACTCAAATTTGACTTTTGCCACATCAAATATAAATCATATGTTTACAAACACATCCAAACACCCCTAACTTGAAACTGAACAAACGAACAGATTGAACAATCAAGTCACTATTTACCTTCACCACTAAACAAACAAAACAAATAAATCACAGAGAACCAATCCAACAAGAAAATTCAAATAAATAAACGAAGTCAGTCCCACCAGTTGATAAAACATAATTTATACAAACACTGTTGTCAAAAGCCCAGAAGGCGCGCCTAGGCTCTCAGGCGCAGCTAACGCTACCTTGTCGCCTCACTTCTAAAGCCCCATTTTCAGGCGCTTAGGCGCAATCTCAGGCCAATTCCCAGAAAAATATAGTCAGAACATGTTTGAAACTATTACACTAATCCTAAACAAGTCTGGAATCAACCTAAAACCACTAAACTAGCCCAAAACTCGTCTAAATCTCCTAAATATGGTATTTTTAAATATGTATAAACAAGCATAACTACATCAATCTAATCAAACAGTGCAAAACCAAAACACACACATCACCCATTAGCAAACAATAAAGCATTCAGCTCACCACATACTACCCTTGTACTTAAGGGTATACGGTCCACTCTCCAACGTTCTTCCAAAGTGGCTATGAACCTTATGCCTCTCCTTCCCACTCTGATCAATCAACGTCAACTCAAAAAGCGCTCGAACATCAGACCCATCACTAGCCAACGCAATGAACAACGACACATAACTCGCGTTATCCTCGGGACTCTTCCCATCAGGGTAGAAATAAATCGCCCACGAATACCCACCAACGGTAAACGTATCAGAAGGTACATACTTCCCAATCCCAAGACCCTTCGATAGCGAATAGCCCGTAATCTTGAAGTCATGCTCCCCGTTCACAGTTTCGGTAATCGACGTCGATGTGGTCACTGACGGTGGAGATGATGATGAAGATGGCCTCGATGGATCGATATACGCCCTACCCATCACAATTCACTCACCAATTGCTTCAAACTTTGAATTTTTCGATGGGGTTTTG
This sequence comes from Flaveria sonorensis, assembly GCA_025506505.1. Classification (NCBI taxonomy): domain Eukaryota; kingdom Viridiplantae; phylum Streptophyta; class Magnoliopsida; order Asterales; family Asteraceae; genus Flaveria; species Flaveria sonorensis. Next base: position 62,784,360 of record CM046423.1, read on the forward strand.
GTATTAAGAAGTGGAAATTGGGGAATTGGGGACAAAATGTAGAAGAATTAAAATTGATGTGGCGGTGTGTGGATGTATTGAGATGAAATTGGGGTTTTGGGGGGAATTTGTACGTTTTTGATGGAATTTAGGGTTTGGGTTGTTGATGCTGAAGGAAGTTTTCAACGACCCTTTTTTCAGATGATGAAACAGAAAGAGGATGCGATAGCAAAAGGGGCATACTATATTCAGGTTCACTATAAGTTCCCTAAATTTATACGAGTCTATTTCTTATATTATATAATATGATTATAAAGGTTTATGAGTAAATACAAGAAAATTTATTGTTTAATTTCTATTTTAAAAACATTGTTTAAAACTCTATAACATTTTTAATATATTTTAAATGGTTGTGAGTAGAAGAGAGAGAAAAAATAATAATAAAAATATAAAAAATATTATTTAATTAAAGAAAAAGAAAAATAGTAATTTTAGTGTAATTATATGGATAAGTATGAGGAATGGGTTGTGAATGCTCTAAAAGCATTCCCAATCCATCACTCATCACCATCCTTATAATTACACTAAATATCACTATTTTTTCTCTCTCCTTTTCAATTAAGTAATATTTTTTCATACATTTATCATTACATTTTCTCTCTCATCCACTCACAACCACTTTCAAAAATATTAAAAAATTTATGGCGGTTGTATCGTGTTTTTCAAAATATGAGAAAACACGATACAATCCCCATAAATTTTTTACCTCTTTCACTTACAATCAATTATAAGCATCCCAATAATATAAGGTAACCACTCATATATATATTGAAACGGGCTGTGAATGCAAAGCATTCACAGTAAGCCCCTTATTTTTAATTTGAGTGTGTGTCTTATATTATGGGGGATGGTTGTTAGTGGTTGTCAGTGAATAATAGAGAAAATTTATGGGGATTGTACCTTGATTTCATATATTTGGGGAAGCACGGTACAACCCTTATAAATTTTTTAATATTTTTAAAAGTTGTTGAGAGTTGAGTAGAGAGAACATGTAATGATAAATATATTGAAAAATATTATTTAATTGAAAGAGAGAGTAAAAAAGTAGTGCTTTTAGTGTAAATATAAAGACGGGGAAGCTAGTGTGAATGCTCTAAGAGCATTCACAATCCATCGTCCATCCTCATCCTTATAATTACACTAAAAATCATATTTTTTCTCTCTGCTTTTCAATTAAATAATTTTTTTCATACCCTTATTATTACATTTTATCTCTCATCCACTCACAAATATTTTCAAAAATATTAAAAAATTTATGGGGTTTTTACCGTATTTCCCCAAGGGATTGTACAGTGTTTCCCCAAATATGGGGAAATACGCTACAATCCTCATAAATTTTCTACCTCTTTCACTCACAATCAATTACAACCATCCCCTATAATATAGGGTATCTACTCACATATATATGGGGAACGGACTGTGAATGCTCTAATGGAGAGTTAATTTGGGGGTTAAATAGACGTGGAGTACCACCAACGATTTGATTGAATGGTACTCATGACTTCATCTAGGGAAGATTGTGAGTTCGAGTCCTATCGGCAGCAAAATGTTGTTGGTGGGTCAGGTTTTACCGCAATGGGCCTTCGAGTGGCGAGTTTTTCTTGGAATTGATGGTTGGTGGGCTTGGGCTACCCGTGTTGGCTGTGCTCACGGAAGTATGGGGTGCCTTTTCGCCATTGGGGTACCCCGGATAGCGTTGGCCGTTCAATAAAAAAAAATAGACGTGGGGGTCTGCAACGGATGGAATTAATAATCATAATGTTTAGGTTGAACAAAACTCAAAACAAACAAGTATGTCTCGGGTATAATCTGACTATATATTAGGTCTCAGTAAAATAGGTTGATTATTTTCTATATCCAGTCATTTCCAATTAAACCTCTGACTTTAAGCCTTTTAAAAATAATAATGACGCAGATCATGTAATATGTAGTATATAACGATAAAACACACAATAAAATAGTTATAATGAGGTAACGTACATAGACAAAACATATACTAAACTAACATACAATACGATAGCATATAAAGGTACACATGTATGTCTAGATTAAGTGAGTCAAAGAGTAGTACAAGAAAATCTCTAGTTAATGTAAGTGAAATAAAAGTATACCACACAAGGTAATTGACATATCAAAGTGTAGTACAAGAAAATCTCTAGTTAATGTAAGTGAAATAAAAGTATACCACACAAGGTAATCGACATAGATCTAAAGAGAATAAAAGGGTATAAATAATCTAAGATAGGATATACAAACAAACAAATGTCTACCTAAGCACCAAGTACGGTAAAACACCCTTAAACAGTAGGTCCCAAGCTCCCCTAAAAGTACATAACCTTAAAGCCACACTAAGGTAAGTCAATGTATGTCTAAGTAGCAAGTACGCTAAAATCGTCTAAGTGTAAGGTTTCCCCTAAAAATCTTTAGCTTTAATTATACGTCTCTAAGAACTCCTATCATTAAATAAAAATCAATTTATTGTATGTAACAATTTTTAATGACTCCTAATCTGCTACAAGTTTTAGACATTAACTACTAGTGTAGGGACAATACATATTACTATTCTGTCTCTTTTAAAACTATTGTATTAGAAGTTCTTATGTAACAACTCATGTAAACTGTATCAATATATTATCCGTTTTGCCCCTAATGGATTGTCATCCAGGAACTCACGATTTTGTTTACACCCGACGAGTTGGTCGCTGGCAAAACGGTCTTGACAGAGAAGGTTTCCACCTCCTTATAAGAAAAGCTTCATTCTCCCACTCAACTTATGCGAGACTTACATCTTCACCCCCCTTACGGAGCCTAGTTCCTCACTAGCCATCGATCCGGTCCTTAGCTCTATACCATCCGTAACAACTCACGTAAACGTACCAAGATATTGTCCACTTTACCCAAAAGGTTGCCCATCATACGCAAAATGGACAATATTTTGGTAAGTTTTGCGTAGGTTTTTATACCTTGTATACTTTTCTCGCATGCTGGTGAATTAGTGGTTCATGTAGCTAGTCTTGAGTGGTCCCGTACGGGCTCTCTTTATTTTTTTTGTTTTTCCATGTTTTCTTTATATTCAGGCATTTTATTTTCTCATAAATAATCTCCACCCAATAAAAATATTGGGCTAGGCTTACATTCGAAGCTACTACCTCCCCTCGGATTTATTATGCACATTATTATTATTTTCTTTTGTTGGCTCCTTTATTTTGATAGGACCAAATTACACGGATGATCCCTGTGGTATGCCCTGATTTTATATTTCGTCCTTAGCTTTTAGAAATTACAAGGTTGGTCTAAAACTTTACACAAACGTAACATTAATGGTCCTTGAGTTGGATGATGTTAAGATTTTCTATTACGTATTTGTTAAATGACTAAATTACCCCTTAGGTAAATGAATATATTAAAATTAGGCGTGGTCCCACTTAACCCCACCTACCCTTCCCCTCTTGTTCTTTGTCTCACCCGACAGCCATAACACTTTTTCTAGTGACCGCCACCACCACCCTTTTAGGCCACCACCACTACCCTCAAAACCCCAAATGGAGGCCTTTAACACTAGTTTATAAACCAAACCAAGCACCACCACCACATGGACTTCACCTATCGTTGGAAACCATCACCGCTACACAAAACCATCACCGCCTCTAATTGGCTCATCGCTGGAAATAGCAATGGTCCAAGAGCAAACGGGGGAAGTAAGAGGGTGGCTGAGTAACACCGTACATCACAAATTGAAGATTGAATACACCACCTACATCGAAAATTGAAGATTAAATACACCATATACATCGCAAATTGGAGTTTAGATAACCTACAACAACAAAGAGCAACAGAACTACTACGATGATGGTGGTGATGGCGACAAACAAATACATGGGGGGTTTCAATAATACTCATATAAGTGGTGGTCGACGAGGAGTTGGGGGAAACAAAGGTAGGATATAGTGTTTTCGGTTTAAAGTGGTCGGCGGTAGTTGTCTCCGGCTGACTTTTGAGGTGTGACCGACGATTAAGGTCTGGCTAGAACAGGAGGTGACCGATGAGAGTTTGAAGATGGGTTGGTTTTGGTTAGGTTAGTGGGACGCACCTTATTTAATTTCTAAGTTTTTTTATTATAGAACAATTACATTTTAACTATTTGATTTTTAAAGTGTAGTTTTGTCATCTGAAATTTTTTAACAGAAATCTTAACGTCCATCCAACTCTAGGACCATTAGTGTTACGTTTGTGTAAAGTCTTAGACCAACTTTGTAATCTCTATAAGAGTAGTGAAACTAGACAATTTAGGAGAATTTATATTGTTTGGGAGCTTTGAAGGAAGGGTTTAAGCTTTGTGGTAGACCTATATTAAGGTTGGATGAATCCTTCATGAAAGGTCCTTTTCCAGGATAGGTGTTGACTGTTGTAGGCATACACTCAAACAATGGCGTATACGTGTATGGCCTATGCCTTGGTGGAAGCTGAAACCTAAAGTTCTTGGTGTTGGTTATTAAATTATCTTAGACATGACTTATATTTATCATCAAATTCAAACTTCACATTCATTAGTGATAGGCAGACGACATGTCATTTAAAATGTTTCTCATGTTCATTTAAACTGTATCTCATGTTCATTTAAATTGTTATGTCATGATCATTTAGTATTATGTTTTCCTACACCATAGGGTATCGTACCAGCATATAATTTACAGTAGGTTTTTCTAAGTGCTGAACACAGGCATTTGTTTAAGGCATGTGCATGGAAACATGAGGTCAAGATGAATGGGACAATTGTTAAAGAATTTGTTATGGAAATGTGCTACTTCAACTACTACGTTATACTTTGAAAAAGCAATGAAGGAAGTTGAATCACAAACCAAGCACTATATCAATGGCTGAAAGAAATTCCACCAAAGCATTGGTGTATATTTTATTTTACTGGTATTACAACAATTTGCATATTATTGATTTTCAAACAAACGGTCTGTGTTTTATTGGTATTTATAGCAATTGCAACTTGAATTTTGTAGGAATGGCAACTAGCGATGTGCTTCTAAACAACTTATGTGAAGTATTCAACAAGCAGTTAGTAGGAGGAAGGGACAAACCAATTATAACTTATTTGGAGTTCGTTACAGAACACTTGATGAAATTGGTTGTGGTTGTGCACAAATTGAGTTCAAAGTGTGAAGGACATTTAACCCCAATGCTACAAAATTGTTTGAGAAGATAAATAAAGGCTGATGCTGTCAATATGACTATCATGTGGAATGGTCAAAGTAAATACCAACTTAGTGGACCTTCAAATGAACAATTTATTGTTCAAATTGATGAAAACATGTGCTCTTTTAGAAGGTGGGATTTAAGGCAGTGCTATGTAAGCATGTTATGGTTGTGATGTGGGATATGGCTTTCACGGGATTGGAGTAGGCTTACCAAAGACATGGTTTTCTCAAGTGTATTGTCTAGACACTTGAAAGAAAAGTATGCTATTACAGTTGACCCAATCAATGTTAGGAAACATAGGACAGCATCTCTTTGTCTAAAAAACTCCATACCACCAAAGCACCAAAACCAATGGAAGACTAAGAAAGAAGAGAAGAAAAGTGCAAATGAATTAACTCAAGAAATTTCTAAGGAAAGAAAGATGGCAAGAGTTGGTCGATCAATCACTTGTAAGAAGTGTGGACAGAGGGGTTATAAAAAGAGGTCTTTCAATGATCAACAAGAAGGGTCACAACAAGCTATTTAATGTGCCATGTGTGGTGTTTTTGTGTTCTAGATGACTAACAAACAATGACAATCTTTATGTTTAGTATATTTATGTATTATCTATGGTCACCATCTTGGGACAATATTGTATAGCTTTAGTGATGTAAATGTATTTGAACATTCATGTGGGGAATTAAACTAGATATTAATGTTGATTGTTTTTAGCTCTGCATATTGATTTTGTATCTAAATTAGTTGCATAAAACATTACATATGTATTGCCTGTGTTGACTGTTTTATAGGCTTCTGCATATTGATTCTTTATCAAACTGGAATTGCATAAACTTGATATGTATGGCCTTTTATGGCAATGAATTTTACTTTAGTCTGTAATTATTTATAATTGCATAAAGACTACATAATTATGACCATTTGGGTAGTATTTTGATACTATATGTGAACATCCATCTTGGAACAATTATTTTTCATTTTAGAATTGCTACTGTACTTTGAACACTCATACCATATCTGGACAAAATTGAAATTTTCACTAACATAACCATCATACAAATGACATTCACATCTTTTTATGGCCACTTTCATTACAAGAAGAACAAAAATAAGAACAACTTAAGCCTGCAATATTTCAATTTTCTTGCTCCATTTCTATTACACCTTTCTAACAATCCAGGTATAATATCTACACTTCTTCGACACATTGGGGGATCTGACCATGCAACAAGTCCACATCTTGCACCTTACAAGCAGATTAGGTACCATGTATATTAAAATCTAAAACAAAGGAAGAAAAGGGAAAACGATTACATGTTTAGCACAACAATAGAACCTGCATCCTTGGTTTGCGTGTGTCCAAGAAGTGCGATAGAAAGTTGGTGATCCACAAGAGCACATCACCATCTCGTCCGCCATTGAAAAGAAAAAAAAGCTTCAACATTATATGAAGTAGATGTAATGATAGGTAAAAAGACACAAATACCTCTTGAAAGAAAAAGACAAAAATGTCCTCACATGAAGGGCGCATGGGTGGCACTTAACAAAAATTTTGAATGGAGTTAGAGTCGGGGAGCAAAATCATAAACGACGAGTAACCATAGGGAGGATAAAAGTCATTTTAAACACAAATTGAGTTCAAAGTGTGAAGGACATTTAACCCCAAATGCTACAAAATTGTTTGAGAAGATAAATAAAGGCTGATGCTGTCAATATGACTATCATGTGGAATGGTCAAAGTAAATACCAACTTAGTGGACCTTCACATGAACAATTTATTGTTCAAATTGATGAAACATGTGCTCTTTTAGAAGGTGGGATTTTAAGGCAGTGCTATGTAAGCATGTTATGGTTGTGATGTGGGATATGGCTTCTCACGGGATTGGAGTAGGCTTACCAAAGACATGGTTTTCTCAAGTGTATTGTCTAGACACTTGAAAGAAAATGTATGCTATTACAGTTGACCCAATCAATGTTAGGAACATATGGACAGCATCTATTTGTCTAACAACTCTCATACCACCAAAGCACCATAAACCAATGGAAGACTAAGAAAGAAGAGAAAGAAAAGTGCAAATGAATTAACTCAAGAAATTTCTAAGAAAAGAAAGATGGCAAGAGTTGGTCGATCAATCACTTGTAAGAAGTGTGGACAGAGGGGTTATAAAAAGAGGTCTTTCAATGATCAACAAGAAGGGTCACAACAAGCTATTTAATGTGTCCATGTGTGGTGTTTTTGTGTTCTAGATGACTAACAAACAATGACAATCTTTTATGTTTAGTATATTTATGGTATTATCTATGGTCACCCATCTTGGGACAATTATATGTATAGCCTTTAGTGATGTAAATGTATTTGAACATTCATGTTGGGAATTAAACTAGATATTAATGTTGATTGTTTTTTAGCTTCTGCATATGATTTGTATCTAAATTAGAATTGCATAAACATTACATATTACCTAATGGCGGCAATTTCCGACTCCTACCCGAAGCATGACACAAAAAATAAGGTTTGGGTTTGTATATTAACCTATTAAAATAGGTCATGTTTGTTAACTTGTTTAATTAAACAGGGTCGTGGATCTCCATTTAGTTAAACAGGTCATTTCACCAAGATGTTTAATAAAACATGTGGGTTCTCTAACCTGTCTAACTGATTTTCTACAACCCACCAATGTAATTAGCACGTTTACATCGCAATCGCAATTGTTACCCACCAACCCGTTTCACACGTACAAATAAACACGTTTAACCAGCCGAGTTCGATTTACACCTACTATATGTATATATTTAGGGCAGATGATATTGATACAAATAAAAATTTAGATCATGTGCAAGCTAAAGAATTAAAGTTTTCAACCTGTTTACCGACAATCCGTCAACCTAACACGACAGATACCGTGAAAATACAATTTATAGTCGACAAACAACTACTTGGCACCATTTCTGGCCTCATTCGGATTCCTATTTGGATCCTCCAAAGCCACAATAATTAAATTCAACAAATCTCACCTCTCTTGAACATATTAATTTAATTGGATCACAAAAATCCCAATTATAAATTCCCAATCTTTTTTCCCTACCAATCAAAAACCCACGATTTTTCCAGAAAATCATCGTCGTCAGCATCAGTACAAAAATGCAGCTGTTTGCGATCCTCACACATAAACAAGATTTGGGTTTAATTTAACAACTCATATTGAAGCTATATCTCATGGCTTCCAATGGGTATCTTCCTACTATCATGTTTCGTCCAGAACAACGGTTGAACAGAGTACTCAAGGTGAGTTTCATGATCTTTTGTTCATGATTGTGTTGGGTTTTGTTTGAATTTCAATTGGGTCGATTGCGTTAACTACTTCGATTGTGTTGATTTCACTGGTTTTGATTCAATTGTGATCTGGGTTGACTTGATAAATCTAGAATTATGTGGGTAGATGCGTGAAGTTGCTGTGGTTTGATGAACTGTTGTGTGAAATTGTTGTGGAATTTGGGAATTAGGGTTGATTAGATTTTAAGTTTTATGCTGTATGCTAGTGTGTGTGTGTGTGTGTTGCTTTGTTTATCATTCAAGCTTAGAGCTTATATTTGTGGATGAACTTGATGAAACCAACTCTAATCTAGGCTATTTTGTTTGAAGAACACCTTGTTTAGGAGAGGTATAATTGAATAGTAGAGATGTTAAAAGACAAGATTCAAACAATGTTTAATTGTTTAAATCACAATTGGGGTGGTGAGAAACTGTATACCAAACCTTCATACACAATGATAAGCACGTGGTTCTCTAATAGAGTATAGGTTTGAATCCAGCTTTCATTGTTTTTCCGCCTCAATCCCTTGAAGGCGTGTAAGTGGCACTTTACCTGGTCCATTGTATTTGTGGGCTTGTGAGTTTTCCTGACGGGTTCTTATGCTTACCAAAAACAAATTGCATACCAAAAAAGTTCACTTTAGATTTTTTTTTTTTGAACGGCAAATGTACCCTTCTTTGGAGGAGGGGTATTATTTTAGTCGCGCCCACCTATCTATTTCCTAGCTGAGAAATCTACAACCAGGAAAATCCCCTTGCTAAACCCAGAGCATTTTTGCTCTGAGCGAGATTCGAACCCAAGACCTCTGCAGTCTTGGGTACCTCACCTTAACCACTTGGGCGGAGGATTATTAGTTAGAGTTCACTTTAGATAGGTTCATCAATTCACAATTGGTCTGATGGCATGTTTTATGAATGAACTTAACATGGGTCCATTTTATAACTTTGTTCAAGATAAATTTAGGTTGTGAAATCGAATCAAATCATCGTAGATACTAAAAACAAAATTATAGTTTCTGTGAAAAGGTCAAAGAAACAACACAATTTAGTAATAATGAATGGTTTCAGACACATTCTACTAATGTCAAATGAGCATATTACTTTAACATTAGTCATTACTCGTTATTGCAGGACACTCAACGTCTTTTGCCTAATTATGAATTACGGGAGGATGTCATACGTTCAAGTCCCCTCAACATGAGCCCACAACAGAATGTGGGGCCGTGTAAGCCAATAGGCGGGTTACTCGACAACAATCATTTTGACCTGATTGATCCAACTATTATAAAGCCTGTACTCATCAACATCCAAGGTCCACTAATCTCTCTCTTTTGTTATTTGGTTTGGATGTGTGTTTGAAACTGATTATGAACTTCTAATAAACAGTTCTTTATTATCTAGGTGCAATGAATCATCTTTGAGTAATTAGTTTGATACTAGCTGCAATTAACAGATATCAAACAGTAGAGTAACATTACCTATAAACTTTTTTTACAGATCACTTCCATAACAATAAGAATATTACAAACACTTAGCTTTATCAAAAGTAAGGAGGTGACTTTAACCCATTTACCAATAACCGGGTTGATTTGGGTTATGTTTACCTCCAACGGGTCAAATGGGTCTAAAGGATTTACCGATAAAGAAAAGGATATCCCAAATGTATTCAATGTATAAAAGTCTCCCTAATCGCTTTAATTGAAAAGGGTATATTTAGCACATTAATATTTGTAAAATTCAAAAAAATGGACAAAAGATTCTGTGATTACCTTACAACCTTGTTTGGCCAATAATAATAGTTTCGACTCACCCAATTTGTAACCTCTAATCATAAGCTTCTAACAGGTTGAAACACTATCTCATGGATCACATTTCATTACAGTTGATTATCTGATTCTAGTTATGCAATATCCCATTATCATTTTCTAAATGCACATCCTTACACCCCTTAAACTTATCGAGTTGTAACAATAATCTTATAATTTCATGGCTATTTCCACAGATTGTTGCCCAAACTCCACAGTTTCAGCTTCAAGCTTCCTATGCCTGCATTAATTGATGTAGAAAAAGATGGACTGATCTGTTATCACTTCCTGACATAATGGTTCTTCAACCTGTGACAAACCGATCACAAGCCTTATTTCCTGATACGGGTCAAATGAGTTCTCAAATATTATCAAGATCCAGAATTTGAATTTCGGAAACCTTTGATCGATTTTGTTGGTGATTTGTTCGACATTCTGTAATCACAATACATGAGGATGGACAAGTTTCATGGAGTGGCATAAGAACTGAAATGAAGGATATACTTTCAATTCTTGCTGAGTTTTATACTTCAAAGAATTCAACTAACTGGCGCAAGTCATTGGTACCACAATTCAATAGGTACGTAGTATATGACACATACACAGATGACCTTCTGTAGAGATGGCAAAATGGGCAGGTTAGGAAAGGTTCCGGTTAGATGGTGATTCCGTTTTAGACTGGTGATTTTGTAATGCAAGTCCAACTATGTCAGGTTGGGTGGGTCGTGATTGCCATCACTTTACAGCCCAATTGACCCATTCTGGGTAATTGGTCGTGATTGCCACCTCTACTGTTTGAATGTATTCACTAAATTGATATTTGTTGTTAAAAGTCTCCCTAATCGCTTAATTGAAAAGGGTATATTTAGCACATTAAATATTTGGACAAAAGATTCTGTGATTACCTTACAACCTTGTTTGGCCAATTAATAATAGTTTCGACTCACCCAATTTGTAACTCTAATCATAAGCTTCTAACAGGTTGAAACACTATCTCATGGATCACATTTCATTACAGTTGATTATCTGATTCTAGTTATGCAATATCCCATTATCATTTTCTAAATGCACATCCTTACACCCCTTAAACTTATCGAGTTGTAACAATAATCTTATAATTTCATGGCTATTTTCCACAGATTGTTGCCCAAACTCCACAGTTTTCAGCTTCAAGCTTCCTATGCCTGCATTAATTGATGTAGAAAAAGATGGACTTGATCTGTTATCACTTCCTGACATAATGGTTCTTCAACCTGTGACAACCGATCACAAGCCTTATTTCCTGATACGGGTCAAATGAGTTCTCAACTTATTTATCAAGATCCAGAATTTGAATTTCGGAAACCTTTGATCGATTTTGTTGGTGATTGGTTCGACATTCTGTAATCACAATACATGAGGATGGACAAGTTTCATGGAGTGGCATAAGAACTGAAATGAAGGATATACTTTCAATTCTTGCTGAGTTTTATACTTCAAAGAATTCAACTAACTGGCGCAAGTCATTGGTACCACAATTCAATAGGTACGTAGTATATTGACACATACACAGATGACCTTCTGGTAGAGATGGCAAAATGGGCAGGTTAGGAAAGGTTCCGGTTTAGACTGGTGATTCCGTTTTAGACTGGTGATTTTGTAATGCAAGTCCAACTATGTCAGGTTGGGTGGGTCGTGATTGCCATCACTTTACAGCCCAAATTGACCCATTCTGGGTAATTGGGTCGTGATTGCCACCTCTACTTGTTTGAATGTATTCACTAAATTGATATTTTGTTGTCATAACAGGCTGCATTACAATGAAACGAGCTATTATGGTTCTGCTTTGGATCTTGAAACTGTGATCGTTGCTCCTCCAAAGAGGTATCTCTATTTATTTTGTATCATGATTTAACAGTCTTGATTCTTAACAATATATGCTTAAACCAGATTTACTGAAAGCCAATTTCCCCTCCAAATACTTGACTCATTAGGTCAAACGGGCTGTTCATAAAGTCAAGACTTGTTTTAATTTACTTTGAATACATGAGAAGACTTTAACTACGTTATATTTTTTCAGAAACAGAAATACCCCTTATGTCTCTACCAGAAGGAACAAATTCAACACATTTGTGTAATGGTGTCATGTTTTGTATTTTACTGATAACGGGTCAAACGGGTTAGAAAACAAGACAATAAAACATTAATAGAACCGCGACCAACGCATGCATCATATTAGCACTTTTAAGATGCGATTCTTGTACTCTAAACATATTTATATTATGTAACACAGCCCGGAGAAAATCAAACTGAAGCCATCACCAAAGAAGAAAGGAGCCCGTAACAAAACAGTCAAACACACAAGTAACTACAGTCAGGCATGTGAAAGCCTATTATCAATATTAGTTGACAAAAATTGGAACAAGAAATCTGCAATTCCCATGCTAAAGAAAGCGGGCCCGGAGCTACCAAATCTCCTAACTCAGTTCTCAGCCAGCATTGCGGGAACAGGTATCGCGGTTCTCTTTTCGGTTATGTGTAAAGTAGCTAGTGGCAGGGTCCCATTTTGTTCATCAAAATTCCTCGACACGGGCCTCGGGCTGGGGCTGGTGTGGCTTTCATGGGCCGTGAACAGACTGAGGGATACGATCGTGATGATTAACAAGAACGCAAACAAGAAAAAGGGTTTGAAAGATGAAGAAATGATGAAAAAATTGGATAGAAGTGTGAAGGAAATATACTTTAGAGCTGCAGCATTAATGGCAGTGATGGTGCTGAGGCTTGCTTGAAGATGATTAAAGTTCGTGTGAAAATGTATAATTGTGTAAACGTAGGGGGGGGGGGGGGGGGGGGGGGGGGGGGGTAAAATAGGAAAATTAATGCTTAGTCAACTTTAGGTCATTTCTTATGGAGTTGATCTATGGTTTGGTCAAATTTTGCCTACAATTGTAACAATAATCCTTAATTTGCTAGTTATTGTGTCAACTGGGAGTGCTGATGGGTGGTAGAGATGGTATGGAAGGAGTTTTGGTATTTCTAGATTCATATCTAATAAAACTTGTCTCGTATTTATTCTAATACCTATCGGGTGGTATACATGGTTATGATCTTGTGTGGTTAAATCTACTAATTAAAATATTCATTATCCGAAACTCGATCTTCAATTCATCTAAAATACAACTTTAATATCTAATACTCTGACTATTAACTATACTATATTTTTGATAATCTCAAATTTCAAACAACTTAACATACTACAGTTTTCAATATCACATGACATATGAGGTAATTGGGTTGATATTACCTAAAATTCCATAGCTGACTTGAACATGTGAAAAAAAATAATAATTTAAGGTGTATCCAAATACTTACCCAGGGTTTTGGTGGGACTCCAAGGGCGGCGCAAGTGATAGCGTTGATGCCCCTATTGGTTTTCGATTTGGTCTTTCGTTACAAAAGTTCAGTAAATTGTGAGGACTTGAGTCAACTTAAGTCAATTTATAAAAAAAGAAAGAGATGCATAATACTATTTATAAAAGAATATAACACATTCTTTTTAACATATATTAGGTTATGAGGCTCATGTTCACCGAACTCTTATTACCGAAGTCTTAATACCAAAACTTAAAATTGAAGTTTTTAAGTTTAAGTTTTCTAGGTACGGAACATTATGTTCCTATACCAAGGTTGGTTAAATACAGTTTTGCTACCATGACTTGTATTTGCCACCAAGGTTATAACCGATGCCAATGCCACTTGAAGTGCACAGTAAAGATTATCTTTCAAGTTGAGATCTTATCTTTGACTATTTCCTTCCTATTTATGTAACTAATTATACGTTTATTCTTAGTACAAAGGCACAATTAATTAAGATAATTTATTGCAACAATCACAGAGATAATTCCACAATATTCGCTTTTCAATTCATCTGTAAACTTGCATTCAAAGTTTTGAATATACTGAGATGTTAAAAGTGATTCACTGTTCCGACTGTTTAATACCTTTGACTCGTAGTTTAATTGTGTTCGTGAGGATGAGTGTTTTGAACAATTCTGGCAATTTATTCAAACAAGAACCTTGTCAATCCTGTCAACATAACAACTCAGCCATTAAGAAATATAAAGATTGAGTCTTGATGATTTGGTAACCATAACTAAACCATAAAACTCAACTACGAAAAACACCAACAAATTAGTTCAGTAACTTTAACTGGAGTATTTCATTTTTTTCAGTTATGGATTAGTTATTTTCACCTCACTGTCAACTGTAGTGTCCTTGTGTTACAAATACAAAATTACCAACTTATACTCACCTAAGAAAAAAAGAATATGTAGACTTATAAATATATAGTGTTTGACTTAGGTCCTGCTTTGTGCAAGGTCAAAGAAGGGACCAGATCTCTTCACGATCTGATGTAAACAGTCTTACCTTCCCACGGCTTGAATCCATGACCTCAAACTTATAAAACAACAATTTTACCAGTTGCTCGTAACCTTCTAACATATCATATGGATTAAAACTTCTGAAAATAAAAGGCAGCATGGCATAACCTAAGAAAAAAGTGCAAGATCCTTGCCCAATTTGACCCATTAGTCAACCTGCTAATGATTAGAACATGAAAACAAACAGAAGCATGGTTGTGGAATTACAGAAGTGGAATAATCATTAAGCAGCAGCTGCAAGTAACATTTTGGTGTTTGTTACAAAGAAAGAAACTCAGAATGCAGATTCCTAATTACGGGTCAAACTAATATATTTATCAGCTTCTGATACCTCACCGCATGTTATTTGGGAAATAATAATGTTTTGATTATTCTACTAAGAGTTGAATATAATCTTCAATAAAGACGAACAACATTCAAATGTTGCAAAATTACGTCCTTACCTCTCCCAAGTGGACAAAATAGAAGAAAAACAAAAGCAACTTTTCCCTTTTTATCAACTTATCACCTTTGAAACTACTCCTGCACCAACCGTTCGCCCCCCTTCCCTCAGTGCAAATCTTTGTCCTGTAAATTAAACATCAATCCATAAAAATATATAATACAACATCGTATAAGAATCAACATGACTAGCAAATTGATAAGCAAACGAGCAGATAAAATCAAGAGTGTCATTCAGTTTCAGGGCAATGTGGGGACGGTAATTCGTGCAATTAAATGAGAAGTGGCAAAATGGCAGGGCTGGATGACGGGGCGTGTAAATCTTTTATAGTGGTTAAAACAGGCCATCAGGTTGACCCGCCAAAACTTGTCCGATCCTTAAAACTATCAGATAATTAATGAAATATGATCACAAAACCTAAAATTATTATTAATTGATAAAATAATCTTATTTCTTTTGAGCAAAATGATTTAAGAGGTAACTACTTATATACACCTTCACGTAGCTTTTCTTTTGGAGCAAGGGGTCTAACTAGGAGTAGAATATCCACTCCATGAGATAGGGGAAAGGTTTACCCCACCACCCCCGGACTCTACCAATAACTCTGCTATGTGTGAAATTATACCAGATACGTTTGTTTGTTTCTTTCCTTTTTATAACTTTCTCTTCCTACCCAACAAAAGTAAATATAACATGAAGTACCCCATTCCTTGGTAAATAGGTACAACAAATTACTCCAGAGAGTGAAATTATTTGACATAATACAGCTTTTGTAATCATATTTGGCATGCCAACTTTTTATAAATATCTAAAACTCTTGAACGAAGAGAGTTTTGGGTCAATCTAACCAGTAGCAAAGAATTACCAAATACCTAACCCGCCCGACCTGCGCATTTCCCCCATCTATTAAGAGTATAGATCTCTCTATCCGGTGTGCATATGGGATGAGGATTTAGATTCTTTTATAAGTATGCAAAACATACCTGGTTCAAGAACAACAGGGGTAATAAGTTCAAAAGCAGCAGTCACATTGTCTCCAGGCATAACCATTTTTACGTTTTCAGGTAACTCCACTTTCCCAGTTACATCAGCAGTTCTCAAATAAAACTGGGGTCTGTAATTTGAGAAAAAGGCTGTATGACGGCCACCTTCATCTTTTGTAAGAACATATATTTCCGCCTCAAACTTTGTGTATGTTTTTACACTACCAGGCTTTGCAATAACCTGTGCAAGAACCATGTTATTACAAAAATACTATATTTATTAGAATAATACATGTTAAGAGGTTGTCAGAATTAAAAGTAGACTTTGGGTGGCTTTCAACCCAATTTATTGACATTCCTACTTTGACCCGCATAAAAAATGGCATGCTCAATATGAGATGTTGGATTATTTTGGCTCAGACAATTTCAATTACCTGCCCTCGCTGGATATCCGTCCTACTTATGCCACGTAAAAGAAGGCCAACGTTATCGCCAGCCTAGAAGAAAAGGGGACAAAATACAGTCAAACGCACATAGAAGCTTGAAAGCAAAGGTATTTTTAAAAGAACGATCACTTACTTCTCCATGATCTAAACTCTTCTTGAACATCTCAACACCAGTAACGGTAGTTTTTTTCGAACCCTGAAAGTAAAATCTTAACATTAAGGAGCCACTGACATAGTGATTATTCAAATAAACAGATCCAACAAAAACCACACTTTACCTGCATCAACCCCATGATCTCAACTTCCTCACCGACTTTAATTGTCCCTTGTTCAACACGCCCAGTGGCAACAGTGCCACGTCCCTTAAAAAATTATATGTCAGCATGTCATAAGGTTTTTTAGTAAAAGTACTGAAATAGTATTCTGGGATTCTCTATGAGGAAAATCCATTGAACTACAACCTGACCAGCAAAGAATGAAAGAAAACAAGTAACACTAGAAAAATAAAATTGAAAGAAAACATCCCAAATGTCTCCCAAAGTATATTTTAAATGCAGGAAACATCATTCAAAAAGCATAATTATTACTACAAGGATGTTAACATTTGTGAAGATAATTCACACAACCCTTTGTGATCATATTTGACACGATGACTATTTATAAGGAAATTTTATTTTAGACCAAAAGCGTTTCTAGACAACCAGACCGAAACATGCTCCATTGATTACCCACTTTGATAGAGCCTATGTTGTCGAAGGCGCAAGGCGCACTCAAGGCGCAAAGGGCTCGCCTGTCACCCAGGCGCGAGGCGCAAAAAAGGCGTGTGCCCGAAATAAAAAAAGCACACCATCAAAAAACACTAGAAAATTTATAATAGGCATAGAAATATATAATATATAAAATGTAACAGAAAAAACTTAATAATCTAGTAATAAACAATTTTAAAAATTAAAAATTATGATACTTTTGCTTTAGTTTTACTATACTTTTGTCTTTTTCTCTGCACACTTAGGGGGTGTTTGATTTGTGCTGACCCACCACTGACCGCTGACTGGCTGACTCGGTCAGCCGGTCAGCGTGTTTGATTTGCTCGGAAAGGAGATCTGACCGGGTCTTAAGATCTGACCCAGACTTTAAAATCCGGATGTCTGACCGGGTCTGACCAATGTTGCTGCAGAACCTCAAACGAGAGATGAAGATGGGGCATCGGAGACGTGAACCTGCAGCGAAAGGAGCGTTGACGGCGTGGAGGCGGTGTTGTACCGTGTGCCGGAGACGTTGCCGGAGGATGTTCTGGCGCAGATGCGGGCGCCGGTGAAGGATGATGTGAACCTGCAGCGAAAGGAGCGTTGACGGCGTGGAGGCGGTGTTGTATGAGAAAGGATGATGTGAACCTGCAGCGCCGGTGAAGGATGATGAGATTAGGGAGATTCCGTCGGTTGATGAGATTGGGGAGATTCCGTCGGTTGATGCGCAGATGCGGGCGCCGGCGCAGATGCTATCGATTGAGTCTTAGGGTTTGTAGTTGAATCGAATTGAAGAAATGATGTGGATGATGAGTTTGTGATGAAATGATGTGGATGATGAGTTTGTGATGAGGCACCTGCATATACCGTAGTTATTTTGGGATTTGAAGGTTTTGATTGGCTTCTTGTTTATTTACAGCTTTAAAGTTATGTTTCAACTTGGTTTTATTGTGATTGTGTTGATACTTAAGATGGGTCATAGAAATAGATTAATTGGGACCTAAGTGCTAAAAGCTAGAGTGAGTTAGGAAGATGACAGAGTCAGTCAGATACCGAATCAAACAGCCAAGTTCGAGTCAGATGCAGACTCAATCAGAACGTCTAACTGGGTCAGCTTCTGACTCAGTCAGCTCTTACTGAGTCAGTGATAATCAAACAGCCCCTTAGTGTACTTTTGTACTCTTTTTCTCGGCAACAAGTTACCTTTTCCTCCTTTTATCATACACACCAAATCTCTCCTTCCTCTCTCTCCCTCTCTCCTTATTACAAGCAGCCCCTGAAGAAACAAAAAACTAGCCGGAATCCGGCCGGAATGTCACCGGAGTCTCAACTAGAGCGCCTAGACTCACGCAATAACGCAATGCGGTTTCCTTGCGCCTCGCCTCACGCAAGGCGGTTTCCTTGCGCCTCGCCTCAAAATGGCGCCTAGGCGGCGCGCCTTTGGCGCTTTTGACAACACAGGATGGAGCATGACTTCACCTGTTCCCTAACTTGCCAGACACACCTATTTCTCTACCTCTAAAAAATATCAACTAAGATTTTCAATCAATTCACAGGGTAATTGCAACAAAGGTGTAAGTGTTCATTATAATAAAAAACTAACAATACCATGCTTCAGAAAAGTACAATTTTTAACATGAAAAACACATAGGTCATAGAAAATACCGCAATTGAGAAAACATCTTCTATGGGCATTAAGAATGCCTTCTCCTTTTGGCGTTCAGGTGTAGGAATGTAATTATCAACAGCTTCCATCAGTTTCAAAATGGCATTCTTTCCAATTTCATCATTAGTGCCTTGTAGAGCTGACAAGGCTGAACCTCGTACAATGGGAATTTCATCCCCTGGAAACTTGTAAAAGCTAAGAAGCTCTGCAATATTTGGAAACTTATTAAACACAATAAAAACATCATAAAGTGCTAATGAATGCTAAATTTATAAAGTTTTACCCCGAAGTTCTAGTTCAACAAGTTCTAGTAACTCAGGATCATCAACTGCATCAACTTTATTTAAAAAGCAGACAAGCGATGGCACACCCACCTGCGTAGAAAATGATTATAGTTTCACTAAAACAACATTCACATAATACTCACAATGCCATAATAAAAAGAAACAAACCTGTCGTGCAAGAAGAATATGTTCCTTTGTTTGTGGCATGGGTCCATCAGGTGCAGAAACAACAAGGATTCCCCCATCCATTTGAGCAGCTCCAGTGATCATATTCTACATTTAAGCAATTCCATTAGACACCACAAGGAGTGACACAGCTATAGATGTGAAAGATTTCATATAATTAAACCACAAAATTTGTTGGTATGAAAACAAAAACGAGGTCCTTTTAGTTTTAATATGTTCAGAATAAACTAATTAGACACGTCTATCATATGCCTATGTCTTAGTGTTTCCAGCCTCTTTGTTAGAAACAACCTATAGACAAGAGCATTAAAAAATTAATCAGGAGTGCAGGACTAGGTGCCTTATGTTATAATGTATTCATTAACTTGTTCCCTTTAATCTTGAAGCTACATTCTTCCCAATTGTTAAAATAAATTTAAGTACTCATTTAAATAAAAGAACATTATCCGAACAATGTAGTATTGACTAGAGGTGTCAATTATCTATAATAATACTCTAACCTATCTCAATCTTCTATTTCTTGTATATTTCAAACACCATCTTTCAAACCAAACCCTCCTTTCTCTTTCAAACAATTCAGCCCGTTTAACATGTGAACTATTAGAATTAACACCTTCATCTTGGCATTGTCTAGAAACTTAAAAACATAATACCATACCATGTTGTGTTGTGTTGTGAGGTGTTCATCAAATAACATCATAACAAACTTAGCAGCCAGGATTAAGCTACTGGACCTTCCTATTTTCTAAAGATCCAAGTGATTGCAGCACATTATGTTATACCTACTTGGCTATTTCAAATTGTAAATAAACTTATATATTTACCCATGCAGCAGCTTTTAAGTTCAAGAAAATGCAAGCACCATTCTAAGGACTCAACTGAAGGGAATAACGTCAAATAGTGTTATAATAGCCGGGTTAATTTAAAATTCTATTTATCCTTCTTGTGCAGTTGTGCATAGCTTGAACGTATTAATATCAGCAGTCCCTTATTTTCCCAGAGAAATCAAGATTCAAGAAGTTAAAACAATGTCTTACTTTAACATAATCAGCATGTCCTGGACAGTCTACATGAGCATAATGCCTTTTAGCAGTTTCATATTCCACATGAGCCTGCATGATGAACAAGGAAAAACAAGAATCAATTACGTAGCTGAAACACCAATGGCTAGGACTGCATCAAATGGAGAATAATAGAGCAATATAAAACCGTTGCTATTGTGATTCCTCTCTTTTTCTCTTCAGGAGCCTTGTCAATTTCATCGAAGGCAATAGCCTTGGCCTTCCCTTCATCTGCCAGCACCTAAAGAAAACACATAAGTTAGCAAACTGATATAGGACTCAGTACACATAGATAAGAGTCACTAGCACAAATAGCATGCCTTAAGTGTCAAAATAAAAGAATCCAACCTTTGTAATTGCAGCAGTCAGTGTTGTCTTTCCATGATCAACATGTCCAATTGTTCCAACATTAACATGAGGTTTCCTGACAGATATAAATCACACCACAATAAATACGCAAATACAATTTCATTAAATTTTCAGTTTCCGATACATCAAGCTTGTTAGAAAAATAATATCGCAATACTTAGCTAAGCCAGTGGCAAATTTCTCAAACTACATCACATTCTACATTTGCCACTTTTCTGGAAGTACAACGATTCCAGCTTGACACAAACACACAAGCATCATATACCAGAAGTATGATGATTTGAAGATACAAAGCGTATAAGCTTCAGTTTTAAATCACACCTAATGTCTCCCAACTACAAAAAATGAGTTCCAACTTCCAAGTTTCAAATGCGTTCCAATTTCAACAAAAGCTTTTTTCAATTGGTACTACGGTCCTAAAGTTCAATCCAATTACCATATTTCCTAAACATAAACAGCATTAATCTCAAAGTTCAACAATAGCACGTTTGACATCAAATGAAATCAGCTGATGACGATTCGCATAAACAGTAAACAAAAGAAGGTCCATATAGCAAATGACTCGTCATTCAATGATTAGATTCAAATAAAACGAACGAACGATAACACATCATTCCGATAATCAACGCACTAACACAATTCAGATCAAAATGCAATCTAGCGACTTCTATCCACATACAAACACTCTAGTACCTAATTTATCACACAAACACGTACAAACAACTTACGTCCGTGTGAAAGTGGCCATGGATCTCCACCACGGATTAGGAGCCACAGAGCAATCATTTCCAGAAAGCGATTCAACCGTAGGGACTCCAGCAGCTGACACGACGGATCCTCGACAACCAGAGGCTAATTGAGGAGATAGTCTGAATAAACGCCTCGAATTAGGGTTTCTGAAGGCAACAGACGCCATTGATGGATGTATGTGAAGATAAACAAGTGTTGCAGAGGTGAACAAGGGGGTTTTTCGTGGGTTTTACGGAGTTTCGGATCGATCACTACTACTTACTACCTGTGTGGTGGAGTTGAGGGTTTTATTTCGGCGTTTGTGACTTTGTGTTGTGTGATGTAGTGAAATGGGCCGGAGTATGTTATGAGGTTTAGATAAAGCCCATATAAATTTAAACCATTATAAGTCGATCAAGATACCCAATGTCGAGGTAGAGGTGGGCATAAAAATCGGGGTTCGGACCCGACCCGGTGGACCCGACCCGGAACCGGGTACGGGTACGACCCGGTATATGTATACATTACGGTAGCTTCGGAATCTGTTTTTTCTCTTAGTGGCAGGGTAATATCATTACGGAGAACAAGACTAACTCCGGAAGCAGTGGAGATGTGCATTTGTTTAAAGGATCACTTAGACGCAACGGATCGTATACAAGACCAAACAAGCCTCGAAGACGAGATTACACTCGAAGCTAAAGTACATGATGAAGAGGTAGAAGACGGAGTATCTTCTGGCATATCCGATGAAGAATTAGCATTTGATCAAGCATCTCGTAGTAGATAAAGTTAGACGATATTGTTATTTTTTATTGATTCATTTATGTATTTTTAAGTTGTTTTAATATTATATGTCTTTCATGTTCTTTTAAAATTTTTTGTCATTCAAATGTTTTATATAAAAAGTATTTAATATTTATATATTATAAGTGTAACCTTTTCTGCCCAAGATTTGTATATATTTATATATTAAGTTGTTTTAACTTTATCATTCAAGTGAACCGGTTAGGAAAGAAAAATAAAAAGAAAAAAAAAAGAAAAGAAAATATAAGAAAAAGAAAACATACGACCCGGTGTTCGACACACACACAAGAAAATAAAAAAAGAAAAAAAAAGGACAAAACGCGGTTGAACCCGGGTTTCATACCCGAACCGACCCGACCCGACCCTACCGGGTATACCGGGTAGGGTTTGTATCCCGCTGAACCCGACCCGGGTTCGTACCGGGTTCACCAATACCCAGGTACAAAAAAACCCGGTTGGGCCCAACCCGGTTTGTACCCGGGCCGGGTACGGCCCAAAACCCGGTTTGCCCATCTCTAGATAGAGGTGTACCTTCAACCGGATTGCGGTCTTGAGACCTTGTCGGCTAAAAAACGGTAAAAACTAGGGATGTAAACGAACTGAATGAACACAAACGGGGCTTTATTTGTGTTTGTTCATAAAGAAAATAACGTGTTCATAAATTGTTCACGAACGCTTACCGAACGAGATTTCTTGTTCGTGTTCGTTCATTAAGGAAATGAATCTGTTCATGAACTGTTTACGGACACAAACGAAGGTAAGCGAATGCACACAAGTATTCATGAAACATTAATGAATACAAATGAATTTCCTAAAACAAACAATTACAAACTATAATATATTGATTTTATAATTAAAATTAAAAACATTATGTAATATCCACCAAATATAAATAACATACATATACATACACATATACGTATCTATATACACGTATATATATGTATATTTAAGGAAATGTTAAATTACAAAGTGAATTTACTCTACAAAGTATAGAAATTACTTGCGTAACTATTTATTTATTTATTTTTGTGTGTGTGATAATTCCAATCCTCCCGCGTGATAATTTTATTCACTCGTGCGTGATAATTCCACCAACGCGTGATAAAAAATATTTTGTGAATGCATAAAATGAATAATGAGATAGGACAAGACATGAATTTCGAAGAATGAGATGATCTTTTCTGTTAAAAGGAAGTTGTGAATTTGATGTTTAAGAATTTGATGTTTAAACATACCAAATGAACTTTTTTATATAGAACAAACCATTACAATGTTCCGGTTTGTGTTTAATGGTTGGTGGTTCTAGTTACTAAAAGCTTATTTATTGTGGGAAATCTTTAGTATTAACATTATCGATAGTAACTTGGTTCTTAATAATGTTATGTAACAACTTAGTTGTTGATAGTTCTAGTTGAGATCGATCACCATCGATAACTTAGTAGCCACCATTAGTCACTTGCCATCAATCCTCAGTTACTACTTAAACTTCAATTGCATTAATGCTAAAGGTCAGGTTGTCACTGATGATGATCTCATACTATCGACAAGTAGTAACTTGTTATTGTTTTATCAGATCTTTCTAACCACCACGGGCGTTGTGCGGGGTCTGCTAAGGAGTCGGTTCCCCCTGAAGCATTTACCCAACCTTAGAGGTTCCGTAGTCCTTAAAATCATTGTAGTTTTAATTGGGTGTACACTCCACACCTCCTACGTCATATCATATCAATGTTTACTCTAATATTTCATTTGGTCAAATTCATACAAAATCTATACTTATTAATAAAACAATAACTTTAGTATTACGTGGCATTCTCTTAAGGCTCTAATTTTTTTAATTCCCGCCTAAATATGTATCTGTTCTCAATATTAGTCTAGATTCATTTAGAGACATTTGGAGAAATTAAAATTTTAACCTTAAATTAAAGTGCATCTTTTTTTGGAAATGAAATCAAATCCGATTATTCTTTTTTCTTCAAATAATTCATTTATAAAAACTGCAGATCACTTTCAAATCCATAAAATGCTCGGTTTATATTCGAATAGTGAAAAAAATTACGGAATTTCTTCATCGAACCTCTTCAATTCGAAAGAATTCATGGGTATCTTTCTTTGGAAATGAAATCATACCCGATTTTGTAACACACAAATTGAATAAATAAAATATCAAATAGTTTGTATACAATTTTAGAAAAATATAAACCAATATTTTCATATAAATATGATTAAATTAAATATGTAAATATTTCAAGTAAAACAACAATAATATCTTTTTAAACTTTCGTTGATGAAATTATTTTTTTAACTATTTCTTAAAAAATAATTTCATTTTGTTTAAAAATCTATACTTATTAATAAAACAATAACTTTAATGCCACGTGGCATTCTCTTAAGGCTCTAATTTTTTTTAATTCCCGCCTAAATATGTATCTGTTCTCAATATTAGTCTAGATTCATTTAGAGACATTTGAGGAAATTTTGAAAATTTAACCTTAAATTAGAGTGCATCTTTTTTTGAAAATGAAATCAAATCCGATTATTCTTTTTTCTTCAAATAATTCATCTACAAAAACTGCAGATCACTTTCAAATCCATAAAATGCTCGGTTTATATTCGAATAGTGACAAAAATTACGGGATTTCTTCATCGAACCTCTTCAATTCGAAGGAATTCATGGGTATCTTTCTTTGGAAATGAAATCATACCCGATTTTGTAACACATAAATGAATAAATAAAATATCAAATAGTTTGTATACAATTTTAGAAAATATAAAACAATATTTCATATAAAATATGATTAAATAAATATGTAAATATTCAAGTAAAACAACAATAATATCTTTTTAAACTTCGTTGATGAAATTATTTTTTTAAATGTTTCTTAAAAAATAATTTCATTTTGTTTAAAAAACCATCCTTAAAAATCTTTAAAAAATGGTATCTGCTTGGAACACTCGCAATTTGTCTTTATAAACTCTGATGATAGCGCATTCGACAGACTTCATCAACGTTATCATTTTGGCTTCGGTTTCTTCAAGTTTTCTTCAAGAAAACGTATTTATTTTTTGTATATTTGAGCTTTCATCCTCTGCGATTGTGTTTTTGGATTGATATTATTTTTCTTTTATTTTTTTGATTTGAAGGTGATCTGATTTGACAATCCATCTTTGAAGAGGTATTACATACTTCTGATTTTCAAACTTCTTTATATCTTTTTATGTTTACTGCCATATTATTATTATGTTTGATTGTAATTCTTTTGATATGTGCAAATTATTTTGATGCATCTGTAGTTGGGCAAATGATGGTGAATTTGTTTTGAAACTCTATCTTAGCTTATTAGATAATCTATTTAACATGTTTTGAAACTCTATATCTGAAACGATTATAAGATGTTGTTTCGTTCATCACTTAATATTTGATTATGTGATATTAAGCTTTAAAAGAATTGAATGATTAGTATCATTTGTTTACTCTACTTAGGGTTAAAACATTATCTTATATGTTTCCTAACATTTACTTTAAATTATTATGATTTTT
This sequence comes from Flaveria sonorensis, assembly GCA_025506505.1. Classification (NCBI taxonomy): domain Eukaryota; kingdom Viridiplantae; phylum Streptophyta; class Magnoliopsida; order Asterales; family Asteraceae; genus Flaveria; species Flaveria sonorensis. The sequence continues at coordinate 62,810,400 of CM046423.1, forward strand.
TGTTGTGTTTGTATCGTTTTACATTACTATGAGGTAACATTTAGTTTAAATTATTGTGGTTTTTGGTTGTGTTTGTATCATTTTACCTTACCATGAACATCAATGAAGCACATTCTTTGACTTTCCACTTAGTCATACATAATAGGGTGTTTTAGATGCTTATTTTATCTAAGTTGTATTGTAATTGTTTAGTTATATGAAAGTGTCAAGTTATCGTGCCTTTAGCTATATATTACTTAAGATGGTTCAATCATATGAGCAAACTATAATTTTAGATGCTTACTTTATCTAAGTTGTACTGTAATTGTTTAATGATATACAACTTTCATTGTTACTTTGTCTGTTGTTTGATATTATATTTGCAAGTTGAAAAAATCATAACATATATACCTGCAAGTTTAAACTTATTATGTACCTGTAAAGATTGTTTGATGCGTACTACAACCTGCAACCTGTTTATGTATCAGCAAACATTGTATGTCAATTTAAATCTTTAATTACTTTGTTGTTTAATTGAATCAATACATTGTTGTTTATAATAATTTTGTATCTAAATCCATCTGCTAATAATATTTTCATTATTTTAATTAACCCATCTGTTGACCATATACCTACCGGTTGACTATATGCTAGGCAATTTTAGTTATGCATGAAATTAGTTCATATATATATATATATATATATATATATATATATATATATATATATATATATATATATATATATATATATACATTAAGTACAACTATCTATACAATTCACACAACCTTTTGATGAGGTATGTATGAAATGTTATGTAGATTAACTAAAGACTCAAATTTTATACTATTTTTAATTCATTATTTGTATCTGTATACTATGAGTGTAACATTTGGTTTAAATTATTGTGGTTTTTTGTTGTGTTTGTATCATTTTATCTTACTATGAACATCAATGAAGCAGCTTCTTTGACTTTCTACTTACTCATATACAACAGGTTGTTTTAGATGCTTACTCTATCTGAGTAGTATTGTAATTGTTTAGTTATATGCAATTGTCAAGTTATCGTTCCTTTCGCTATATATTACTTTAGATGGTTTAATTATATGCAAACTGTTGTTTTAGATGCTTACTTTATCTCATTGTTTGTATCTGTATACTATGATGTAACATTTGGTTTAAATTATTGTGGTTTTTTGTTATGTTTGTATCATTTTACCTTATTATGAACATCAATGAAGCAGCTTCTTTGACTTTCTACTTACTCATATATAACAGGTTGTTTTAGATGCTTACTCTATCTGAGTAGTATTGTAATTGTTTAGTTATGTGCAATTGTCAAGTTATCGTTTCTTTCACTATATATTACTTTAGATGGTTTAATTATATGCAAACTGTTGTTTTAGATGCTTACTTTATCTGAGTTGTATTGTAATTGTTTAATGATATACAAGTTTCATTGCTACTTTTGTCTGTTGTTGATATTCTACCTGTAAGTTGAAAAAAATCATAACATATATACCTATAAGTTCAAACTTATTATGTACCTGAGAAGATTGTTTGATGCGTACTGCAACTTGCAACTGTTTATATACCAACAAGCATTGTATATCAATTTAGATCTTTAGTTACTTTGTTGTTAATTGAATTAATATATCTAAATCCATCTGCTAATAATATTTTCACAAAAGTCTATATACAAAGTATTATCAATAACATTATAATTTACGAACCTTTTTAAAAAACAACAATATTTTTGGATTGAACTCGTGTGTTATACGGGTCTTTAGCCTAGTGACATTATATAATAACACTAAACTCATTAACATAGCACAACCTTTTCAGAAGCATTAACAATATTTTGATTCAAATAACCCAACTAATATACAAAAAGAAATAGTGTCCATTAAAAATTCGACCCGAGGTTAACCGATTACTAGTAGCTTTTTTGTCTATATAGAAATGTAAAGAATAGAAACCCACATACTCGTCAAAAGATGCTGGATACAAAGAAACCGAATCAAACTTCAAAAACTATGAAACTTCTGTTCGTTTTCCTCTTATTTTTCGTTAGTTTGAAGTAAATGATTAGTACCTCTTCTTTTTACTTTACATAATTAGACCAAAAGATACCTTGCAACAAGAAAACCATTCGTCAATATCCCTAGAACTTATGTTGCATCTTTAGACTTTACCCAATTCAAGAATCTGATTCTACTTGCAACTTCATAAAGAAACAGTTTTATATAGTCGAATATGATCCGTACTCAATAAATAAATGAGTTAGAAGTGTGATCAGAATCGTCAACGAGGACCTTTTAGAAAAATTGCAAAGCTTTTTGAAAATCATGATCTCGTGTTGCTTGCAATAGAAGGATCTTATGATAATTTCATGTGCAATTCACCTATTATACGTCCTTGTAGCCTATAAACACCTCAAAAGCCATCAAATGGCAAAAAAGAAAAACAAAACGACCCAAAAACCATCTTTTGAAAAGATACGTAAAGCTACATTTGGTTGGTTTGATCGTGTTGATCCTTCGGTGTCATCTAAAGCTCGTTTTTCCTACTTTCAACCAATGGCTCTTCAGCAACCCGTGTCTAATGAGATCCCAATCGAGTATGTTCCTCCACCAGATGTAAAGTCTGTTAAAAGCATTCGTTTTACTTCAAAGAATGACACAAAGAATGATAATTTTACCAGTGGCAAAGAGTTGATTGATCATATGACTTTTGGGGAGTCAAAATTTGATAGTTTTATTGGTCGTATGAAAATGAAAATGAGTGCTCCTTCAGATGTTGAAGTTGTGAAAACGGTCGATAGGCATGATACTTTCAATGAGAAGGTGTCAAATTTATTGATCAAACAAAACTTAAGTTTGGAGCTTCATCTAGTATGGGTGCTAATAAGAAATAAGCTAAAGGTGTAGTAGGTTAAGTGTGGTGGATTGCATACGTTGGTTGGAGGCTAAAGTTGTTTGTGTTGCTTGTTTGATATGATATATTATCATTTTATGAGTGTTTTAGGTATATCCAATGACAAATAATTTATTTGAATACGCTAGAAAACTAACATCTGCAACAAGAAAAAATGGTCTCAAATTTACGATCTGATTGCGATCACATCCAATAGTCGTAACATTAACAACCAAAACTGATTCAATCATAAAAAAGGTCGTATTTCGTGACCATTAGACTATCCCCATTGTCAACCTCAAATTGGATGGGTTGTGAAAAAGACATATATATATATATATAGCATATATATGCAACGACCTGTTTGCCACACCAACCTAAGGTTGGTTAATTTTTTTGAATATAATATTCACATGTGGATCAAATAAATATGATATAATATTAAAACAATTTTATATTTTATATTAAAACAACTTTTAATATAAAATAAATATTAAATATCAATAAAACTGACACTTAACAATTATCTATTGGCTCGTCAGATTTATTGGATAAAATTATTATCTAAAAATCTAACATTATCTGATATAAAGTAATATATATATATATTAAAGAATGTATTCATGAATCTATCAAAAATTCAAAGTTTCTATCATGGATCCTCCCTATTTAAATTTTATCTGAATTTTAAAGATTCTAAAAATTATCAGAATACTCAATACTATCAAAACTCCCTCTTTTTTTTAAATTCGAGTCAAGTTTCTGTCACTGAAAATCTTCAAACCTCTCAAAATTTTATATTTCATGCTACGGTTGTAATTTGGTTATTATATTTATTAAGTATGTTTGATGAATATAAATATTTTTTTTATTTTTTAAAAATTATTTTAAATTAAATAATATATTTCTTTTTGAAATAAAATAATAATTTTTATATTTTTACTGAGTTTAAGTAAAATATCAAAATTTTCAAATTATATTATTTAAAAAAGATAGTAAAGATTTCGTTGTTAATGAGAGTGAAAAATTGTGTTTAATTGGATTGTATAGGTTGAAAAGAGATAAATTAATTTTTTATTAAAAAGTTGGGTTGGTTGGGTTGGTGAACGTAGATAGTCTTAAAAATTCAATGAAATCTAAATGGTTGCAAACAAGTAGTTGCATACTAGTCGCAAAACATAGAGTCACAAATAGTATTTATGAATGCATAAAACGATTACTAAATTCGGTTGCAAAATAATCCATGGTCACAAAGCATGCGCAAAATAAAATTACGCGCAAAGGATGTTGCAACCGCTTTTTTAGTCGCAAGTCAGTCACAAAAAAGGCTATCAACGACCAAAAATCTGGTCACAAATACTCATTTTTCCAATATGTAGTTTGGTTTATTAAATGTCAAACTAAACTTGTTAGTTTGGGCAAGCTTGCCAACGATTATAATTGGCAAATTATTAATATGCCACATAAATAACATTATATATAGCACCTTGATTATATTTTTCGAGCGATGGCCATGCCAATCATCGATGGGTTAAGCTATCAAATCATACGATCAAAGTTAGGAAGCGGGTTACCAATCAGGCATACGTAAGTTAAGGATCGTATATGTGCTCAAAATTAACTTTAAAAGAAAAAAAAATCTAGCACATATAATATGTATCAATCTTTAATCTTTTTAATGTTTGAATCATGAAAATACTAGAAAACGTTATGGACAAGTTGAAAGATGGTTGATTGAAGTTGAAAGAAAGACATGTAAAATGATTGTGAAAGATGTCTCTATATTCACAAAACTAAAATTAAGCGGTCGGAAGATAACATCTATGATGCATACACATATAAGAAATATGAATACATGTTACAAAATTTAAAGATGTTGACTAATAAATCATAAAAACTAAAAGATGTTAATATATTTCATATTTCAATGTTATTGACTAAATAATTCAAACTAAATTAATCTGACAAATAATTTAAAACCTATTTGTACAAGGAAAAGTAGCACTAGTTTAAAACCGCTGGTTTTTTTCAGCCGAGACCGGTTCGTATTGTTACCGGTTCTAGGTAGCCGATTTGGTTCTAGTACCGGTTATTTCTTTCACCTCTACTATGGTCTAGGGCTTCGCCCATTAGAACTTGGAGGTTCCTTAGTGCTTGAACTCGTGTGCAATCCACCTCTTTGAACGTATCGATGCTTACTCTAATATCTCTTTTGGTCGAGTCATCATCAAATTTTTTTATGATGAGAAAGAAACGGAGGAGAAGATTTGGGGGTCGGGATCTCCGATATATATAATTATTAAAAAACAAAAAAACATGTTAATCATATTTAAAAAAATACATAAAATCTACGTCGCCACTTCACATCAGCATAAAAAGAAAAAAAAAGGATTTCTAATTGAAATAAAAAGAAAAACATGTTTAAAAACATGCTAAAAGCTTTAATTTAAATAAAACATGAAAGCTGAATGATTTAATTAGAACGTTTTTTAAACTTGAATGATCTAATTGAAACATTTTTAAGCTTGATTATTATTTTGTAAAGTTACCCATTAACCAAATCCAAATGACATATAATACTAAAATCATAAACACTAACACAAAAGGGGGTTAACAATACTTAGAGTTGAAAATGTCTAAGTTTTTAGGCTAACCAAACCGTTTTGGTCCACAAAAGCCTAGTGTAAACGTAAAGATTAAAAGCCCACACAGCACAAAAGATACCTTTCATAATTAGACCAAAAGATACCTTTCATAATTAGACCAAAAGATACCTTCAAAAACCATGAATTTTTTCTTGGTTTCCTTCTTCTTTTTCGTTAGTTTCACGTAAATGATTAATACCACTTATTTTTAACTTTACATAATTAGACCAAAAGATACATTGAGCAACAAGAAAACCATTCATCAAGATCCCTAGAACTTCTGTTGCATCTTTAGACTTTCCCCAATTCAAGCACCTGATTCCACCTGCAACTTCATAAAGAAATAGTTATATATAGTCGAATACGATCCAAACTCGATAAATAAACGAGTTAGAAGTGTGATCAGAATCGTCAACAAACATCTTTTAGAAAAAAATTACACTCCTTTTTTGACACTTATGATCTCGTGTTGCTTGCAGCCAAAGGATCTTATGATAATTTCATGAGCCATTCGCCTATAAAATGAACAAGAAGACTCTAAACACCTCAAAAAACCATCAAATGGCAAAAAACAAAAACAAAACGACCCAAAAACCATCTTGTGAGAAGATACGTAAAGCTACATTTGGTTGGTTTCATCGAGTTGATCCTTCAGTATCATCTAAAGCACATGTTTCCTACACTCAACCAATGGTTTTTCAGCAACCTATGTCTAACGAGATCCCAATCGAGTATGTTCCTCCCTCGGATGTAAAGTTTGTTAAAAACGTTCGTTTTTCTTCGAATAATGACTCAAAGAATGTTAACATTACTGGCGGCAAAGAGTTGGTTGATCAGAAGACTTTTGGCGAGTCAAAGTTTGATAGTTTTATTGGACGTACGAAGATGAAAATGAGTGCTCCTTCAGATGTTGGTGTTGTGGAGACGGTCAATAGGCATGATACTTTTAACGAGACGATGTCGAATTTTATTGATCAGACAAAACTTAAGTTTCGAGCTACATCGAGTATGGGTGCTAATGAGAAATAAGCTGAAGGTGTGGAAGCTCTAGTATGGTGGGTTGCATATGCCGGTTGGAATCTAAAGTTGCTTTTGTTACTTATTTGATATGATATATTATCATTATATGAGTGTTTAATTATATTTAATAATGACAAATAATTTTTTTGAATCTGCTAGAAAACTGACATTTACTACGTACCAGAGAAAATGATCATAATTTTACGATCCAATTGCAAACCGATTCAGTTATGATACCGTAAAAGATTCAATCAAATCTAAATGGTCGCAACAAGCAGTTATAAACTAGTCGCAAAACATTGAATCACAAAACCGTATTTATGACTACATAATCAGTCGCTAAATTCTGTTGCAAAATAATCCATGGTCACAAAGCAATCGCAAAACAAAATTAAGTAGAAAAGATGTTTCAACGGCTTTTTCAGTCGCAAGTCAATAAAAAGGCTATCAACGGCTGAAAATCTGGTCACAAATACCAACGTTTCAGTAGTGTGGTTTGGTTTATAAAATATCGAACTAAACTTGTTAATTGGGCAACATTTTATAGCCTGCCAACGGTTGTAATCGGTATATTATTAATATGTCACATAAATGACATTATATATAGCACCTTGATTGTATTCTTCAGGTGAAGACCATGCCAATCATCTATGGGTTAAGCTTCAAGTCATACGACCAAAGTTGGGAAGTGGGTTTCCAATCTCCCAGAAGTTAAGGATTGAACATGTGTTCAAAATCGAGTTTAAAAGAAAATATATCTAGCATATATATGTGTCAATCTTTACAATGTTTGAATCATCAAAATACTAGAAAATGTTTTGGATAAGTTGAAATGACAAAAAAAATATGATGGTTGATTGAAATTGAAAGAAAGACGTGTAAAATGATTATGAAAGATGTTATATCCACGAAACTAAAATTAAGCAGTCGGAAGATAATATTGAATGACACATGCATGGGACGAATTGCTGATTAAATTGTAACTAGAAATCAAACACATGATAATATTAGAAATTTTAAAGTTGTTGACTAATAAATCATTAAAACTAAAAGATGCTAATATATTTCACTTTTAATTGTATAAAAAGACAAAAACATGAATTAGGGAATTGACCAATTCACATAAATAAAATAACGATCGGAATACATTATAATAAATTTAGAGTTAATCACATAAATACTCTGAATTCGACAAAGCAAAAGTTTAGTTACTAACATTAAAACGTTACATGTTTAAGATTTGTTGTTTCTATGATCTTATAATAGATTTGGGGTTAACTTTTAAAGTTTTACTATTAATTCTAATTATTCATGATAATAATTAACACTTCATGGAGATTATAATTAATTTTTCATTCTTAGAATACTTAATGATCCAATCTTTTATTATGTTTATGTTTTTAAGCACTTTTAAAGCACTTACAGTAGAATTTTTTATCTTTATTTTTAATTTTTATTCATCTTTTAAAAACCTTTCACATCTCATTTTTTATTTTTATCTTTTAATTAATTAATATTATTTTAATCAAATTTTATTAAATTTTCTTTTCTTCCAATAACATTATAATTAATATGTGATGAATAGTGAGTTGGTAAATATTATAACTCATTATTCAACCCATATATATATATATATATATATATATATATATATATATATATATATATATATATATATATATATATATTATTATATATATATCGTTCTATTATGAATACGAAATAAAAATAAAATGGAGTGATTTTTTAAAGTTTTTCTTATATTTTAAAAATAAATCTTATTATGAGGACTCCAATGTGAGTACGTATTGTTCCAACAATCTCCTACTTGTGCAAGTCATCAACTGTATATGCGAAGTAGAGAACATATGACATCTAGAGACATTATACTTCCTTCAACGATGTAGGAGGCTTTCACAAGACATCCATTATTACGTACTTAAGTTCAGGTACCTTTTAATTACTCAACTTTGTAACGACTGGTATGCGTATATCAAATTATCCTACCGTAATGGATATCTCAATGAACATGAGACATAATTGTGATAATTCTTATATAGTGTTCAACAATAATCATAGTCGTTATAGATTCAAAATGGTCCTATCCAAACATCTTCTTTGAATGTAGCCACACATTTACACAATATGAATTAACAAAGACATCTTCCACTTGCGCGACAACTTTGTTAATGTTGTTGTTTCGCATTAGTCCGATATTAAAACCTCATGAGCTATGATGATTTCCAAAAAAAAAATTCGAAAATTGTTGTTTAGGCGTGACAGTCGTTTTTATATAATGTATTTGGTTTGTAGCCACAACGATTCATCTACTCTGAACCTCAAGTATTCAGTTAAAATATGTGTTTGTTTTCATGTTTTAGACGAACGTAAAATTTAAAACACAAATTTCGAATGTGTAGATCAAGTTTTATTTAATGGAAAAATGATGACCACTATCATAAACCTTAAAGCAATAATAACAAATAGATAATTGAACTTTCTATCAAATTACATTCCTCATATTGTATTATTTTTGAAACACAATAACTAATGTCACATAAAGCGTGGCTAAACATCCTTAGTTCTCACTAAAAGATAAAGTAATATAGTATTTTGTTTTAAATTAGTTATATATATAGCTTGCATTTTGAAATTAGTTATAAGATAATACGATTTTTAAAGTCAATCACAGTAAACCGGTATGACAACCAGTTGGATGAATGGTTCAGTTATGAAAGAATTGAGAACATTTACGGTAGAAGATGAGCACAATAGCATATTACAAGACTAAGTCTTTCTCAAACAATCATGTAAACCTCAATGATTTGGTAGCCCTGATCTCATTCTTTCTTTGCATTTTCATTTTCAATTCTTTTTGATTTTTGAAACACCATAAGAATCTAAAACTTAATGAACTGCTTTTGTTGATTTTCTGAACCAAACTTCAGACACCATACCTGCATTTGTTGGTTTTCTTCTTCTTTTTCTTTAGTTTCACCTGAATGATTATTATCAATTCTTTTTTTATTTTATTTTTATAATTAGTCCAAATTAAAGACCAAATAAAACTTCCTAATGTTTATACCTTTTAACAACAAGAAGACCATTCTTCAATATTCATAGAACTCCTCTTGCATCTTTGGACTTTCCTCAATTCAAGAATATGATACCACCACCTACAACTTGATAAAGAAATGGTTTTATATAATGTTAACGTGAAACACATACACCTCCTGATAGTGGAATGCAAGCCAAACTTGATAAATAATTGAGTTAGAAGTGTGATCATAATCGTTATATTGGATGCCTTCATGAAAAATTTCAAAACCTTTTTTTGACACTTTTATCTATTTTTGCTTTCACCGGAAGGATTTTATGATAAATTTTATCCGCTATTCGACCATTAAATGGCCTCTAAACACCTTGAAAAACATCAAATGGCGGAAATCCAAAGGAGCCAAAAACTATTAAGAACTAGTACTTATGAAAGGATACACAAAAGCTACATTTGGTTGATCGATTTTCTCATTATAATCTCTATTAATCTAAAGCTCATGTTTCCTACACTCAACCAAAAGAAACTAAAATAGGTGATTATCATATCTCAATTAACAACATAAAAGAATGATATAATATGGATTTTGAAAATGAAACGATTGTTAACAAAATCTTTGCATATGATATAGAAATTTGCGTGTTAAATGAGCAAAGTTATAGATTAAATAAAATTGAATAATGTTTTACCTTTACCAACAAGAAAACCATTCATCAAGATTCCTAGACCTTCTGTTGCACCTTTAGACTTTCCCAAAGAATCTAATTCTCACCTGTAACCTTGTAAAAAAATTGTTTTATATAATGTTAACGTGAGAAAGATACACCACTAGATATTGGATACAAGCCAAATTTGATAAATAAATGAGTTAGAAGTGTGATCAGAATGTTAAAGGATGCCTTCAAGAAAAATTTCCATCCTTTTTGACACTTTTGGTCTCTTTTGCTTGCAGCCGAAGGATGTTATGATAATTTCATGTGACATTCGCCTATTAAACGACCACGAAGCCTCTAAACACCTCAAAGGAAAAAAAAAACAACAAATGGCAAAAAGCCAAACAAGCCAAAACCCATCACAGAAGAGTATTTACAAAAAGATACTTAAAGCCACATTTGGTAGATTTCGCCGTGTTGATCCTTCACTATCATCTAAAGATCGTGTTTCCTACACTCAACCAATGGCTCTTCAGCAACCTGTGTCTAACGAGATCCCAATCGAGTATGTTTCTCCTTCAGATGATAAGTCTGTTAGAAATGTTCGGTTTTCTTCAAACAATGTCACAAAGAATGATCATTTTATTGGTGGCAAAGAGTTGGTTGATCAGAAGACTTTTGGTGAGTCAAAATTTGATAGATTTATTGGTCGTATGAAGATGAAAATGAGTGCTCCATCAGATGTTGGTGTTGTGGAGACGGTCAATAGGCGTGATACTTTTAATGACAAGGTGTCGAATTTTATCGATCAAACAAAACTAAAGTTCCGAGTTACATCAACTATGGGTGCTAAGGAGAAATGATATTATTGATCAAAACTCAAAAGTCAAAACTACGTACCATATATAAAAATAAGTTGAAGGTGCAGAAGATCTGTGTTGCATGCATAAGGTTTGAAACTATTGTTGTTTGTGTTATTTGTGTTATTTGTTTGATGAGATATTATCATTTTATGTGTATTTTAAGTATATAAACATAATGATGAGGGGTCCTTTATTTGACTGGTTGTGTTTATAAAATTTCAATCTCATAAGCATTTTACGATTTAAACATTAAACCCTATAATATTTGAACGAGTTAATTAAGTGAATCATGCTCTTTGACGACGTAGACAATATAATAAAGTAGCATGCAAACTTTGACCGTATTCCCTATTTCAATTCGAATTTAGTTGAACCTTATTTAGGAGAACCACAGACTTTAATTATTTTTTAAGAATTTAGAAAGCAATTTTAGTTGTAGTAAAATCATAAGATAAGGAGATATGGAAAATGGACTAAACTAATGTCTCAAGACACAGGATGTACATGAAGTGATGATATCAATAGGAATTTAGTTTACACAAGATGAAAATGTTTAGGTTTAAAAAAGACATCGATGTGACAAACAGGTGGTTTTTGTTTTTCAAAAAATGTCTGTGCACGCTCATCTGTCTGCACCGCGCAGACCATGCACAGACAATGCCATCTGCAGACCGTTTATTTTTTCGAAAACGTTTCATTTAAAAACAAGTGCGTGAGCTATTCTTGGTGCAGATTTGGCCCAATCACTTCTAAGATCTGCAAAGGGTTAAACACCACCACCCACCGTCCACCACCACCCACCGTCCACCTCCACGACCGTCCACCACCACCACCATCGTCATTTTATTTTAGCAATTTACAGACGTTAAAAAACAGTCATTCTACTTCTTGCAGACAACAGAGGTTTGGTCCACCTCTTCTTCTACAGATATGGTCCGCAGACTGTGGACATTTTATCGCTAAAAAAACAAACTGCACCTTACTTTATATAAATGTTTGCTAAAACTTTAAAAGTATGCATAAAAAGTTTTACAAGAACTCGGTTAGATTTATGAGATTAGTTCAACTTAAGTTTACATCATAATATTATTTAAAACTAGTATCATAAAGTATTTAGGGAAATCTACTACACTTCAAAGTAATCAAGCAATGAAATTTGCTCTACCAATATAGTGTCACAATACTGTAAGATCAAATCATATATTAATTAGAAATCATGAATCAATAGCTTCACTGGATGTCGTTTCTTCTTTTCCTGTAAAAATTATCTTTTACCTTTCTTCGTATAGAATGGTATCTCATTATGTTTCATTGCTTTCACATATCATTAAAATGATGATCCTCCTTTGTGTAATCCACACGACAAAGTATCAAACTCTCAAAGACTTGTGTTAACATTTAGTAGCTCGAATTAGGATATGACTAGGATATCACGTTTAATTTTTGTTCTTATCATGTCCTTCTAACTCGTTTTCATCCTTGACCGACATAAAATCTATCAACATCAAACTAGAGTATTTTCTGATAACAATGATGTAATATAAGATGATTAAAGTGTAAAACGGCGTATGTAAAAGACCCCGATTAATGTCAGAAAGCTTAGTAGAGCTGTAATATAAAGTAACTGAAAGTCTATATTGCATATGACATAAATATTGTTGGTAACTAAAGGCAATTGCCAATGATCTCTTGGCCTAGTGGTCAAGGGGGAGGTGGGAGGCTTTGCCTCTCTTGGAGTTCTAAAGTTCAAACCTTGACATTAACGAATATTAATAACTTGGTGATGCTAACAACTAACCACTAACTAGTCGTTTACAAAAAAAAAAGGCAATTGAATGAATAAGAAGATGCATTAACATAAACTTGAATTATGACTTTTACTGAAGTAAGAATTAATATCGATCAGATCCAATTGTTTATAATTTGTCCGTATATGTACGTTTAAACCGACGCCTCCAGTCGATCCTTGATTGGTAGATAACAAGTTAAATATTTACAATGACATTTTAACCTCTAAATCTATTTTATAATTATGACTTTAAGACCCTGATACTTAATAACATAACTAATATTTAGTTTAACATTCAATACTTAAACTAAATATAGTTTAAGCGAGCTTTTCAACTTTCTTCAAGATCCGGTTTGCCATCGCAAGAATGTTGGTTCATCATCCTTGTACCGGTTCAAGTTCACCACCTCTTTGTTTTTCCATTTCAAACATTCATTCATGTAATGTTTGAGCCTGTTACACTTGCCACACCTTATGTGGATTTTTCCCATTTTGTCTTGTTGTAGTCTAACTTTCCCGACGCCTCTTCCCTGACAACACCCAAAATCTCCTTCATTTGAGATTCCGCAACTACAATGCTCACACTCATGACATTTTGCCTTTTCCAATCCTTTTACTTTGGTGAATAAAGGTTTATTAGGCACGTCCTCTTCTTTAGTTTTCTTTCTAGTGCGTTCTTCATAAGCCTTCAATCTTGCCATGACTTTTTGGAGTGGCATTGTATTAAGATGAGAAAACTGCTCAGTTACGGCAACTATCTAAATTAGTTTATTGGCATTAAGGCCAAAGGTTACAAAACAATCTTTTTTGTTATGCCCAAGACTTATAGCTTGTGATGCAATCTCACTAAGTTTCACCGCATAGACATCAAGTGACTCGTTAACATTCATCCTTAAAGATTCAAATTCTTACTTGAGTGTTTGAATACACACCAGTGGCGGATCCGGGAATTTTTTTTATGGGGTCGGCTTATTTCTTTGAGGGTCCATGGGCTATAGTAAAAAATAAATTCTTTCGGACGTTCGGTATGATTCGGCTTGGGTTGTTTCTGGTCGAGTCGGGTCGGATCACACATTAAAAGATAAAGTCAAGTTAGATATCAAAATAACATAACAAAAAAACTTAAATAGTTATCAAAATTACATAAGATAAATAGAATATCTCTAAAATTATTCTCTACAAGTTTTCATGTTTTGAAATCTTGTGAAACATTTTGAAGTAAGTCTTTTTTAATATAACAAATACAACTATCGCTCAAATTCTCATCTCTAATTTTGTTACGTAAATCGGACTTCACATACTTTATTGCCGAAAAACATCTTTCAACACTCGACGTTGCGACGGGTAATACGAGAGCTAACTTTAATAAACCGTTCTTTAACAACCCCACATTGTTAACACAATGAAACAAATTATAACCTTACCGACTTGGATTTTGGAACTACAATTGTGAATTGAGACTTGATTTTGGAACCGCCAAAAGTCAAAGACTCAAAGGGCGTTCCAGAATTTTGTCGGTGCTCCACCGGACCACCATTACTCCAGTGCTTCTGCCAGCTGCCGATTGCCAAAGTGTCGACTTTCAAGGGCTGCGACGTTTGGTATATGATAGTTTAAATTACATTTGTTATATTATTTTAATATATTGGGTTATGGGTATTATTGACCTATTGGGTAGTAAAAAGTGGGCTTTAAGGTAAAGCATATTAACTATTGGATAATAACTTGATGGATTAAATCTTAGAAGGTTAATGGTTCAAAATGATTTTACAATAAGTTTATATTAGTTATTTTTGTTATAACTTATCGGTTTATATTTGTAAAACTTTCAAATTTTATATTTTTAGGGTCTTTGACTTGTTGGTAATAAAAAATACAATAGGGGTCGTCTTGTAAAAATTTCTTCGGGGGGCGTTGTCAAAATTTTTTGGAGGTCAGTTGGGAATATAACATATACACTACTATTAAAAAAAGTTTTTCATAGGGGGCGGGTGAACCCCAACCACAAAGGTTGGGTCTGCCAATGATACACGCCTCCTTAATAGTATCAACTTTTACGTGTCGAACCTTTAATACGTCCCAAATATCTTTAGCTAAAGTGAGGTTTGCGATTTGCAACGCCATATTTTCTAAAGTCCTTAGTATAATAATGTAATTGCTGATTAATCTTTATTTGATTGACTTTAGTTCCTGATATTGGTTCGACTGCTTACCAGATTCCATATACTTTAAAGATTGCTCTAATTTTTACAACTCAAATAGTATAATTTGTAGAATTAAGAATCAGACATTAGGAAGTCATTGATGTCCCTCCTTCCTTTATTGCTATAATTTCATTCTTCTTGTTCTTGGGTGAATCTTCTTCCATTGAACGTGTGTACTTTCCTCATCTGATGAAGTTTTCTTCCCACAAGTATTAATCGGATTCTACTTTTTTGTGCCTTGTTATAAAAAAATAAAGTGATTAAATGATTGTACTTGAACAAGACTATAAGGAAACAAGGCTGGTTTTCTTTGATCACCTAGGTCTGATCAATCCTGCCTTTCGTTGTTGATAATCAACCTCGTCTTTCCGCAGTTGATAATCAATCCTGTTTTTCCACTGTTGATCTTAATCTCCCTGGACCAAAATTTCCAAACTTGTTGTTTTTTCCTACTCTAGTAATCGAATCCCCTTTTGTTCTGTATGTTTTCTTTCTTAGATCATATACCCTTTTGACAGAAAATCATATAAAACAAAATCTATTCTTTCCTACTTCCTTCTCTAACGCTATGTTCCCGAGTTCATTTAAGAAGAGAAAAGATGAGAAATAGCAGGAAAGAAAATAGCAGTTGTTCCAGTTTTTTAGTTGAAGGAAACGAAAGAAAAGTAAGAAAATAATGTTCCTGAGTTCACTTAAAGAGATAAAAGAAATGAACAAAATCTAAACAAAATCTAGTCACTTTTATTCGTTCTAGATGAAAGCCATGGAATTCAATGGACAATGCACCTTCTAATAAGTTACAGGCATGTTATATGATGATTTGAACATGTTAAAATCCATCAAATCTATCGTGAGAAAACAAAGAATGGTACAAGGGGGTTTAGAAAATGGGGTTTAATATGACATTATATATGTTATAATATATAAGGCTAGTAAAATCCATTAACCAAGTAATGAAAATAAACTTAAATGAATTAGTTTGTGAACCCGTCGCATTTGATTTCGACGGTTTGTACATTAGTATTCACCTTACGGTTTTTAAAAGTCATATACATGCTTTTCAATTTTCTTTGATTATAGATTTAGAGAAAGATGATTTGATAAAAAGGTTGAAAGAAGTAGTAAAAAATATATATTGATGTTTGGATTCACTAATATATTAAAAAAAGATGTTTCTTTATGTTTGGGATACTAGTTTTAAGTGTTCTTACATTTAAACACAATATTGATATAAAATTTTTAAATAATAGCTTATATAAATTAAAATAATAGTTTATCTAAAAAATACTTCTATAATAATTTATAACTCATTGTTGTCAATATTAATAAAATTAATTAAAGTATACAATATTAATAAAAGTGATTAAACTCAACAATAATGGCCTAATATGCTTAGACTACTTGTAAACCATGTTTAAAGGACAATTTTAATATTATAAAAAGGTTTATAAAACAACTAAATGTTAAAGTGTCTTAAAATGTGGCTAAAATGATAATTTTATCCTCCTAGTATGTTTTTATACATAACTATAGATATTGAAATGTGGTAAGGTCATTTCGTTTGATCAAAATGTGTGATGGTGACTTTTGATTATATGGTATGTGATTGCCTTGTTTAAAATGATAATTTATATCTAATATAATGTTATTAAGGTGTTAAAGGTGAAATTGTGCAAATGAAAAGGGTTTAATATGAATAGTTCAAAATTTTCCTTTAAATAGTTTAAGATATATTGAACTAATAAGTCAGGTCAAACTCATTTCTTGAGGTTAGAATGTGGTTTAATAAGTGACAATAGCCCAATATAAGTATGTGAGGTTTGTTTAGAGGCTAGTTGGTTAAATGGTCGACTGGTGAATTAATTGGGTTATACGAAATCTTGTTTGACTTTATAGGAAGTCAAAGGCGATGGGATAGGATTTCCAATTGAAAACATCTAAATAGGTGAGTTCAAAACCGACGTATAACCATAAAATCAGTTTCTAAAGGATAAGTTGTGAATTGAATCGTATAAATCTCAATATTTGCCAAACCTACTTATTTAATCTTATTTAAATCGTTCATTCTTATTACACTCTTGTAAGACCCTGATCACAGGAAACCTTACAGTTGGTAATTCACATAAAAAACATAGATTTAAAACACTCATTTAGATAAACATTGCAGCGGAAAAATACATTAAGTTTCAATCCATTACGACATAATTCAAATAAAACATTAACATTGTCTTTAAAACATCAAATAGTCTTTAAAAGTCTTTTTAGTAGTCTTCTTAGTAATCTTTTTAATCAAGGATGTCAGCCTTCAGTTGCCAAATAGCTTCTAGAATTCATGCCCACATTCACTCAAGTCCAACAGCTTACCCGTCAAACTAATATGCATACGAAAGTCAGCTTCGCTGAGTGAATTCTAGGTTTACTTTATCAAATAACTTTTTAGTAATATATTAACTTATCATTCGAAAGTAGTTATCACATATTCGAACATTACTATACCAGACTATTGCTTTATCATCAATACTTTCATTTATTTGATATCTATGTCTCTTCATTATTCGTCAATTCCCGGTCACTATTGGTGCCTATAATGAACACAAGACTTTACTGACATGTCAATTCAGGCCTTACTGTCGTACCCATACAGGTGTAACACCCTAAAATTTCTTGTCAAAATGAAAGAAAAGAAAAGTAATAAAAAGAAAGAAATAAAAGTATCTTGAAGAGAATGAAAAAGAGCAATAGTGGAGGGGGGCTTTGTGTAAAAAGTACAAAAGTCAACTATTTTATTATTTATGGGTATGGCCGCCCATATGTGTGTTCTTTACCATCTGCTTTCGACAAGGAACAAAGAAAAGAAGCTGAAAGTTTTTCCTCTCGGTTTCAAGAAGAAGAAACTGATTTATGCTCTTGGTAAGCAATTCTTTGCTAATTGGCTCGGTTTTGTTGGGTTTTTCAACCATGAAACCAATTTTTTTAAGTGTTTTATGTGTTTGGGTGCTTATTTTGGTTGTTTTAGGTGTTTGAACTCTTGTGCACACAAATTTGGAGGAGTTTTACTTGTTGGCTGCAATAGGTAAGTTCGGTTTGTATGTGTTTTAAACTTTTGGGGCTAAAAATACATGTTAAAAAGGGGTTTACAACTGTTTTATGCTACCCGTATGTATATGTGTGTTTATGTTTGTATTTCGTGATTGTTTATGGGTTGTTGTTGCTTAGTATGATAGGAATAAGCCTCGAACAGGTTAGAATACTGATTGGGTTTGAAATTATTACTGAAATGTATACAACTGTTGGCCATACGCCCAAATAGGGTCCATGAGCCTGAAAATGTTTGCCTTAGAAAAACTTAAGTGAAGTTCATGCGCCCCTATAGTCCTCATGCGCCTGAAAATTTGCCTGAATATACTAAGTGTTAACCCATGCGCCTAAACAGTACCCCATTCGCCCAGCCAGTTTGCTCAGGCGCCTAAGAGTAGGTCATGCGCCTGAACAGTACCTCATGTGCCCAAAAGTTATTTCATGCGCCTAAGTCTTTCCCATGCGCCCACTGCCCAGAAATGCCTAAGTGTTAGTCATGTGCCTGAATAGTAACCCATGCGCTCAGGAAGGATTCCCATACGCCTAAGTGTTGGCTCATGCACCCATATAGGGTTAATGCGCCCAAGCAGGATTCATGCGCCTGCATAGTGCTCATGCGCCCAAGCAGGATTCATGCGCTTGCATAGTGCTCATGCGCCTAGAACACTTAGGAATTTTTCTGAAATTTTGGGAAATGTAGAATTTTAAGACTTAACCCTGGGATGTTTTGGTGGTTATGTTTATTCATATTATGCTTGTTTATGGCCTGTTCCTGTGTTCCATATTATGTATTTATTGGGTGGCTTTACGTGGTGCGTTTATGCTCGTATACGTAAAGTATTATCATAAGGAAAGTGAAAGATTAATGATAATGAAAAGTGGAACATAATGAATGAATGAAAGTCTTGCAAGCAAATTGAATAGAAGTCTCCAAAGATGCCATCCGAGATTCGTAGTTTCTTGGGTTTGGCGGGTTACTATAGAAGATTTATCCAAGACTTTTCCAAGATAGCCTCACCATTGACCAAGTTGACCCGCAAGGACGTAAAGTTTGTATGGGGTCTGGAACAGGAGAATGCTTTTGATGAGCTAAAGATGAGATTGACTCAAGCTCCTGTCTTGACATTGCCCGAAGGGAGCGAAGACTTAGTTGTCTACTCTAATGCTTCTTATTCGGGGTTGGGTTGCGTGCTGATGCAGCGAGGAAGGGTAATAGCCTACGCATCCCGACAACTGAAAATCCACGAGGCCAATTATCCCACTCATGACTTGGAGCTAGCAGCTGTGGTCTTTGCGTTGAAGATTTGGAGACATTACTTGTACGAGACGAAGTGCACAATCTTCACGGACCACAAAAGCCTAAAGTATTTCTTTGAGCGGAAGGACCTCAACATAAGGCAGAAGAGGTGGCTGGAATTGATCAAAGATTATGATTGTGAGATCCATTACCACCCAGGCAAAGCCAATGTAGTGGCCGATGCCCTCAGTCGGAAGGAGAGACCTGAGCCGATCCGGGTGAAAGCTTATCAACTGGTGATGACATCTAACGTGATGACCCAAGTCAAAGAATTTCAAAATGAGGCGTTGAAAGAAGATCGCCTTAGCTCTGAAAGGATGAGAGGTCTAGTAGTGGAGTTGGGAGAAAACACTCACGGAGTTAGAACCCGCTTCGGGCGGATGTGGATCCCTCGTTACGGGGACCTACGGGGACGAATTATGGATGAAGCTCATAAGACTCGATACTCCATTCATCCCGGTGCTACCAAGATGTATCAAGATATGAAGAAGGATTATTAGTGGCCGGGTATGAAGCGCGATGTAGTGGAGTATGTGAGTAAGTGTCTTACTTGCTTGCAAGTGAAGGGAGAACATCAGAAGCCATACGGGAAAATCCAACCTTTGGATATACCCAAGTGGAAGTGGGAGCACATGACCATGGACTTTATTACAAAGTTACCTCGTACGGCAAAGGGGTACGATACCATATGGGTGATAGTTGATCGTCTGACAAAGAGTGCTCACTTCTTGCCGATCTGCGAGACATATTCATCCGAGAGATTGGCGGATCTATTCATTAAAGAGATTGTAGCTCGTCATGGTGTGCCGGTGTCTATCGTGTCGGATCGTGACACCCGGTTAACATCGAAGTTTTGGAAGAGATTCCATGACGCGATGGGAACGAGACTACATAATAGCACGGCTTACCATCCCCAAACAGATGGTCAGTCTGAAAGGACGATTCAGACACTCGACGATATGCTCCGAGCATGCGTTATTGACTTTGGAGGAAGGTGGGATGATCATCTACCGTTAGTGGTATTCTCATACAACAATAGTTATCATGCCAGCATTGGTATGCCACCATATGAGATGCTATACGGTAGAAGGTGTAGAACGCCCGTGTGTTGGGGAGACATCAGGCAGAAGGAGTTGGGAAGTCTTGAGGTGATCGAGGCTACGACGAAGAAGTTGGAGAATATCAAAGCCTTTATGAAGGCGGCGAAAGATAGACAAAAGTCGTAGACAGATTGAATTCAACATGGCTGATAGAGTCATGTTGAAGGTCTCACCTTGGAAGGGGATCATCCGGTTCAGAAAAAGGGGCAAGCTGAGCCCGAGATACATAGGGCCTTTCCGAATTATTGCACGAGTAGGAGAGGTGGCCTATCGATTAGAACTACCTGATGAGTTAAGTGGAATTCATCCGACATTCCATGTGTCTCATCTGAGAAAGTGCCCAGCTGATGAAGATATGATTGTACCACTAGAAGACATTGAAGTAGATGAGCGGCTCAACTATGTAGAGCAACCAGTGGAAATCATAGACCGCAAAGAGAAAAGGCTGCGAAATAAAGTGGTTCCACTAGTGCGTGTGCAGTGGAAACACCGAAAGGGTTCTAAGTCTACGTGGGAGACAGAGGAAGAAATGAGACAGCATTACCCACAATTGTTCGAAGAGTGACAGGTTTCGGGGACGAAACCTCTTTAAGGGGGTAGACTTGTAACACCCGAAAATTTCTTGTCAAAATGAAAGAAAAAGAAAAGTAATAAAAAGAAAGAAATAAAAGTATCTTGAAGAGAATGAAAAAGAGCAATAGTGGAGGGGGGCTTTGTGTACAAAGTACAAAAGTCAACTATTTTATTATTTATGGGTATGGCCGCCCATATTTGTGTTCTTTACCATCTGCTTTCGACAAGGAAGAAAAAAAAGAAGCTGAAAGTTTTTCCTCTCGGTTTCAAGAAGAAGAAACTGATTTTGCTCTTGGTAAGCAATTCTTTGCTAATTGGCTCAGCTTTGTTGGGTTTTCAACCATGAAACTGATTTTTTTAAGTGTTTTATGTGTTTGGGTGCTTATTTGGTTGTTTTAGGTGTTTGAACTCCTGTGCACACAAGTTTGGAGGAGTTTTACTTGTTGGCTGCAATAGGTGAGTTCTAGACCCCGGTTTGTATGTGTTTTAAACTTTTGGGGCTGAAAATGCATGTTAAAAAGGGTTTTACAACTGTTTTATGCTACATGTATGTATGTGTGTGTTTATGTTTGTATTTCGTGATTGTTTATGGGTTGTTGTTGCTTAGTATGATAGGAATAAGCCTCGAACAGGTTAGAATACTGATTGAGTTTGAAATTAATACTAAAATGTATACAACTGTTAGCCATACTCCCAAACAAGGTCCATGAGCCTGAAAATGTTTGCCTTAGAAAAACTTAAGTGAAGTTCATGCGCCTCTATAGTCCTCATGCGCCTGAAAATTTGCCTGAATATACTAAGTGTTAACCCATGCGCCTAAACAGTACCCCATGCGCCCAGCCAGTTTGCTTAGGCGCGTAAGTGTAGGTCATGCGCCTGAACAGTACCTCATGCACCCAAAAGTTATTCATGCGCCTAAGTCTTTCCCATGCGCCCACTGCCCAGAAATGCCTAAGTGTTAGTCATGTGCCTGAATAGTACCCCATGCGCTCAGGAAGGATTCCCAGACGCCTAAGTGTTGGCTCATGCGCCCACATAAGGTTAATGAGCCCAAGCAGGATTC
Organism: Flaveria sonorensis; assembly: GCA_025506505.1. Classification (NCBI taxonomy): domain Eukaryota; kingdom Viridiplantae; phylum Streptophyta; class Magnoliopsida; order Asterales; family Asteraceae; genus Flaveria; species Flaveria sonorensis. Next base: position 62,832,635 of record CM046423.1, read on the forward strand.
ATGCGCCTGCATAGTGCTCATGCGCTTAGAACACTTAGGAAATTTTCTGAAATTTTGGGAAATGTAGAATTTTAAGACTTAACCCTGGGATGTTTTGGTGGTTATGTTTATTCATATTATGCTTGTTTATGGCCTGTTCCTGTGTTCCATATTATGTATTTATTGCGTGGCTTTACGTGGTGCGTTTATGCTCGTATACGTAAAGTATTATTATAAGGAAAGTGAAAGATTAATGATAATGAAATGTGGAACATAACGAATGAATGAAAGTCTTGCAAGCAAATTGAATAGAGGTGCACGACCATGTTGTCGTTAGCTCAACTGTGTGCGGTTTAGCTAACCCGAAGGATGCACACTGGGTCAATCTTTGAGATTGACATGACCCTTGTGGCATGCCCTGGTACTAGGTCAGGCTTCGTGCACAATGTTAGGTGTCTATTTATAGACTCCGACCCAGCACCCGCTTCATGCACAATGTTTAAGGTATTGCAGATTGGTCTAGTAGAAAGTGAAAGATAATAACGAAAGTACGAAATGAAAGTGAAGAATGATGAAAGATAATAATGAATATTATCTTGTTGTACGTATGACGTGTGAAAATGTACGAAAGTAATGAATTTTATGAAAAGGAAGTAATTCCAAGAAAAGATATTTTCATATATATACACAAGGTATTTTAATGTTTTAAAACTAGAACTCACTCAGCAACGCTGACGTTTATGCATTTTCAGTTAGCAGGTAATTATTGCTGAGGATGGCACGCGGGGAAAGCTACTCATCGGGGCAAGACTGGCATCCATTCAATCTTAATGATATTGTTGTTTTGTAATGTAATTCAAAAGGTCTTTTGTAACTTAAGAAACAATGATGTATTGCTTAGCAACAGTAATTATTAATGAAATGAATGGTTTTTGTTAACTTAATCCGCTGCTTAATCTTATGAAATGTATGATGCTTTATATGTATAATGCTATGATTGACCAACTGTGAGGTCTCCGGGAACGGGGCCTTACAACAGGCCATTATTGTCATGCCAATCCAGGCCTTACTGACCTGCCTGTCTGGATCTTTACTTTACTGACATGCCAATCCAGGCCTAACTGTCATAAGGACACAATAAATGCAACCTTCCTTAGTCATTTGCTTGCAAGGCTTTACTTTACAAAAGTACACGTTATGGGCCCAATAACATTTCTTTAGGTTTCACTTTCATCTTTAGGCTATACATAATATAACACAGCATATATACAATACATATCATCATTACCAAGGTCATATCACAATAAGAAAAGCATGATATAAATTCATTAGAAAACCCCATTTCTCATATAAGATAGTGTATAAAACTTTGTTTTAAAATAACTGGTCATTTAGTATGCATATCTCCCCAATACTTTTAAAGCATGTATGAAATAGGGGATCTAGAACTCATCTGATAAATAGATTGCTATCAGTCTAAGAGGAATTCAGGTCAACACATAAGTCGCACAATTTGCATGGAAATTACCACACAAATCTATCATTTTCTATGAAATATAGCTAGTTTCACAGCTAGTTTCGCACGCATTTTCGCACGTAGGTTCGCACGCAGTTTCTCATGCAGTTTCGCATGCAGTTTCTCACACAGTTTCGCATAAAGTTTCTCACGCAGTTTTGCATGAGATCTCTACCCAACTTTCGTTGGAGTTTACCAGCCTATCTATAGTTTCGCAGCTAGTTTCACACATAGTTTCGCATGCAGTTTCTCAAGTAGTTTCTCACGCAGTTTCATATGATGAAACTGAAGTTTCACTGGACGAGTTTTTCAGCTCGTTTTTCATCAAAAATCTTCATTTGTCAACCAAAGCCTATACTTTTTACGTCCAAACCTTTAGTTTATCATTTCTAAGGCTAGATCTAAGCTTTTTACACCATTTTATACGTAAAAATGTGATCTGTTTTGAAAATTTTCTCAGAACCCTAAAAACCCAAAACTCAAGAATCAAACCCAGATCTACAGAGATATTTAGATTATGATTCTTACCCATATTTCTTGCACTTTTCTTGTTGATTTGATGATCAAACACCAGATCTTCAATCCCTTAACCAATAAAGCTCTAAATCTTCAAGTTTCTTCATTTTCTCTCACTACCTTCTCTCTCTAAGTTGTTAGTGGCTTGGTTTGCAAGAAATGGAGAATGGAGAATGTGCATGATTATGGGTGTTTAATGGGTGTTTAGGCTCTTAAACCCATCAAACCCTAAGCCCATAAGGTAATTTGGCCCATAATCATTTTCTTTCTTTTTTTTACATACCCGAACTCAACCATTATTTCTAAGTTGCTCGCTTCAACATTCCGGGGCGTTACAAGTCTCCCCCATTATTTAGGTTTCGTCCTTGAAACCTATCTAGTCGTTAATAAGATCGGGGTATTGCTCTCTCATTTCTTTCTCGGATTCCCAAGTGGCATCCGACCCCTTTCGGTGTTCCCATTGTACCTTGACTTGCTTAATCACTTTGTTTCTTAATTGTTTCACTTTTCTATCTAAAATGGCAATCGGCTGCTCCACATAATTCAACTTTTCATCCACTTCAATATCATAAAGAGGCATAACCATCTCATCATCGACCAAACAATTTCGCAGATGCGACACATGAAAGGTGGGGTGAATTCCATTTAACTCTCTTGGGAGGTCCAGCCTGTAAGCTACATCTCCAACTCGCACCAATATCTTAAATGGCCTAATAAACCTGGGACTTAGCTTTCCTTTCTTCCTAAACTGGATAATTCCTTTCCATGGCGACACCTTTAACATTACTCTATCACCCACCCTAAATTCTATTGGTCTCCTCCTTTTATCAGCGTATGACTTTTGTCTATCTTTGGCAACTTTCATATAAGCCTTAATTTTCTCTAACTTTTCCATCGTGGCTTCTACAACCTCCAAGCTTCCCAACTCTTTTTGTCCGACATCACCCCAACAGACTGGCATTCTACATCGTCTCCCGTATAACATTTCATATAGAGGCATCTTGATACTAGCATGACAGCTATTGTTGTAATAAAATTCTGCTAATGGTAGATGACTATCCCAATTACCACCAAAGTCCATAACACATGCTCATAACATGTCTTCCAATTTATGTATCGTTCTTTTGGATTGACCATCGGTCTGCGGGTGGTATGCTGTACTGATATGCAATCTTGTCCCCATCTCTTTGTTAAACCTTCTCCAAAATTTAGATGTAAATCGTGTGTCTCTATCTGACACAATTGATATAGGCATGCTATATTGTGTGGCTATTTCTCTAATGAATAACTCCACGAGCTTCTCTAAACTAATTGCCTCATTGATAGGTAATAAATGAACACTCTTGGTTAATCTGTCTCCTATTACCCAGATTGCATCATTACCCTTGGTTGTACGTGGTAACTTAGTAATAAAATCCATGGTAATATGTTCCCACTTCCATTCTGGCGCCTCCAACGGTTGAACATACCCATAGGGCCTTTAATGCTCGGCCTTTACTTGCAGGCATGTTAGGCATTTATTTACATACGCAACTACCTCTCTCTTCATCCCGGGCCACCAATAATCTTTCTTCAAATCATGGTACATCTTATTTGCTCCTGGGTGTATTAAGTAGCGAGTCTTGTGTGCTTCATCAAAAATTTTCTCTCGCAAATACCCATACCTGGGAACCCACATCCTGCCATAAATGGTCTTCACACCCAACGTGTTATCAACTAGATCATCGGCTTTTCCCACCATCCTTTCTTCCATAATTTGGGGTTCCTTCAAGGCTTCCACCTGAGCTTCGCTTATTAATCTCATAATATCTGGGGTCACTACCAGTTGACACGCCTTCACTCGAATTGGTTCATATCCTTTTTTCGGCTCAGGGCATCGGTTACCACATTTGCCTTACCCGGGTGATAATGGATTTCACAATCATAATCCTTTTTAACTCCAACCATCTTCTCTGACTCATATTCAGGTCTTTTTGCTCGAAGAAATATTTCAGACTTTTGTGATCGGTGAATATAGTGCACTTAGTGCCATACAAATAATGTCTCCATATCTTCAAGGCGAACACCACTGCTGCTAGTTCCAAATAGTGAACCGGGTAATTGACCTCCGTGTCTTTCAGCTGTCTGGACGCATAAGTTATAACCTTTCCTTTTTGCAACAATACACAGCCTAACCCGCAGTAAGAGGCATCGGAGTATACCGCTAGGTCTTTATCTCCTTCCTGTAAGGTTAGTACTGGCACCTTGGTTAATCTATCCTTCAATTCTTGAAATGCATCCTCTTGATCCTTTCCCCAGTCGAACACCACGTTCTTCCTTGTTAACCTTGTTAATGGGTAGGCTATCTTTGAGAAGTCCTTGATGAACCTTCTATAATAACCTGCCAATCCCAAGAAACTATGGATTTCGGATGGTGTCTTTGGAGATTTCCCTTGCGTGACTGCTTGAACTTTTGCTGGGTCGACCATAATCCTTTTCGAATTTATAACGTGTCCTAAGAGCTGCACCTCACATAGCCAAAATGCACATTTTGAGAACTTTGCATACAATTTCTCCTTTCGTAATGTTTCTAACACCTCCTTGATATGGCAAGCATGGTCTCCTTCATTCTTTGAGTAGATTAAGATGTTGTCGATGAAAACTATAACTGATCTGTCCAATATCGGTCGACACACATGATTCATTAAGTCCATAAATGCTGCAAGAGCATTGGTTAGCCTGAATGACATAACTAGAAACTCATAGTATCCGTAACGCATTCGGAAAGCTGTCTTTGGAATATCTTGCTCCTTTACTTTCAGCTGATAATACCCGGATCTGAGATCTATTCTGGAAAACCAACTTGCACCTTGCAACTGGTCAACAAATCATCTATTCTGGGTAATGAGAATCGATTCTTCACGGTCAGCTTATTCAATTCTCTGTAATCTATACACATCCTCGTGCTACCATCCTTCTTCTTTACAAACAACACTAGAGCACCCCACGAAGATATGCTGGGCCTAATGAATCCCTTATCAAGAAGTTCTTACAGTTGTGACATGAGCGCTTTCATCTCGGATGGAGCTAGATGATATGGTGCTTTGGCAATGGGTTGGGCTCCTGGTAGTAGATCAATCTGAAATTCTATCTCTCTATCAGGTGGTACTCCTGACAGATCCTCTGGGAATACATCAGGAAGTCACACACCACCGGTACATCTGATAACTCTTTTGCTTTATCTTTAGCATCCTTGACATACGCTAGTTACCCCCCTCACCCTCGTCTCATAAATTTCTCCGCCTTAATAATGGAAATGACCCTTGGCACTTTGTTGACGTTATCGCCGTAAATTGTAACTGGACTACCATTAGGAGCCATTAATTGAATTATCTTTTGCTGGCATACTATGTTGGCATCATAAGTAGCTAACCAGTCCATTCCCAGTACGACATTAAAACCACCTAAGGTCATGGCAAACAATCGCGCAGGAAAACAGTGACCTCCTAGTATTATGCGGCAATCATCTAACACCCTAGCTATTCTAATGGATTTACCATCAACCGTTTCTACTTCAAAAGCGTCATCTATTCCCTTGTTTGAATACCTAGGGTAGCACAGAAAGATGTAGATACAAAGCTCCTACTGGCACAACTATCAAATAATACAAAGGCACAAACATCATTGACGAGAAACATACCTGATACCATATCCGGGTCCTTCCTTGCCTCTTTCTTGTTCATAGTGAAAGCCCTTGCCTTGGCCTTGGGCTTTCCATCATCCCCCTTGTCATCCTTCCCGCTTGTTCCCGAGCTCACCGGCTTAGCTTTCTTGCAATCCCTGCTATGGTGCCCCGACTCGTTACAGTTGAAGCACCTTTTTAATTCCGGGCACTCTCTGGCTATGTGGCCAGTTTTCCCACACCTGTAGCATCCATAGCTACCAATTCGACATTCTCCCAGATACCTCCTTCCATACTTCCCACAGTCCCTGATTTCATCAATCCCCTTCACAATCGCCTGCTTTGCGTCCACCCTTGCTTTCTTGTTCCCCAGTTGATAATTACCATTTGCGTACCTCTTCCCATTGCTGTTCCGAACCTTCCTTGGTTCACCCCCTGTTACCGACCTCCGATGATCATACAACCTTCCACTGAGATCCACTGCCGACCTAAAAGTAGCAGGTGCCTACGGATGTCTAGAGGCAACCCTTGTATGTACCTTTTAATCCTTTTTGATTTAGGAGTCACCAAGTCAGGCACCAGACGTGCCATTTCATTGAATTTTGAGGTGTATTCCTAGTGTGTCATGTTGCCAGCTTCCAAGCTCACGAATTCTTGTTCAATCTTATCAAGTTCCCTTTCCGGGCAGTACTCCTCTATTACCAATCTCCTCATTTCAGGCCACTTCATCCTCTTAACAGCCTTCTCCCCAAGGGCATCAACAATGTTATCCCACCAACACAATGCTGGGTCCAAGAGTGAATAGGAAGCAAACTTCACTTTCTAGTCTTCCCGGCACTCACTGATTCTCAACACTGCCTCCATTTCCCCAACGTTGAGCAGCAGCAGCATTACCACCATCAAAAGTTGGGGGCTTACACCTTTGAAGCAGCAGCATTACCGGTACCATCAAAAGTTGGGGGCTTACACCCCCCATAACTTTTGCCACTTCTTCAACCTCGGAGTCATCATCTTTATCCTTATCATCACTTTCCTCAGTCTTAACCACCTACTTCTTATCAACCTTCTTCTGAACCGTATCTTTCTTATCATCACCCTTGATCAATTCCACAACCTTCGCAAACAAAGCGGGCATCATATTAGTCAGAATTTGGTGCACCTCTTAGGCAATAGCTTCTTTCACTGTTTCCTTCAGCTTTGCTTGCTTAGTAGTAGGCTCCTCAACTTCCGTTTCTGACTCAATTTTCTCCTCAATTGGTTTCTCAACTGGTTTCTTGGTTGACTTTCCTGCCGGTCTTGTAGCCTTGCTTGCTACTTCCTTTACTTTAGTAGGGGGCCTTCCCCTAGTACTCCTTCGAGTAGCCATAGCTGGAACTGCTTTCTTTGGTGCCATTTCTCAACTTCCTATAAGATTCAGGGTATCAATATGGTCCTTCAAGGCAAGTTTGGATTATGACAAGTTTTGTAAATTTTTAACAACAGTAGTGAGTTGTGATTAACTACTTACAGAACTTCTCATGTTCTAAACTTCCCTATCTTGAGCCATACCAACACTCGAACCTACTATTTATATTCTAAGCATGTATAGATGACACAAATTCAGGTAGGCATAACAAATTAATGATATATTACTCTATCCTCAAGTCTAACCTTAGTAACAAGGTACAACATAACCGACTAATATTTACAACATATATCATTACCTCGAGGCATGGAGCTACTTGGACTGGCATCCTAACTTTGGTCCAATTTTCAGTTTAAGTTTAGGTTTTTCTTTTGAAAATAGTTTACCCATTTTGCTTAAACTTTGGTTCTAATACAAACTTGTAAGGCCCTGATCCCAGGAAACCTTACAGTTGGTAATTCATAGCAAAAACATAGATTTAAAACATTCATTTAGATAAACATTGCAGCGGAAAAGTACATTAAGTTTCAATCCATTACGACATAATTCAAATAAAACATAACATTGTCTTTAAAACATCAAATAGTCTTTAAAAGTCTTCTTAGTAATCTTCTTAATCAGGGATGCCAGCCTTCAGATGCCAAGTAGCTTCTAGAATCCATGCCCATATTCACTCAAGTCCAACAGCTCACCTGTCAAACTAATATGCATACAAAAGTTAGCTTCGCTGAGAGAATTCTGGGTTTACTTTATCAAATAACTTTTTAGTAAGATATATTAACTTATCATTCGAAAGTAGTTATCACATATCCAAACATTACAATACCAGACTATTGCTTTATCATTAATACTTTCATTTATTTGATATCTATGTCTCTTCATTATCCGTCAATTCCTAGTCACTATTGGTGCCTATGATGAACACAGGACTTTACCGACATGCCAATCCAGGCCTTACTGTCGTACCCATACATGCCATTATTGTCATGCCAATCCAGGCCTTACTGACCTGCCTGTCCGGGTCTTTACTTTACTGACATGCCAATCCAGGCCTTACTGTCATAAGGGCACAACAAATGCAACCCTCCTCTGTCATTTGCTTGCAAGGCTTTACTTTACAAAGGTACATGTTATGGGCCCAATAACATTTCTTTAGGTTTCACTTTCATCTTTAGGCTATACATAATAAAACAGGATATATACAAGACATATCATCATTACTAAGGTCATATCACAATAAAAAAAGCACGATATAAATTCATTAGAAAACCCCATTTCCCATATAAGATAGTGTATAAAACTTTGTTTTAAAATAACTGGTCATTTAGTATGCATATCACCCCAAAACGTTTAAAGCATGTATGAAATAGGGGATCTAGAACTCACCTGATGAGTAGATTGCTATCAGTCTAAGAGGAATTTAGGTCAACAAATAAGTCGCACAATCTGCATGGAAATTACCACACGAATCTATCATTTTCTATGAAATACAGCTAGTTTCGCACGTAGTTTCGCACGTAGTTTCGCATGCAGTTTCTCACGTAGTTTCGCGTGCAGTTTCTCAAGCAGTTTCGCTTGAGATCTCTGCCTAACTTTTGTTAGAGTTTACCAGCGAAACTATAGTTTCGCAACTAGTTTCACACGTAGTTTTGCATGCAGTTTCTCACGCACTCACGCAGTTTCGCATGATGAAACTACAGTTTCGCTGGACAAATTTTTCAGCTCGTTTTTCATCAAAAATCTTCATTTTTCAACCAAAATCTATACTTTTTATGTCCAAACCTTTAGTTTATCATTTCTAAGGCTAGATCTAAGCTTTTTACACCATTTCATATGTAAAAATGTGATATTTTTTGAAATCTTTCTCAGAACCCTAAAAACCCAAAACTCAAGAATCAAACCCAGATCTATAGAGATGTTTAGATGGTGATTCTTACCAGGATTTCTTGCTCTTTTCTTTTTGATTTGATGCTCAAACACCAGATTTTCAATCTCTTAACCAATGAAGCTCCAAATCTTCAAGTTTTTTCATTTTCTCTCACTACCTTCTCTCTCTAAGTTGTTAGTCGCTTGGTTTGCAAGAAATAAAGAATGGAGAATGTGCTTGATTATGGGTGTTTAATGGGTGGTTAGGCCCTTAAACCCATCAAACCCATCAAACCCTAAGCCCATAAGGTAATTTGGCCCATAATCATTTTCTTTTTATTTTTTTACATAACCCGAACTCAACCATTATTACTAAGTTGCTCGCTTCAACATTCCGGGGTGTTACAGCTCTTTTGTATAATGACCCATATTGAAGCACCCGAATGGATCACTATAAAACGATCTTATACATTTTTTAACAGGGTGGAGACACTTATTCTTAGGTTGTACCTTATGGCATATACCTATAGATAGAGATGGGCATAATAACCGGGTACGGATCTGACCCGGTGAACCCGACCCGGATCCGGGTACGGGTACGACCCGGTAGTGGGTATACCCGGTTTGGACCCGCAAAAAACCGTTAGGTAGGAACCGGGTTTAGTTTTAGAGATTTTTCAAGAACCTCACCGACCCGACCCGGGTGTACCCGGGTTCAACCCGGTATTGACCTTTTTTTACTTTTTAAAAATTTAGCTGTTTTTAACGGCTATATAGCCGTGACAAATTGTTTTGACCGCTTTTTGGTCATCTTTACCCTATAAGTTAGTATAAATAGATGTGAGTTGATATGGTTGAGTACCCAAGTGCCAAACGCAAAAACATACGCAAAAAATACAAAAAATACTCTTGATTTACATTTTTATTCTCTCGTTTTACACTTTCACTCTCTTGAATCTTGATATGGCTCACTCACAATCTTCTGTCGCTCAAGGTTCGTCCAACGCTCCAACCGTCGTTCGTGTTTTTGCACACAATCGTAACATGGATGTTTGGTGCAATTGGGATTTGGTTGAGTTGATTGACGAGTCTGTAAAGGCTCGTTGCAAGTTTTGTGGAGTTTTGCTTGCTAAAGATTCTAACACGACTTTAAGCAAACATATTAGCAAGAAGTTTTATAAGTCGTTAAAAAGTAATCCGGATTCGCAACAAACACAATTAGGTGGAGACGGTGGAATATTTAATTACGACGTTAATATGGTTTGAGATCGAATGACGAAGTTCGTTATTCAAGAAGCTTTGCCTATTAGTCACTTCGACAATCCTCGGTTGACCAACTTAATTCGAGAGACGCTTCAACCTCGTTACACCAACGTAAATCGTACTACACTTAGACGTTATTGTTTAAATTTATGGAAGCAAGCAAAAATGATTTAGTTGTATTATTTGAAAATTTAAATACCGGTGTAAATTTAACTAGTGACGTTTGGTCGACTCCACCCGAATTGTACCTTTGCGTCACCGCTCATTGGGTAGATCCCAATTCATGGCAAATGATGAAACGTACGATTGCAGTTGATCTTTTTCCGTATCCACACACTGAAGAATTTGATAACGCCTCCAACAACATAACCGCGGTTGAAAAATTAAAATTAAAATATCTTCCGATTGCAAACGGTGATTTTTTTCATACTCGTTGTGTTGCACATATTATTAATTTAGTAGTGCACGACGGGCTATCCATGGAATTTGTTGATAACTTTATTAAATCTTTTCGATTTATGTTACATTACGTTTTAAAAAAAATAGAAAAGATATCAAGATTATAAACAACTTTGTAAGGATACAGAATCTATATTTTTAGGTCCTAATTTGGATGCACCTACTCGGCGGAATTCGACATGTCGCATGTTTGATTGTGCTTTAAAACAAAAAGGCACTTTGAAAGCTTTTATAGTAGTCTTTCGGATAATGGTGAAGCTGACCCATTTCCGGATGCGGGTTGGAACAATGTTCAACGTCTATTCAATTTTTCTTGACGTGTTTAAAACTCAGCAACAAAATTATCGGGAGTTTATCATCCTACTGGTTATTTGGTGTTTCAATAGTTATATTTCATGGCTTTGAATTTTTAAAAAATTTTAAAAAAAAAACATATGTTTAGACCAATGATCGAACTAATGAAAGAAAAGTTTAAAAAATATTTTACTTGTGCCACCACTTTAAATCCGTTTTTAAATGTTGCGGGGTTTGAATGTTTGATAGACGAGATAAATGACAATTTGGATATGCATGAAGAAAACCCTAATTTTTCAACCGAGCCAAAAGAAAATTTTAATGAAAGTTTGAAAACAATTTATAATTTTTATTTAAATAGATATGAGCCTAACGTAAACATAACCACGCCAAGGGAATGAACCTCAAGTGTTAGTACCTCGGTTAAAGACCCGGTTTTTACTATGTTGAATGTTGTTCTGGATGTGACGGCTAAACGACAATGAGGTAACACCCCAACAAGTGAGCTCGGTAGATACAGTGGAACGGATTTTATTTCCACTATGACTACCGAAGATTATCGTGCATTTGATATTTTGGTTTGGTGGAAAGGAAAGGAATCTCAACTTTCGATTCTTTCCGCTATGGCCCATGATTTACTAAGCGTCCAGGTTTTACGGTAGCTTCGGAATATGTTTTTTTTCTCTTAGTGGCAGGGTAATATCATTACGGAGAACAAGACCAACTCCGGAAGCGTTGGAGATGTGCATTTATTTAAATAATCACTTAGACTTAATGGATCGTATACAAGACCAAACAAGCCTCGAAGATGAAATTACACTCGAAGCTATAGTACACGATGAAGAGGTAGAAGAATGAGTATCTTCTGGCATATCCGATGAAGAATTAACATTTGATAAAGCATCTCGTAGAAAATAAACATTAGACAATAACTTAAATAAAAGTTTTAAGTTATTTTTATTGATTCATTTATGTATTTTTAAGTTGTTTTAATAAATAAATGATAATTTAATGTTATTTAATATTATTATAGAAATACATACGATTTATATCAAAAATAATAAATGATGAAATAATAATAATAATAATAATAATAATAATAATAATAATAATAATAATAATAATAATAATAATAATAATAATAATAAAACTAATTTATATTAATAATAATACAAAAAAAACCCCGGATTGTACCTGGTTATAGACCCGACCCGGACCCTACTCTAACTGGGTATATCGGGTAGGGTTTGGATGAAGATGAACCCGAATCGGATTCGTACCCGGGTTCACTAATGCTCGGGTACAAAAAAAACCTGATTAGACCCAACCCGACTTGTATCCGGTTTCGGGTACGGCCCAATACCCGATTTGGCCACCTCTACCTGTAGATCTATAGTTTAGTCTATACTAAGTATTGGGCCCTTTTTTTTGGAAGCATCTAGATTATAGATCTATAATTGAGTCTATATTAAGTACTGGGCCCTTTTTTTGTAGGCATCTAGTTACTACGGACTCTTGGGCTCATCTTAGTATAGTGGGCCTTTGTTAGATTTCCAAAAGTTGGTATCCGTTAATCCGTTATAACCTTAAATAAAGTGCTCCGAATGTTGGTGGTTGGCTACTACTGGTTGCATGTCGTCCAAATATTGTTTTTCTTTTAAGTAGGCTTTCAGCCCAAACATGTTTTTCGTGGTTTAAGCTTATTTGTTGGGCTTTTGTTTATGGGCTTGGTCTTTTCTATTAATTTGGAGTGTAAATTTTGTAAATTACATTCTTAATAAGTTTACAATCATGTCAATTACATTAGTCTCATCTAATCATCTTTTATGCTGTAAAACTTGTATAGAGAGAAAGACAGGAAAAAACAGGTAAAAGATAAGAAAAAGAACATTATGGGCCATTTTTCAGGCGATGAAACCGGTATATCAATATTATAAAAGTAGTATGTCACTCTCATACGTTAATACGACACGTTTATAGTACTGTTGTATTGATTCTTCAGTTTATAAAAATTAATGAACTAGTGGACATTTTAGGCTGGAGTGCATCTGTTTTGATTACAAACCAGTTCCAACTTTATGAAAATCTACAAACACGTCTAATTTTTTTGTGAATTATTATACGCATCAAACTTCTTTTTATTTTCTATTTTTTTACCATGAACTTTTCTCGAGTAAGTTTTCTTTAGCTAAAGAAAAGTTAATAAAACAAATGTCCATACTATGGAGCTATGTTAGATGGAAAGGTTTGACTTTGTAGAAACATCAAGTTTGTTTGAGATATTAGGTTTGACTTTTTAAATAATATAGAAGTTAATAATTAAAGAGAGAAAAACATAAGGTAGGACACTACTTTAATGTAGGTCAAGGATGATGGAGGGCACATAAGGGCATGAATCTCTAAGTCAACGCTTTCTTTGGGTACCAAAAGGCCAAATACTTGCCATTAAAGTGTTATATATCTTATCTTAAACTTATATTCATATGTAGATATTTTTAAAGAAACAATGTAAAATTTATCTTCAAGATTTAAAATATAGAACCTTTTAATGTTGTTCGCGCGGTTTGAAAATGAATGATTTATGAATTAAAGTTAGAGTAACAAATATTTATGGTCTAGATTGATGTTATTATGAGTGGACCGGAAACCATGTGTCTAACAGTCCAGTTAGCCTATTTAAATTATTTTTAGTCAAACCGGTGAACTAGACCTCTTTAATCAGATTTCGAGTTTTTCTTTTATTTTTTTTTTGAAAATATTATTTTTTGATTAATATAATCTCTTAGGCTCCATATTTTAAATATATATTTGTTAATTTTTTATACTACTTATTGTGTTATTTGATTTTTTAATTAGGCCTGATTAGTGGCCTGATAAGAAAACTGGTTCAATTTCTGAATTAAGTATTAAAACATTGGTTTAGACAAATACATCTTGATTAAAAGTATCTAACAATTTGTAATTTTTATCTTACAATAAGGATTGAATTGAAATTTGAAATACCTGTATTCTCCTTTCTCTATTAGATTATTATGTCATTTAATTTACTAACTATTTTAATACTTAAACAATATTAAATTCCAAACAATTAGTTATATATTTATAGTGTCCGAAGGAACAAAAAAAGATTTCTTGAATCTATTGTATTATATTACAAAAACCCTTTTTAAAAACACGTCAAACACTCACTTAGTCATAAAGTAGATTTATGGGCTAGTTTAATACTAGTGTAGTAATGTCTAGTTACATCATGTTGTTAATTGTTTGGTTTTGAATGAAAATCAAAACTTATATAGAAATAAGTATGTAATAACGATAAACATTATTTTATCATGAACATGTAGAATATCATAAATTTTTAAATTTCTAATGCGTAGCAGTTGTGTGTCTACATTTATTTTGTTCTTAATTTTTTTCATTTTTGTGTTACTTATTTTTATAATTCTTTTAATTGATAAAGCGTAGCGGTTGTGTATCTAGTTTTTTTATTACTTTTTCTTGGTTTTCTTTTGCTTACTTAGGAGTGATAGATGTTACAATATGATTTAATATCCCCGTTTTGAAATTCGCCCCTCTTGATAAGTTTCTAGCGCGATTTACAACTACTCAAACAATATCCACACTAAATTTATTTTTATAGTAGAAAAAATACAAATGATTTTTATTATCTCATTATTAAACTTAGTTATGAATGTATGTGACATACTTCAAAATTTATATAATTGTATTTCAATAAATGCATAAACTTAAGCATAATTTCTAATGTAACAACTCAAATAAAACTAACAAAATTGCAAGTATGTTCATGATGCAGATGAGTATGTTTTCATTGCAAGGATATGATAATATATAGAAAAAAAAGATAGTAATTTTAGTAATTTTTATTGCAATACATGATTTACAAATTATGACTTAGTAAGATGGTTAGAACTTAAAGGTCTTTTCATATAGACAATAAGCTAAACTAAATTGGGGGTTACAAAACAAATGTTAACCCATGTCCTTCCTTGGATGTTTCTTTTGTAGTAAGGGTCAATTGCAAGATAGAAAAACCCTTTCTATAATTGGACATGGTATGTACCCTTTCTTCATCTACTAAAGGTTTTATTAATATTTTATCATCAAATTAAAGTTACAAATTAATAGTATCATTCTTGATGATGAGACGCTATAAACATTGATTTTATTTGTTTATATGTTTGTTAGATTTACTAATTTACTTATAAAACACATTTAAACAAAGGGTTTAAGGTTATAGTTAGGTAAATAAGTAATCATGTTTCTATTGAATGATTTCTGTGATGTTCTAGTGCTATAATTTAATAGTTTTATTCGGAATTTGATATATATAGGATTTAATATATCGTTTGCTATATGTATGACTTAAAAGTTAAACTAATAACTCAAATTTAAATTTAAGTTTGTATGAATAAAACTTGAGTTAGTTCAATAAGATGATACCTATTTTTATCAATTCAGGTAGGTTTTGAATTGACTTGAGTTACATAGTATATATCTAAACCTAAATAACTATAACTAAAAGAAAAAAAAACATATAAGATAAAAATAAGTCATTCTTACATGTGTATACACAAATACTTATAAATACAATTTTTTAATAATGAAATATAAATAAAAAATAACACCCTTGGAAGTTGCATGCTTGCCTCATTTCATTTTTCGATCTTCACATTCTCTTCTCACAAACTGTCACCAATACGACTATGAAACCATCGTCTGTCTCCGTGCGTTGAAGAAAAATATGTGTTTTTAAAGGATGGATTTTTTTTACTAATATGATAGAGTGTTTGTAAGAAATTGTAGCAATCACTTATTTTTCAATTGTATCTTTTTACAAAAAAAAAAAAAAAAAAATAGAAAACCGCTATACGTCTTTATAGAATAGTTATTCACATGTTACTCTTTTTATTATAATTTTTGTTGACATTGATTATGCCTTAAAATATTTAATTTTAGTTTTATTAAACTTTATTAAATATTCAATCATTAACCGTATACTTTATTAAAATACAATATAAAGATTGTTTCTCTATTAATTAAAATGTTGAGGACAATTTAGGATATCACAAGTGGACATCATGTTGGGTCAGCATGATGAATGAGTGTTTTTGTATGTTGGATGGTTGGGTGCTTTGTAGGGTTATTTATTTTTAAAATTTTAGCAAACCTCACTTTATAGGTGTTGGGGGGCATGGGTTATGACATCAAACTCCAATGGTGCTCACACCATAGTTTTATTTTATTTTAAGAACTATATTTGAATTATTGAATATTTTTGCTTTAATATGCTACTTCACACAAAATGTGTTAGTAGAATGGTAGGTTAGACTAAGGTGATCAGCAAAGAATTTTTCTTTTAAAAGAACAACAAATGTATCATTATTAAATAACAAGATTTTTGTTAATAAATGATTAGCATAAAATATTGCTTGTTACATTACATTACTATGAAAAAACTTAATAGTACACATTTATTATTATTATTATTATTATTATTATTATTATTATTATTATTATTATTATTATTATTATTATTATTAATATCATTATCATTATCATTATCATTGAAACCTTATCATTATCATTATTTTCATAAGACTCGGGTTGCACCAACGTAAAAAAACATTTTTCAGTTTCTATTTTTCTCGTAATGTCTGATGGCAGAAATTTTTGGTTAAACCTTTAACGTTCTTTATAGGATGTCAACATGCTCAAACCTTCAATCTCCTAGGAATTTGTTAATGTAAGGCTTTGAAAGAGGCATGAGCTTTTTCCTCGAAACTTCCTTGAATTCTTGATTTCATTGATATAAGTATCTTCATTTATATCTTTTATTCTGAAACTAAATGGTAACGATTCTTTTAACTTTGAATATATACTTGTAGGCTTTTCCAACTATTATATATCATTAACCTTAGTTACGAGATGAGAAATTATCCTTAGATCTTTTGGTATATATTCGACAATCCTTGTTGATCATATCTAAACCATTCAACATGATTACATAAAATGTATATTCCATCGTGTCGAATACTGTCTGAGCTTAAAAGTTGCTTTAACAACATGTAACCTTTTTGCTCTTGTTTGTCCTTGAATCTTACATGATATTGCATATAGCGTTCGTCATCAAATTCTCCATTGAGGAAACAACCTATATATTGATTGGACATAATTCAAGCTCTAAACACGTCGATATAGCTAAACGAAAAAGACAGAGTTGAATCTTATCACAAGATCGACCCCATGGTTAATTCCTTTTGTTGGTTATAGTCTTTTGCCAGACATTAAGCTTTCATCTTTCGAAATTACCCTTAGCCTTATCCTTTATTTCGAGAATCCACTTATTTTTAATAACTTTGTATCCTTTAGAAAGCTAAACTAATTCCCTCAATTATTTGATTTCATATACCCATCTCTTCTTCAATTGTGGTGATGTATTTTTTTCTTTTAAGACATGTGAGATCGAGCTTCATTTATATTTGTTGGACTATCTTATTTTCTTTAAGCATAAAAGTATTCCTATCTTTTATCTCAAAGGATTGTTTATATTACTAATTTGTCACAAATATGTCACAACTAAAGTCTCTTGAATAAATTTTTGGTTTCTCCTTTTGTTCATACTCGGATTAGAATTTTTTTTCATTGGTAACAGATAAAGAAATCATGCTTAGAGACGATTTACTCATACTCATTCCTTGAATCACTCCCACACGAATGATTTCTCCCACTTGAAGAAGTGATTTCGTGGTCTCAAATAAATACCAATCTTTATGTGTGTCTTGTTTTTTCACACATATTTTCTAAAAGTATGATATCTTGATATCTAAATTACAGGATGCTCCCACTTTAATGTTTTACACCTACGAACAGTATGTTTTGATTGTTCATGGTATTTTAGAAAACACATTTCTATCCTTTTATACTTAAATTTCCATATCATGTGACAAATTCCATACATCGATTCACTACACAACTCGACGTTTTAGAATTTTCAAAGTTAGGGTTTCATGTTGTTAGTAACTCATATGATGTCGAAGTTACTAGTTTGAAAGGCACGCGATGAAGCATGAAGGTGACGGTTAGTATAACATCACCAAATATGATGACATATTGACATGCCAATTTTTGGAGCCATAATCAACCTGACTATCTCATGTAGTATTTTATTTGTATTTTTCGCAACACCGTTATGTTATGAAGCCTATGGGTGGTTAGTTGATGTTGATACCTTTAGCATCTGCGATTTTCAAGGCTAATGACTTATATAAGGATCTTATTTTCAACTCGGTTGTTCATTTCTCGTAAGCCTGGATTTGACATAGGAACAGCAAGGTTAACATGTCTTGGGTCGAGCGATTGGTAAATCTCATGTTAATCATGTAACGTTCTATGTTGTGTTAGTTAGGAATTTCTAACTAACATGTTTTTCAAATAATTTTTTTGGGTATCATACCTTTATCATCTAATAGTGCTTTCAATTTATCAAACAGGTATTCACATCCTATATGTTCATGAAGCCTTACTTCTTGTTAAGAGTTGATTTTCAATAAGATTCATTTAAATTTAACAGTAGTGGGTAGAATCCGCGCTTCACGGCCGAGTACATAACGATTTTAACAAAATTAAAATAAAAACATAGATAGAAAAAAACACTTTTCAACAAAAACCTACCACACACGCTGCGTAATCTGTTTATTTTGTTAAAAGCACTTCTCCACGAAAACTTTATATAAGACATAGCAAAACGTAACACACGATTTGCATAGCTTTTATTTGTTAAACCAAACTAAGTCATATAATTTGATTATAACTAAATTATAATTATTTATTGATTTGTTTATTATTTTATATTATTTTAGGTTTTATAAAAATTAAAATTTTTAAATATATATGTTTAAAAATATCATATTTCACCTTTTAATTTATTTATTATTTGATGTTATTTTTTTAGATTAATTATAATAATTTAAATGTATAAGTTTAGATTAGATTAAAATAAATTAGTTTTGGAGAAATCTGGGACGATACCACGTCTAGTCTTTTGTTCAATTTCGAGTTGTTTACAACCAATCCACTTTCAACTGAGCTTCTTCCAAGCACGACATAAGTTATTTGCTCTTAAACAACCCTTTTTTTATTAACACTCAAATTAAAATTTTCTTTTTAATAATCACTTTAAAATTTTAATAAGAGATACAAGCCATATATTGAAATATCAATCTTATTAATAAGTATTTTATAGCAAACGTCGTTTCGTTCTCAAAAAATTTAAGCTTTTTATTTTTATTAACAAAATCTTTTATACACTTCTCAATAAAAATCTAACATGCACACTACGTAACGTTTTTATTTGTTAAAAACACTTCTCAATGTAAACGTTATATAAGAAAAGACAAAGCGTATGTAACACGCGCTTCGCGTAGTTTTTTTTTTTTTGTTAAAATCAAATTTACCCCATCCGGGAACACCCCTGGATTCTGGGGTGGATTTTTTCACCTAGGTTTTTATATTAATAGTTAAAATATAAATTAAACCCTTTTGTTTGTTTCAAAAAAATTGACCCTAAAGTCATAAATTAAACTCAATTCATATATTATTCTTATAATTATAAATATATCTTATTATTTGATTTATTTATTATTTTAAAATACCATGTTTCACCTCTTAATTTATTTATCATTTGATGTTATTTTAGGTTTTTTTAATTACTAAAAAATAAAAGGTTTACATGTTACAAATAAGTAAAATTAATAAGATTTACATTCTATTAATAATAGTAAAATGAGAAGAAATAATACTCATGCATTGATAAATTGGATCTTACACTTAAAACTTGAGTTAGGAGTCTTAAAAATTTTATGAAATTATAATGAGGACAAAGAGATTAGGTAAAATACAAAATAAACCTTTTTGTTTGTTTTAAAAAATTTAATCTTAAAGTTATAAAATCAAACATAATTCATATCTTTTTTTTATAATTATAATTATAAATTGATTGATTTTTTTATCTTAAAAATATATTTCACCTCTTAATTTTTATTATCAATTAATGTTATTTTAGGGTTTTTTATATTAAAAATAAAAGTTTACATGTTATCTACTAAGACTGTTCACAACGCTACAACTTATCTTTCTCACAAACAGTCCTAATCAGCATGTCACATCAACTTTTCATTCACCTCCACTCATTCTTTCCACAAACACTTTTTACCCCAATACTATCCTTCCCACAAACATCTTTATTTTTCCACCTCACATTTTCTTTTTTTATTTACTTTAAATAAAGATATTTAAATTATTGTAAATATATTTAATTAAAATAAATAATGGAATTAAATATCAAATGATTAAGTTGAATACTTAAATTAAATAATTCTAAATAAGAAAATAATAAAATTAAACGGTAACTACATTAAAATAAAATAAAAACAACAAAGTAAAACAATAAAATAAAAACGACCATACGAAATTAATAGATAAAAACAATAATAAAACTACTCTCTAATCCCCCTATTCGCCCAGAGATGTTCTATTAAATCGTTCCGCAATGCATGGTGCGCATTCTGGTTACGTAAGCTTCTAAATCTCTATAGGTGTGTTTGAAATGATGGTGGTGCCCCGTTATTGTAACTTTCTGGCTCTGGTTCTTGCTCTTCACGTGACCAGTTAGTTATAGAACATCCTTCATCTTCTATAATCATATTATGTAATATAATACATGCATGCATTATAGCACCTAATACCGGTAAGTTCGAGGATCTTGCTGGGGATCGTATCATTGCCCACCAAGATTAAAAACACTGAAGGCTCTTTCTACATCCTTTTTTGCATACTCTTGACGCCTTTTGTACCACTTTATTTTCAGATTATTCTCCGGTGGATATGTAAAACTCTTTACAAGTGTTGCCCATTTTGGATAAATACCATCTGCAAGATAATACCCTGTGGTGTAGTTATGCCCACTCACTGTAAAATTATATTACGGTGCATTCCCCTCTAAGATTTGGTTAAAAACTGAGGATTGATTAAGCACATTGATATCGTTGTTTGATCCAGCTACTCCAAATAATGCATCCCAAATCCAAAGGTCATGTGATGCAACTGCTTCTAGCATAATAGTGGGATGCTCATGATCACCATGAGTATATTGACCTTTCAATGCAGTTGGACAGTTTCTCCAACTCCGGTGCATACAATCAATGCTTCCAAGCATTCCAGGAAACCCGTGATGGGCTTCATGTTCGGCTACTAACCGGTCAACGTCATATTGGGTTAGTCTTCTTAAATTCATAGATGAATAAATTTCCACGAGAGACCTGCAAAACTTTTATAGACATTCCATAGCAGTACTTTCACCAATGCGTAAGTATTCATCGCATTAGTCAGCTGTTGTGCCATATGCCAATTGACGAATGGCACTTGTGCATTTTTGTGTTGGTGATAGACCCTTTCTACCTACGGCATCATATCTTTGGATAGCTTTCTTCTTTCCCTTTGTCATCTCGGCTAAGTCTTCAACGAGACTTAGTCTTTTTGCTTCGTAAGCAAGTGAAGAAGAAGAAGTCATGCCTTTACCCTTTATTTTTGGCCAGCTTCTTGGCCTTGTCCTTCCCTATTGGACGTGTTGGAGGTTCCTCTCGAGACTCTTCTTCTAGAGGTTTTTCATCTTGATCTTCCGGTTGTATTGCAAGAACATCATCATCATCATTATCATCATCAAGTGATACCCCCCACTCTTGAGTTGATTCGGGAGTATTGCCAAAGTTAGCATCCGAAGCAGAAGTGGTATACTCCCCTGTGGTGCTTGTTTTTGTTCTTTTAGAAGCTTGATGACCATACACTTTGGTAGGCCCATAATACTTTGGAATGTCTTTAACTATCCCCTACACATGTTCATATGTGAAGGCAGCATTATTAGTGTTCGTGTAATCATATTTTGCTTGGGGTTATATATTGGTCTTCTGACCAACCACTTTTATATTGTGACTTGATACGAACATAAGACGCATCAAAGTGAGCAACCTTTCCTTTAATCATATGCTAGTGACTTCTAAGGTTGAAATTTAAGGGTTCCCAACATTGTAATGTTGTTCTATCCTCCCCCAATATGCATGTTGGTTTTGGCTGTTGGTAATTATTGGGTCTTCAGAAATGGGTACATAAGCCTTAGCCAACAACACTTCATCATCAGCTATCCACTTGATACGAACAGACTTCTCAGCTTTTTCTTTTCCTTCTCCTTTTCCTTTCCCTTTCTTCTTTGTTGGCGTTTCTTTGGGTAACGAAGGTGTTTCATCAATTAGTTGTTCATTATGTGATTGTGATTGCGATTGCTGTATTTTTTGAAGCTCTTTATGTTTAAACCATGTTTGATATTGTTGATAGTCTTCCAACGAAGACTGAGAATGTTGAAGATATGGGAATCTCCCGGGTTGTGGAAATTGTGAGGAGCCAGGTTGTTGAACATATGGGAATCCCTCAGGTTGTTGAACATGTGGGAATCCCCCAAATTATTGAAGATATGGGAATTCCCTGGGTTGTGAGAATTGGGAGAACCAATTAGGAGAACCCGAGTTGCTGATGTGGGTATTCTTCATTGATTTCATCATTTAACATTTGTGTAAAAGAGAATGGAGCTCTTGGATCCATTGAGAATTGAATTTTGAATTGTGTTTAGAAAAGAGTTAGAATGTTAAAAAGAAGATGAAATGTGATTTGAGAAAAACTCTCAAGTGAATAAAACATATTTATAATAAGTAAACTAGCCGTTATGAATTACAAAAAAAGTAGCCGTTATTAATAGAAAAAAACTAGCAGTTACGAAAAAAACAAAAAAAAAGTAGCCGTTATGAATAAAACAAAAACCTAGCCGTTATGAAAAAACAAAAAAAGTAGCCGTTATAAATAAAACAAAAAAGATTTTAAAAAATAAAAAAATAAACTCTAATTAATTAGTTTAGTATTATAAACGTAAAAAAATAAAAAATATTTTTATTTAATTAACACATTTTAATTAAAATATTATACTTAAAATATTATTTTAATTAAAAGACTTTAAAACATTTTATTTAAAAATATTTTAAATTAAAATCATTTAAAATCATTTTATAATAGTGGGACTCACCACTATATTTATATTTTAGAATTAATTTTATAGTCGTGAAGCTCACCACCATCTCTTTTTTCACCGCCCTTGCCCACAGATCGGGTATCTCCATCTCCTCTCCCCCATCGCCACCCTTCCGCCGGGCGTCGTCTACGTCGGCGATGGACCGGCCACGGGCCAAGCGATGAGGATGGTCTAATAAGTGTAAGATGGTATGATATCATTTTCAAATTGTACCTTACATATTAATACTTGTATTACGTATCTTAAATTTTTATGAAATTACATGAATAACATAAATATGCTTTATAGTAATATAGATAATTTGATGCTTTAGATTTATAAAAAAATCAAATGAACGTAACTAAAGCAAGATAAGTTGTCAATAAACAAATGTAATGTAATAAAAATGCTCATCTGTTACTCAGACATTTATGACATCACGATAACATTGGATAACTAATCCTAGTTCTCTTGCACTTTTTTCATGTAAGCAATGATCTATATAGGTGATTTAACGTTGTTACCACCGATATCTAGGTGGGGTTTGGCTTCAAAACACAAAATGGCATACGCACACAGGGGAGGTAATGTTGCTTTGTCTCTACTTTTAGGCAGAATTAGGGGTTATCCCTAATAGATTTCAACTGAACATAACTAAACCTATTAAATATATGATAAGTTTGCTATTCTCTCCAGATCCTACAAAGAGTTTTTGTCTATAACCGAGTTTTACTAGTTATGTTTGTTTGTTAGATGTTATTCTTGATAAACCTATTAAGTATATACTAGGGATGGCAATGGGAGGGTTTGCGGCGGATATTGGTAATCTCATTATTTATCTAATTGTAAACTTATGTCTCATAGATTCATACGTAGTCTCATACATTTTGGGTACTTTGTTACTCGTTACTCACTGGGTATCGAGTAAATCAACTTAAAGATATCAGGTTTACGGTTAGTTTGTTAGGTTATCTATTGAGATTCTCAAATACATGAAATACTATTTTTTAATTTTTATGTAGTCTTATTACCTAAGATATTAAAAAAAGCTATAAAGTTCGTAGATTAGTATTTTACTATAGCACTCAAGAGAAAAGAAAAGAAGAAAAATAAAAAATACATTTTTATCGGTATGGTTTGAGTAAACGAGTATTGTAAGGTTTGGGTTATCAGGTCCTGCACAACCTAATAATGTACTGGTCTCATACCTGTAATAATTTACATACTAATCTCATACTAGGTTCTGCTTTTAAACACTTGTCCTATTACCATCCCGAATGTATCGTGTTTCATGTCACATGTGGTTTGGGTGCATTTGTGATCTTGTAATTTTTATATAGTCTTATTACCTAAGAAAATTTAAAAAAAAAGCTATAAAGTTGGTGGATTAGTATTTTACTATAGCACTCAAGAAAAAGGAAAAGGAAAATAAGAAAAAAAATATTTTGTAGGTATGGTTTGGGTAAACGAGTATGTAAGTTTTGGGTAATCAGGTCGAGCATCATCAAAAAAAGCTATAAAGTTGGTGGATTAGTATTTTACTAGTTTCTGCTTTTAAAGATGTGTCCTGTTACCATCTTGAATATTTTGTGCTTCAGGTCATACGTGGTTTGGGTTCATTTGTAGTTCTAAATTTAATAGCACACAATTAGTGGGCTTTAACCTTTTAGAGTAATACATACGATTTAGTTCTAACAAATTATTAAATACAAAGAATTCTACGTAAACGTGATTTCTAACATACTAATTTATTATATCGTCAAATAAGATATATATTTGTAAGATGGGAAATGTATTTTGAACAATAAGAGAGCTTAACTAGGATAACAAAGATCTCCTAACTTGGTGACTGATATAGTTCTAAATACTATAAAAATGCATAACCTTTGTATGATTCACTGTATATGACTTTAGCTTATAAAGCATTGAAGTCACATAAGAAACATCACATTCTAAATATTACGTTTAATTTAGTGTCAAAACCGGGTTAATTCAAAACATCTAAAAATTAGCTTTCATCATCCTAAAACCTTTCATTTTATTTAGTTTATTAATTAAATATTCTAGAAGATTGATTACACAGCTTTTTATACCCGACGTGTGTTGTGCGTATTAAGGACGGGGTAAACCGAATCTCGAACAAACGCACACATTCTAAATATTACGTTTCCGTCATAATAGTCACAACTTAACAGTTTCACCAAACATCATCATAGTAACAAAGTAACAAAGTCTTAGGTAAGCCTAAGCTTACCTAACAGTCTCACCCAACAGCTGCGAAACAATATCTGCAAACAACAGTCTCACCCAATAGCCGGATAACACGGCGGGAGGTTGACGTTAACCCCATCAAAACCCACCCCTCTCAACGACACCACACATGAGGTGGAGAAACGACAATAGGAGCGACCGAAATGGGATCTAGTCCAACAGAGCTAGAAATGTGATGCGGGCCCAAGTGTTGAAAACCGTGCCTTAATGTTTTTGGGGGCTCAAGATCGCGCAACACGAAAATGGGCATAACCTGGACTACGAGCCTCCGTTTCTGATGTGCTACCAGTCAAAACGACCGTGCCGTAGGCGGGTTATCCCGTTATTTTTCCAAAATAAGGTCTCTAAATGGGTTTTTGGGCCACTTTTATGTTTTTTTTTCTAGTTTTTCGGTTTTGTTTGGCCCATGGTTGTTTGTTGTAGGCCCGTTCGAATTTTGTCTTCTTATTTAAGTTGTCTTGGTGTAATGTGAAGGGACACTTGATCATTTCTAAAAATAACAGTTTGTCTCTTCAAATTCGAGACTTTTGGGGTCGAATTTGGGTTTGGGTGAAGAACATCACGGGTATTCGCAGAATCAACGTGTTTGAGCTTCGATTTCATACCGTGCGCTACATCAAAATGGAAGCCGGGTAGGAATGGAGGCCACCTATCCCACTACAAAGGGGCACTTAAATGCATCAACAGGTGGTATACAAAGCATGAAAATATGCACAGACAAGAAGTTAGTATACAACGCATTACAACACGTACGTGCTACTGTTTAATTTGTTTTATAATTAATCCTATCCTATCCTATTACTCTAATTTACCCTAATAAAAAGTAAACCAAGATGACACGTGTCACAATTTGGACTGTTAAAAATTTTATTTTCCCGCTCAAACTACTTTTATTTTTTTCGGTATTTAGTAATTAGTAATTAAGAGAGTAATGTGACATCCGGTAATTTTCCGTTACCAAACTCCGTTAGTTCCGTTAAGTCTTGCATACACGTGTCGTGCACACACACTAGTTGTCGTTGAACGTTGGTGACTTAATAATAATAAGTATGTTAAATTGATGGTAATTAAGTTAATAATGTGATTATTAAGTTATGCTTATGTGATTTAAATGTTAACTGTAACTTTATCGCGTAAAGTGGAAACGTGTGTATCATTTCGTGCATCTTGTGATTAGTGAGATAATTTATAAAATTAGTATTGTTGACTAATAATATTTACATTATTAAGTTAAAAACTCTCTTAAAAAGTATTTAAAAGATTAATTTGATTAAAAATACAAATTACAAGGTGTAAAGTGTAATTGTGAAAAATCAAGTTACAAAATGTAATTCCCAACCCTAAACCCCCCCCCCCCATCGGCCGCGACCAACTCTCTTCCCCCTCTCCCTTGCGAAAACCGATTGAGATCAAGCACAAACCTGCGATTTTGGACCGATTGCAAGGCATACATCGCACTAGAAGCATCCAATCTCGTTCCTTTTCGCGATTTAGAAGGTAATTTCATGTTTCTTCATGTGTTTTGTTCTAGCCGAGAGTTTGTGTGCGATTTGGATGAATTGGTGGTCAATTGATGCTTGTTTGTTGATGTTAATGTGTTTGTTAGATAGAATGCATGTCAATTAACGTCAAGTATGCAATAAAGTTTGGATTTTGGTTGTTTGTTCATATGATTATCTTTGGCCGAGAGTTTGAGGCGATTTTGGATCAAATTGATGTTGAATTTTGGTTGTTTGATGATGTAATGGTTCTAGTTAGGTTGTATACATATTAGTTAACGTTGATTTTGCAAGAAAACTTCGATTTTGATTCATGGTTCATAGGTTACTAAGAATAGTAACTTTATTTTGCATGAAATGTTGAATTGATGATGAATTGGTGTTATGGATATGCTTATGATGATGATTAGATGCTAGATGGTTGATATGAATGTTAGGAATTCAAGAATGCATGTTGTAGTTCATACCTTACTAAAGATAGTAACTTTTGGGTATGAAAGTTGATGAATCATGATAATTAGATGTTGTTGATCATGTTTAAATGTTGTCATGGATTTGGATTGGTATATAATTGATGAATTCATGAATGTAGTGTGAGTTTAATGAATTTGGGATGAACTTTCCCAAAAAGGGAAACTTTATTTGTGCAAATCCTTGAATTGGATCATTTGAGCATGTTTGGGATATTAGGACCATGCTAGTGTGTTCATGGATGGTTTCTAAGGTGATTAAATGTGTTGTTTAGGTTGTATGAATGTTGATTTGGTTTGTTACCTGTTTTGGCCTGTTTGTGGAAAAATCATGGTATGAGTCATATAGGTAAGCTACGACTTTTGTGGATTGATGATTGATTAAGAATGAACATTTTAGATGTTATGAGCATGATAATAGTTGAGATTCGCATGACTTGTATGATATCAAGTTGTATGTTGATCATGTATGATATGCTGTTGTGTTAGTATTAATGAATTATCACCTATAATGTCACCAACGGGTCAAACGGGTCAACTGGGTCAAATGTGCCTTGTCTTTCTAAACCTTGAGTTCTTTGGGTTGTAAAGCACTTAGGGTTTCATATTGATTCTGTGTACACGTGCTTATGTACTCTTGTGTTCTAGGTGACCTTTGAAGGTTGTCTTTCCCCTCTTTCTTTCAAGTTAAGCTCTAAGTTAATTCTTGCGCATCAGATGAGTTCTTGCCCCACTCATTTTACATAATCTCTTTTGGGGGAGATAGCATACTGTTGATCGCAAACGCTTTTATATATGAGTGTGTATAATATTGATATAGTGTTGTTTACCATGGAAAGTCCTCACACTTTCGGATTGTTAATATTGACTAGCGGGGAAATTTTGGGTAGTACTACTGGGTCTGACGAGCCCCACCTGTGTGACTCGAGGTCATACGGGTGCAATTTTGTCCTAACATATATTCGTCACGACCTGGTAAGTCGTGACGGGAGGCACAAACTATCACAGTCAGCTTCAATCGCGAAATCACTATGATTAATATTTTTATGTTAATAGACTAGCTATCTATTGCAATACACTACTTATGAATTGAAACTGTTTATCGGTTTACCTATTAACGCAAACTCTTGAACTCACCAACCATGTGTTGACTTGTTTAGTATGCTATTCTCAGGTTAAGGTTGCCAGTTGCCTAGGAGCACGCACGTCAGCATTGTTGAGTTGTCTACATTTGCCTTGTTTACAAATTTGGGATTATTTTCATATTAAACAATTGTGTTTGGGCGCGTATGTTTTGCGCATTCTCTTTACATACTACTTGTTTTGGGTTTTCTGGTTTTAAAAACGCTTCCTTAGTTTTTTAAACGTTAACTCTGGTTTTGTTTATTAATCATATAGAGTCGTTCTTGGTAACTAATGACTGAGATCCTGGTATGTCACGCGCCTCGCGGTAAACCCCGCACGCGGATTTTGAGGGTGTGACAGATTGGTATCAGAGCCATTGGTTATAGGGAACTAGGTTGCATACACACACTAGACTACAACCGCACAGTTGTTAGTTACTTATCGCTTACTCTCCTTACTGTATACTCATTGGCATACGCAACACGTACTTCGCAGCATGGCATCGTCGTCCAGAAATTTAGGCAAGAGACCTGCACGATCTGAGTCACCTCCTACTTCTCCCGTACCAGATAGGGGATTTAACTGGCCTCGACATCCTTATCCTCCTGGCGAGATAGACTGGGATCAGCCTTTCATACCTCCTGAGCTCGATCCTCCGCGGAACTGGGATTTCTACCCCACCTACATAAACCGTATGGCTTATAGAGAGCGTGTACCACCAGTAGCTCCTACACGACCTAGGACTAGGTCATCGACCGCCTCTGCTTTGCCTACTCTTCCTACCTTGAGCATCCCTCTCGAGCAGGCGTTTGCAGCTTTGGTAGCCACTCTAGACACGAGCGACAACGGATTAGAGGACTCACTGATGAGAACTCTGCATTACGATCTGAGATGCGTCAACTGCGTTTCCAGGTAGAGATGCTTCAGGAGCGACTCTCGATGGCCATTGGTGGACATCATACCCTGGCAGGCAACGTGGTAGCACTTAGTGGGCGCATGGACGCACAGGATCACCATAACATAGTGATCGATGATAGGTTTGCTGATTTAGAGGCATAGCTAGCAGCACTTCATATTGCTGAAGCCCCTGCACCTTTGGGGAAGACCCTAATGAGGAAGAACCAGAAGAAGATCCGGAGGAAGAACTGGATGAAGTCCAGAAGTTGGAGGCTTTCTGGCAATTAAAGATGGAAGGAATCTGAGATCGAGGTTTACACCATGAGGTCTCACGATTTGGCAACGCTTTGCCCAGGCATGATCAATCCGCCGATCAAATGAATTGAGCTTTATCAGCGTGGCTTGGTTCCGGAGATACAAAGCATGGTGACTGTTGTGAACCTCACCACTATCCAGCAGGTTATTCGATTGGCTCACAAGCTTACTGACCAAGCAGTGGAGCAGGGAAAGCTACCCAAACAGGGCGCTATGGCAAGCGTGCCTGACAATAAACGCAACTGGGACAACTCTGGCAATAAGGGATCTTTTTCAAACAACCAATCTCAGCAACATCAGCAGCAACAACAGCACACTCAGCAGCATCAGCATCCACAACAACAAAGGAGGTTTGATAACAACCGAAATTCCAATCAGCCATCCTCGGCATCGCAGGGACAAGGAGGCTATGTGGGGAAAAGTCCTAAGTGCAATCGATGCAACTACCATCACACCGGCAGGTGTGACAACTTTCGATGCCAACGCTGTGGTAAAGTTGGGCATGCGGCCAAAGACTGCCGGGGTGAACTGATGAAGAAGCCTCAACAATCACAAGAAACTCCGAAAGGTTGTTTTGAGTGCGGAAAAGAAGGCCATTACAAACGCAACTGTCCCCAACTTAAGAGGAATGGTAATAACAACAATGGAAACAACAGCAACAATAACAATGGCAACAATAATAACAACAACAATGGTAATGGCAACAACAATGGAGGCAATAACAACAATGGAGCCAAAGGAAGAGCCTTCGTCATTGGCTCAGGTGAGGCTCTAAACGATCCTACAACGGTAACTGGTAAATTTTCGGTTAATGGTTGTTTTGCTACCGTATTATTCGATACCGGAGCCGATAGAAGTTTCATGTCCACTAGGTTCTGTAGTCTTTTAAGTGATATGCCCTCAACCTTAGAATCTAAATACACCGTAGAGTTAGCTAACGGCGCACAGATTCACGTAACGCATATTCTTAGAGACTGTAAGATAGAGCTTGCTGGTCATACATTCACCATAGATCTCATGCCTATTACACTAGGAAGTTTTGATGTGGTAGTAGGCATGGATTGGCTTTCCGATAAACAAGCGGAAGTCATATGCCACGAGAAGATCATACGGATTCCCCTTGGTGAAGAAGTCCTTACGGTCAGAGGTGATAGGAGTGGTGCGGTGATAGGCATCATTTCGTTCATGAAGGCACAGAAGTTGTTACGAAAGGGTCGACTGGCCATATTGGCACTCGTCACAGATAAACAGACCGAGGAAAAGAAGATAGAGGATATCCTCGTAGTTCGTGAGTTTCCCGAGGTGTTTCTGGAAGACCTACCTGGATTACCGCCTCATCGTCAAGTTGAATTCCAGATTGAGTTGACCCAGGAGCCGCTCCAATTGCGAGAGCACCTTACCGGTTAGCTCCGAACGAACTGCAGGAATTATCCGCCCAACTACAAGAGTTGTTGGATAAGGGTTTATCCGACCGAGTTCGTCGCCCTGGGGAGCGCCAGTTCTATTTGTGAAGAAGAAGGATGGTACATTTCGAATGTGCATTGACTATAGGGAACTGAACAAGGTTACTATCAAGAATAGATATCCCTTACCTCGTATCGATGATTTGTTTGATCAACTGCAAGGATCAAGCTATTACTCTAAGATTGATCTGAGGTCTGGGTATCATCAGCTGAGAGTTCGAGAAGAGGACATCTCGAAGACTGCTTTCCGTACACGATATGGTCACTATGAATTTTTGGTCATGCCATTTGGGTTGACGAATGCACCAGCAGTATTCATGGACCTCATGAATCGCGTGTGCAAACCCTATCTTGATCAGTTTGTTATCGTCTTTATTGATGACATACTGATATACTCAAGGACCGAGGAAGAACATGAGAAGCACTTACGTTTAATCTTAGAATTACTTAGAAAGGAACAACTGTACGCAAAGTTTTCTAAGTGTGATTTCTGGATACGTGAGGTACAATTCTTGGGTCATATTGTCAACGAGAAGGGAATACATGTTGATCCTGCTAAGATTGAAGCGATAAAGAATTGGTCTGTTCCTAAGACACCAAGTGAGATACGACAATTCCTTGGATTAGCGGGATATTATCGACAATTCATTGAAGGATTCTCTAAGATTTCACAACCTCTCACAGCCTTGACTCACAAGGGAACGACGTACAAATGGGGTGAGAGTCAGGAATCTGCTTTTCAGTTGCTGAAACATAAATTGTGTAGCGCACCAATATTAGCGTTACCGGATGGTAGTGATGACTTCGTAGTCTACTGCGATGCGTCTATTCAAGGACTTGGATGCGTCCTGATGCAGCGGGATAAAGTGATAGCTTATGCCTCTAGACAGTTGAAGATTCATGAGAAGAACTATACCACCCATGACTTGGAACTGGGTGCGGTAGTGTTTGCCTTGAAGATCTGGAGACATTACTTGTTCGGTACCAAATGCATTATCTACACCGATCACAAGAGTCTTCAGCACATATTTGAGCAAAAGGAGTTGAATATGAGGCAAAGGCGCTGGGTAGAGTTATTGAATGACTATGATTGTGCTATTAAGTATCATCCGGGAAAAGCAAATGTAGTTGCTGACGCGCTGAGTAGAAAAGAGACTGCTAAACCTCGACGAGTGCGAGCTCTGCAAGCTAACGATTAGTACGCAATTACCTGAACAAATCCAGATGCTCAAACTGAAGCTCTGAAGGTAGAAAATATGAGTTTAGAAGGGTTACGGGGAATGGAAAAACAATTAGAAGTAAAAGCGGATGGATTCGTTACTTCATGGATAGACTATGGGTACCTCTACACGGAGACCTGAGAGACTTGGTGATGAGTGAGGCTCACAAGTCCAAGTATTCTATACATCCTGGATCTGACAAGATGTACCACGATTTGAAGGCGCACTATTGGTGGCCTAACATGAAAGCAGATGTAGCTACTTATGTGAGCAAGTGTCTGACCTGCTCAAAGGTGAAAGTGGAGTATCAGAAACCATCTGGTCTACTACAACAACCCGAGATCCCTATGTGGAAGTGGGATCAGATATCAATGGATTTTATTACTAAGTTACCTCGTACTTCTACTGGTTGTGATACAATATGGGTTATCGTGGATAGATTAACAAAGTCTGCTCATTTCCTAGCGATAAAGGAAACAGACAAGATGGAGAAATTAACTCGACTCTATTGAAGGAGATCGTTTCGAGGCATGGAGTACCGATCTCAATTATTTCTGACCGCGATTCTCGTTTCACATCACACTTCTGGCAGTCGTTGCAGAAAGCTTTAGGTACGCGATTGGATATGAGTACTGCTTATCATCCACAGACTGATGGTCAAAGCGAGCGTACTATACAGACTTTGGAGGACATGTTACATGCTTGTGTGATTGACTTCAGGAATAACTGGGAAGTTCACCTACCATTGGTGAATTTTCTTACAACAACAGTTATCACACTAGCATAAAGGCAGCACCTTTTGAAGCTTTGTATGGGAGAAAGTGTAGATCACCAGTTTGTTGGGCTGAAATTGGTGATAGTCAATTAACGGGTCCTGAGTTAGTACACGAGACAACTGAGAAGATTGTTCAGATAAGAAACCGCATGGCCGCAGCGCGAGACAGACAGAAAAGCTATGCTGATAAGCGACGGAAACCTTTAGAATTTCAAGTTGGTGACAAAGTCTTATTGAAGTTCACCATGAAAGGCGTAGTTCGGTTTGGTAAGCGAGGAAAGCTAAATCCAGATACGTTGGACCATTTGATATAGTGGAAAGAATTGGTCCAGTGGCCTATTGACTAGCCTTACCTGATTCATTGAGTGGAATCCATTTGATAGTGGAAAGAATTGGTCCAGTGACTTGTTTAGTATGCTATTCTCAGGTTAAAGTTGCCAGTTGCCTAGGAGCACGCACTTCAGCATTGTTGAGTTGTCTACATTTGCCTTGTTTACAAATTTGGGATTATTTTCATATTAAACAATTGTGTTGGGACGCGATGTTTGCGCATTCTCTTTACATACTACTTGTTTGGGTTTTATGGTTTTAAAAACGCTTCCGCGGTATTTTAAACGTTAACTCTGGTTTTGTTTATTAATCATATAGAGTCGTTCTTGGTAACTAATAACTGAGATCCTGGTATGTCACGCGCCTCGCGGTAAAACCCCGCACGCGGATTTTGAGGGTGTGATAGTAATTTATTCACTTTTTTAGGACTACCATTTCTAAAATTTTATTTAGAGAAATATTCAATGTTTCTTTGATTTCTCATTTACAAATAAAAAGATATCATAAATATTATACACTAGTATAGAAACTCGTGTAGTATACAGGTTAAATAAAAATAATAAATTAATAGGTATTTAGTAAGATTAAAAATCATAAATATTTATGAGTAAATCACTATTTTAGCCCTGTGGTTTTGGCATTTTAACCCTTTTAGTCTTAAAATAATCTTTTGACTTATCAAACCTCGAGGTTGCATTTTGCAACGATTTTGGCCCTTAAGACTAACGCTGTTAATTCATTTGTTAAGTATAATGGTATTTTAGTCTATTTACATCTTAAGGGCTGTATATGTAAATTACAAAGTTCGTTTAATAATTAAGGGGCTAGTTATGTAACTACTTAAATTACCAAAACAACCCCCACCCCATTTTTTATTCTTTATTAAACGAACTTTTTTAATGCATATGTTGAGAAAATGTTTTTTTAAGTTTTTTTAACTTTTATTGTAATTTATTTCTGTTATATTTACAATTATTAATAATAAAGCATGCCTTGAATATATAAACAAACACGTCTTTTTAAAGCTTTTCTTTTTATAAACTTCTTTTTTTAAATCGTTTGTTTTTTAAACTTTTTTTTAAATTATTTGTCCCTTTTAAATCTTTTGTTTTATTATATAATGCAAGTTAGATATTTTTTATTGTTATTTTATTTTTTTCTTTATATGATTATTAAACACGTTTTAAACATAAAATAAATACTTCTTTTTAAAATCATTCGTTTGTCAAAGTTTTTTTTCAAAATATTTCTTTTCATTGTACAATACAAGTTAGAAATTTTTGAAACATAGCCATTGCAAAAATAACCATTAGAAACATAGCTATTGCTATAATAACCATTAGAAATATAGTCGTTGCAAATATATATTGTATTGTATAATTTACTTATAGCCATTAGAAAAAAAAAAACAGTTTAAAAAAAGAACGATTTTAAAAATCCCAGTTTTTTTACAACGAACAATTTTAAGCAAACAAACGGTTTAAAGAAAGAAGTTAAGAAATGAACAGCTTTTTTAAAAAAGGAGCTGTAATAAACGAAGATTTAATTTTTTTTGAATAAACCAACACGTATAAACAAATAAACGATTTAAGGAAATGAATGATTTAAAAGAAAAGTAAGAAAAATGAATTATTTAAAGAATTTTATAAATACAAAAGCTTTTAAAAAGACGTATTTTTGTAAATAAAACTTGTTTTAATAACGAAAAAACAATAAATAATAAAAAAAAAAATTAAAACAAAACATTTTTGGGTATATACAAATAAAAAACTCAATTTCATAGAAAAGGAAGAATGGGGGGGAGTTGTTTTGTTAAATTGAGTAATTAATAATAAGTCCCTTAAACATTAAAAAGTTTTTGTGATTTACATAAATAGCCCCTATGTTGTAAAAGGTTCAAAATACCATTATACTTAACTGAAAAAAGTAACAGAGTTAGTTGTAAGGGTTTAAATCATTATAAAATGCAACCTTAGAATCTGGTATATAAAAAGATTTCTTTTTGGACTGAAAGGGTTAAATAGCTTAAACCACAGGGGTCAAAATAGTAATTTACTCAATATTTCTAAGATGAATGTAACGCCCGCCTCCTGGCACACCCTGGGGAGCGTTACGCATCAGATATACAGAACCACATAATCTAAATTCACAACGGAAGTATAACTTTGATTAATATCATAGCGCACTGTACATCTGGCAGATTAGATAATACATTACATCAATTTAACTGGAGATCCAAATCTTCAATTACTGCTCTAGACCTCTATTTCTCATAAGCTAGCCTATAATCTTCATGTACTGGAATCATTTGGCACCTAGGATGTGTGTCCAAAAGAAAGATTTGAGACTCAGCATAAAGCTTGTGAGTTCATGAACATATCATTCTTCAAAATTCAAAACATATTGATATTGACTATTGCATCAAGCAGATACAACCATGGCAAACAGATAAGAACAGAGTAAGCATAGTATAAATTCACATAACTAGGCTATATATACAAACTCCACTGGCTAAAAC
This sequence comes from Flaveria sonorensis, assembly GCA_025506505.1. Lineage (NCBI taxonomy): Eukaryota > Viridiplantae > Streptophyta > Magnoliopsida > Asterales > Asteraceae > Flaveria > Flaveria sonorensis. The sequence continues at coordinate 62,868,607 of CM046423.1, forward strand.
AGAATCATACAAGCAGCCCTCAAGCATCCTATCAAGTATTGTCACATATCACAGATGCCCAACAGTTGATAATCACTCCTAATACAATCAGGTAATATCTTAAGGTCCTGATACACTTTAAGTATTCCTAAGTTAGGTAATGACAAAACTAACTAGTTATTGTTATGGTTGGATATTGGTTTACGCTACCTTGTTTAAGCATGGGTGATCAGTCCATGCCTAACTAAGGCTAGGCTGCCCAAAACCCATCACTAACAATAACCTAACGCCTAAATAATAATACTAATAATACTAAAACTACTTTTAATAATAATAATAATAATCTAAAATCTAAAATAAATAATAATTAACTTGACATAAACTTAAACGAGAACATACCTTAAAACTATCTACGGCAATTTGATGTAGAGTCTCCCTACTCGCGCTCCTACCCGAGCTCCAAAAACGACTAATAACAATACACAATGGGGTATCAATTACTTGGGATTCTCTTTATACTAGAGCATTCTCAAGAAAACTTATAATCTAAATTCAACCTTTAGGTCTTTATTTATAAGAAAGCAAGCAGACAGGTGAAAAAGTTAAGCAGGCGATGTTGGAGGTAAAATTGACGTGCCTGCCTGCTAGCTTAATTATTTTTTTTAATATTATTATTATTATATCATTATAATTAATTCAGCTGTTTATTTTATTTTTGTCTTATAACTTTTTAAATATAACATCTTATAAAATTTCAAATATGTCGTTGAGACGCTCTTATTTTTCTACGAGTCAACCCAAGTTTCGTTAAAAACGGAGCACATTTAAATATAATATATTATTATATTATATACTATTGATAATACTTTGTAAATCGACTTTATGTATAATTTTTAACATTAGCTACATCTAATATTAGTAGGTTTCTCTATTAATATTTATACGTCTAAATAGTGTATAATATGGAATGAATAAATTATAAATAAGAACTGTAAGTAATAAATAAATTAATTGAACATGAAAATAATATTTCAATTCATAAAACATCCGAAAATTTATTGTATACAACATTTGATGTTTTGTTGGTGATTTTTTTCATTATCTAATATTAATAGTTTTAATCTCTATCTACTTTTAACTCAAGATAATGCAACATAGAGCTGGCCATGATCCTGTTTAAAAACAAACCAACTTTAAATAGCGATTGTCCTTGGCTCTTGTTTATTGTTATTACAAAACACACTCCTAACAGGAACTGTTTTCTTTGAAATTTAAAAGAAATCCTTTTGTCTGAGGGTGTTAAAGTCAACCGTGGAATAAAAGTGCAATTTTCAATATTACTTCCAGATACATCAAAACAATTTGCAACATATCAAACGAATTACAATCAAAAATAATAATATGGTAGTACACATAAAAAAATAAAGAAATCTAAAAAGTAGAAGCATGTAATACCTCTTCACAGATGGATTGTTAAAGCAGATCACCTTCAAATCAAAAAAATGAAAGTAAAATAATATTAATCCAAAATACAATTGTAGACATAATAGGTTAAATCATAATCGCGGAGGATAAAAGCTCAAATATAACAAAAAACAAATACATTTTGTTGAAGAAAACTTGATGAAACCGAAGCCAAAATGACTTCATTTCCAAAAAGATACCAATGAATTCCTTCAAATTGAAGAGGAGTCGATGAAAAAATCTCGTAACTTTTGTCAAGATTCGAATATAAACCAAGTATTTAATGGAAACACACAATCAAGGAATCGATTTCAGAGATGAAGAAAAATTGTAAATGATTTCTATAGCTTTTGTTGATGAATTATTTGAAAAAAGAAGAACTATCGGGTATAATTTAATTTCTAAAAAAAGATGTGCTCTAATTTAGGATTATATTTCCAGATTTTTCCAAAATATCTCTTGTATCAGAAGTTGACTTTTAGTCAAATGAACCTAGACTAACACTAAGAACTGATACATATTTAGCCGGGAAATGAAAAAATTAGAGGCTTAAGAGAATGACACGTGGCACTAAAGTTATTGTTTTTAATAAGTATAGATATTTAAATGGTCTCTTACGACACTAAAACTCGTCTAAAACTTTAAATTTAAAATAGTCATTTCACTCATTACTTACTCGTTTAACAATATACAAAATGTAAGTTTATATTCTTTTATTTTAACTATTACATTTGACCCTGCAACTCGGGATATTACATTCTTCCCTCCTTAAAAGAATTTCGTCCTCGAAATTCGAAGGTTACCCGAAGAGTTGAGGATATTTGGCTTTCATTTCTTCTGTAAATCCCCAAGTCTTTCAGACTCTTTTCTAACCTTACCACTCGACAATACTAATGGATTATCTTTTGAGCTAAGATTCCTACATTGTTGATTAATAACTTGTCACGTTAACCACCGTATCTTCATTTCTTAGAATTACTTTAGCGCAAAAAGTGATCAAATCATATCAAACTCTTGTTATGCGAACTCTAATATACTCCTACATTATATTGCTTAGGATTTTAATGCTCAAGGAAAGTCTACTACTATTGTGCCTCGGTAGTTTTTTTATAAACATAAGGTTCTCTAGTTTACTTGATATCTTAGTTTCTTTTGGAAACCCTATTATAATTTGAAGTGAAACGATAACTCTCTCAAATGTAGTCAAGATAGGCACATCTTAATGTGAGATAATTGAGTTTGGCAAATATTTCTATATTATAGTTTGATAGATAGGTAGAGAGTGTACTAATTTGGTAAGCCTATCATCCACTAGCTAGAAGGTGTCATATCCATAATTTAATCATGAAATTAACATAGTCTATTGGTTATCTTTCATTTCTATTAAGAGATTTAAGCTTGTTGTATCAGTTAGACAATTTCTAATGTTTCAACCATAATCCTTTAGTAGATAAAGAAATTTTCCTGCACGCCTGAAGTCTTAAGATACTATCACTTCTATCTCTTAATAGTTTTCGTCTGCAATCCTTCATTGCTTCTTAATGTGATTTTCCATTAATGATTTTTTCTGTACATGTTTCAATTTAGTCTAAGAGGTTTATCTTAATGTTATTGTAGAGATATTCAATTTTAGTGATTGGGCCCATTCTTGTTTATAAAGTGTACCAGCGATTAACTTGCTCTTTCCTAGATGGTATCGTATATCATATGTTGCCTTACAATTCCTTTTCACTTTCACTAGTGTTTTAGAAAAACTTAAATAAATCTCCAATAATAATCTTCAAATCCCAAAATCTTTAAAATCATGTGAATTTTTTAATTACTTATTAGCATGTGTTACTTGTTTGTCCTTACTCATTGAACATATGGCCTATAAATTAACTTTACATATTTAAGATTTATATTCCAAGAATTAACGTAAAGTTTTTCTTGCTATGCAATCTAGAATTTCTCTAAGAATATCTTCATGATCTCTTTATCCTTAGAATGTATATCAGAATGTCATCGTAGTAGATGATAATAATTACCCAAGTAAGGTTTATAAACTTTGTCATAGGATTTTATGAATATCTCAGGTTCACTGGTCAATTCGGATAGCATCATCAATAATTTATAAAGATCTTATCATGTTCAAAAATTAGTCTTATGTATGTTTTCAAACCTTTTGTTTCTTCACAGTGTTCATGGCATATGCTAGATCAATAATGTATCATTTTCTTGAAAATTTATGGACTTGAGTCATAGTGATAATGCTTTCTACTCCGTCATCGATACTAACATTTTTTTGGCAATCTAAATTATACCATTCTTCTATCTGACGTGACTTATACTTAGTTAAGGTTTGCTAGTCGATTTCTCTAACTACCTAAATTCTTTGGTATCCATAGGTATAAGTCAATAGAAATCAAGTTACCATTCAAGCTTATCATACGATTCTTAATGATGTCAACTATTGTTTTGTCTCCCATTAGTCATTCTACTTGTGAAGGTATGGTGTAAGGTTTGAGTTTCTTAATTATATAGGGCTAAAGATAGTTGATACTAAGCTTTTGTTCATACCAATGTAATCTTTTTGATTAAAATGAATATAATGCGAATTAGATCTAATTGGTTAATGTAGTCATAAATGTCTAAGACAACTTTCATTTGACTAGCACTCATGTGCATCTATAGATCCCTTGTTATCAAAAGTGAAGGGTTGCACGTCATGAGAATTTTTATATTTTTTTTATTATTTTTCTATTTTCTAGTTTCTTTATCTACTATCTTTGTTGTAGATAACAAGAAACTAGTCTATAGTTTGTTTCCTACTTTCTCTGGATTAAATCTTGTTGAGTGGCAGTGATAATCTTGACAACTTGAGTACAAAGTTTTGTATTTTCCTTGTATCTAATTGTACCTTTACAGTTACTTATATTCGTTCTACATTGGATCACCTTTGGCCTTCTAACTTACCTTCGGGTCATACTTGATACTAATTCTAATATTTTAGGCTATTATCCTTTCTCAATACACTATTCATCATTTTATATTTATCTTATCTAAAATCCTTGTTGAATACAATACAAAATTTAAGTATTTGATAATGTCCATTTAGCTCCTATGTTTATATTCCATTTGATCACTAATATTATCTTATTAAGATGCATGTATTATGACTTATTGTAAATCACCATATAAAATCTAAGCATAATCGTCAATTTACCTTACACGAATATACTAGCTTTCCTCATTATGTATCATAATGCAGCGTCTAAATATGAGTGACATCCTTCTTGGTCATTCGCCTTCACTTGCTTACTTAATCATCCAATTCTATAATTATTTAACTATAATTAATTGTGAATTACTTTGCATGGTCACTATTGTTCTATTAGACTAATTGACATGAGACTATCTAGAAGTGTACGCCTTCAACAATGTCTAGTTAACACTACCAATCTACTTCTTAAGTTTAGGCAAACATAACAGCTAACAAACCAAAATACAATTTGAAAAGTAAATTCTTAATGACATTAGCTAAATATGATTAACCTTTTACATTATTCAATGTTCTAGTTATTTTCTATTTATACTTAACACATTAACTCCTCTTATCTGTCATAATGCTACTTGGTTTATTTGGCAAACCTGCGTAGTCTTCTCAACTTAGTTTAAGTTTAGACACTAACTGATACATAATTCACTTAAACTATGGCTATGATACCAACTTGTAACGCCCGCCTCCCAGGGCACATCTAGGGAGCGTTACGCATCAGATATACAAAAACACATAGTAATCTAAATTCACAGCGGAAGTCTAACTTTGATTAACATCATTGCATACTGTACATCTGGCAGACTAGATAATACATTACATCAATTTAACTAGAGATCCAAATCTTTAATTACTGCTCTAGACCACTATTTTCTCATAAGCTAGCCCGTAATCTCCACGTACTGCAATCATTTGGCCACCTAGGAGTGTGTGTCAAAAAGAAAAAGATTTGGGACTCAGCATAAAGCTTGTGAGTTCATGAACATAGCATCATCAAAATTCAAAACATATTGATATTGACTATTGCATCAAGCAGAACAACCATGACAAACAGATAGAAATAAAGTAAGCACAGTATAAATTCACATAAACAGGCTATGTATACAAACTCCACTGGCTAAAGCAGAATCATACAAGCAGCCCTCAAGCATCCTATCAAACTTGCCACATATCACAGATGCTATTGATAGTCAATTCTTTATTATTACCAATTATCAAAACATCACATCCCATTTTAGAAAACGGTTCAGAGGAACTCACCTGTTTATAGCTGCTCAATAGTTGATAATCACTCCTAGTACAATCAGGTAATATCTTAAGGTCCTGATACAGTTTAAGTATTCCTAAGTTAGGTAATGACAAAACTAACTAGTTATTGTCATGATTGGATATTGGTTTACGCTACTTTGTTTAAGCATGGATGATCAGTCCATGCCTAACTAAGGCTAGGCTACCCAAAACCCACCACTAACAATAACCCTAACGCCTAAAATAATAATACTAATAATAATAAAACTACTCTTAATAATAATAATAATAATAATAATAATAATAATAATAATATAATAATATAATAATAATAATAATAATCAAAATCTAAATAAATATATAATTAACTGACATAAACTTAACCGAGAACATACCTTAAAACTATCTACGGAATTTGATGTAGAGTCTCCCTACTCGCGCTCCTACCCGAGCTCCAAAAACGACTAATAACAATACCCAATGGGGTAATCGATTACTCGGGATTCTCTTATACTAGAGCTTTTGCAAGAAACTTATAATCTAATTCAACTTAAGGTCTCTATTATAAGCAAGCAGGCAGGCAGGTGAAAAAGTTAAGCAGGCGATGTTGGAGGAAAATTGACGTGCCTGCTAGCTTAACAATTTTTTAATATTATTATTATTATATCATTATAATTAATTCAGCTGCTTACTTTATTTTTCTCTTATAACTTTTTAAATATAACATCTTATAAAATTTCAAATATGTCGTTGAGACGATCCTATTGTTCTCTACGAGTCAACCAAAGTTTTGTTAAAACGGAGCACTTTAAATATAATATATTATTATATTTATATATATTTAAATGATCTTTACGACACTAAAACTCGTCTAAAACTTTAAATTTAAAATAGTCATTGCACTCATTACTTACTCGTTTTAACAATATACAAAATGTTAAATTCATATTTCTTTTATTTTAACTATTACATTTGACTCTGGAACTCGGATGTTACATGAAATATGATTGAAAATAATATAATTAACAACTATTTTAGGTAATACAAATAATAAATACTTTTTCAAACTTTCATTTTTAAAATAGTTTTGCTTTAAAAATTACTTTTTTAAACACTTTAAGTTTTTAAAACTACTTTTTTTAAAAAAAAATGGCATTTTTGAAGTTTAGTACTAAAAAACTTCGAATTCATAAATTTTCAATTAAAACAGTTTATGTTTTTTAGTAAAAGGAAGCATTTTTGATTTATCAAAAAAAAATTATAATTTGGAATATAAAATATATATAATATATATAATTACTATTTAATGTATCATTAAATACTTAACTTTATTCTACTCACGACATGTTAAATACTAGTGGAGACTAGGTGGACATTGTAAAAATATGTCATGTGGCTTGTACACATTTTGCTTTATTAGTATAGACTAGGTTAGATACCCGTGTGTTACACAGGTTAAAATAAAAAATTATATAAAAGATTATATGCTGTAGATGACATATCAATAAAACTATTATCAATAAATAAAAGGATATAAACAATAACATAAAAAGATATAAACAATACATAAAAGAAAAAAAAGATTTTATTATCAATAAATATACAAATTTTTAATATATCTTTTTAAATATTTTAGTTTTTAATAAGAAATAGCTACAAATTAGTCTTATTAAAGTGTTTTTAATAAAAAGTTATTTATTTCTAGAAAGAAATTATTTTAATATTATAATATTAAATGAGAGTCATTGGAAAAACTTTTTTAAAGTCAAGATTTTTAATACAACTGTAAATTTTTGTGATGATAACAACGAACAATACTAGTGGAGCTTAGGTGAAGATGATGGTGAACATGCTAGAAAATGATTATGTGGCTTATAGTTATTTCGATTGATTAGAATAGATTTTGAAACCGTTAGTCAGTTCAGTAACTAAAAATAAATACAAATTTGTATTTGTATTTTTTTTACTATCCAACTCATGTAAAATACGAGCCCTTTAAGACTAGTATAGTATAATATAATTAGAAAAAAGAAACTATTAGAAAATCGGTTTGTCTCGATCTCTTTCAAATACACTTTTTTCAAGTTTTATTAAATTTAACACAGAAAAACACAATCCTCACATTTATATTAGACTAGTATAGTATAATATAATTAGAAAAAAGAAACTATTAAGAAATCGGTTTGTCTCGATCTCTTTCAAATACTTTTTTCAAGTTTTATTAAATTTAACACAGAAAAACACAATCCTCACATTTATAAATTGCAAATCAAATCGCGACTCCTAATATATTGTTATGTTTATTTTTGTATGATAGATGCATTCGGTAACATGTTAAACGGTAATAACTAAGATGTCTAAAATACATATAATTAAACAAGTAAATAGACATTATTACATATATTAACCTATATATGAAAAAGTTGTGTGATCAGCAATCGGTTTAGCTGTGTTTGTGGTTTGACCACACAATTTTATGACTTCGCATCCCCCCCCCCCCCCCCCCCCCCCCCCCCCCCCCCCCCCCCCCCCCCTCCAATATGAGTTTAAAGAGAAAATCATGGTGAAGCCTTAGAGAAAGGTCTCTTGTATAGCGCCACCATCCACGGCCACCACTATCGCATGGCCACGCTGTCACTATCACGGCCACCACCGTCGCACGGCGACCCCGCGACTGTCGTGTCATTGTTGTTGCATCGCGTCGCACCATCTCCATCTCCCATAACTATAGCGACTTCGCAATCATCGCACCACCATCACTGCACCGCAACTGTCGCACCGTCGCCGTCAACCATCACCGCTGCCGCAGCCTCCATCGGTGCTCGCCACCACTACCAAAAAATTCCTAAAAGCTTAGCCATGGTAATGGCGGTTTTGAACTCCCTTAAACATCCTTCTTTCCCGATCTACAACATGCAACAACCGTTTCTGGTTATTATTGGTTTGGATGGTGGTGGTCTTGATGGTGGGGGTCTTGATTTTGGTGGTTTTGATGGTGGTGCTTTTGATGGTCGAGCTTTTAACAGTGGTGGTCTTAATGGTGGTGGTGGTCTGGCCACCTCTCTTGCTCCTTCTCCATCTATCTACTTTTAGGGTTTTTGAATGTTGGTGTTTTTTGGTAGCGGTTTTGGGTTATCATCCTATATATGAATAAAGGATGGTGATCAGCAGTTAGTTTAGTTGTTTTTTTCAATGCGATTTGCTCTTGGCTCCACCTTGCCTTGGATACCTCTTGATCTTGCACTTAGTTTATTAATCTAGGTTAGTGTTTTCAATAGGCTGTGATGAGTTCATGGGTCTGAAAAAAATGAAAATTGAGGATATTGTTAGGCGTGAAAGGGTTGGTGGATGGCAGGTTATTGCCTACAACCTGCTCTCCAGCCGTGGTGGAGTCATAGCTTTGCACACTCTAAGCCTGACATTAAAATGGGAAATTATTGATTTTAATAGCCTCTGTTCGGGTCTTTGTACTGTTGATATAAACTGTTGTGTTTCTATGTGATGTTATGTTTAAACTTAAAAAAATCATATAGAGTAAATGTTGATACTCTTGGTTTCTTTAAAAGGTTTTGTTTTGTTTAGGCAACTGTTTTGAATACTGTTGCTAACCTGTTTATGTATTTGCAAAGTGGTTCTTTGAACCATAGTTGGCAGCCGTGACCACAGCCACCCTCTATAGTTTGTTTATTGAATCCTACGATTTAAATGTGATGGTTTTTTGATAGGGCTGTAATGAATAGATGAATCTGCCTAAAAGTTAGGTAAAGATAATGGTTTGGCGTATTGGTGATGAAAGATGGTTGTGCCTTGGTTGATTTGGGACATGTTCTGACCCGTTTGATAGGCGATGACGATGAAATAGAAACGGTCATTGTTTTGGCGTGGCAGATGCATTATTTGCAGCCACAATAAACTATTGTTTCCGAGCATTTAATTAAAAATAAAGTCTTTTGATTACCTAACCTACGTCATGTTCGACCCCGTCGCGAAACGCGGTCGGAAAAAAACTATTATATATGAGTAAAAAACATCCATGAATAGTAAACTTTTGGTTTTTCAATTTAACCCCAAAGCTGTGTTTGTATTCGGGTTTGTCGATGCGATGCTTACTTTTACAATGGAGTATGCTTTTGGGTTTTACGACGGAGTGACGGTCGCTTTTACGATGAAGTACGGTGTTTATAACGGAGTACACTTTTGAGTTTTACAACCGAGTGACGTTCACTTTTACGACTAGGTACGCATTAGGGTTTTACGGCATAGTGAACGTTGTTGGTTTTTTATTTGTGTTTTGGATTGTGTTGTTGTTGACGACTCGAGTTCGAGTTGTGCTCAACACAGATTTTTGTGCATTTTTGTTTCGGTTTTTCTCTGTTGTTTTGGGTTTTTAAGAGTATAAACATTATTGTGATCTGGTTTTGTAATCAGGTTTCTTGATGTCTTAAGTTTTATGGGAATGACAGTTATTGCTACGTGTTTTGTTGTCTACGTTTTGATATTTAAGATTGTGGTAGAATTCCCGTTGCAAGACGCAACGCGACGGTAGAAGTATCTAGTTAAAGATAAATATAAAAAGAAAATTTATAAGCAATATGTTAACATATAGTTGGTATTATATACACTATACATACAATTTAGATATTATGAAGTATTTATACATAGTGTACTAGGGACTGATATATCATTTTATTAACTTGTATAAAGACCTTGAAAAGTAACATCATGACACTCTTTAATTTAATTAGATCTACATTTTGTATCATATATTTATTTATTAGTTTTTTCGTCACGTTGTACTTTTTTGCTTTTTTAATCTTATAAATTTTAGAATTATTCTTTACTAAAATTACGAATACACATTTACAACGTGCTCATTTTTATCTATGTTTTGATATAAATTCCATATAAGACGTAATTGGACATCATAATTTACTAGTTATCAACACACGGATATACAAATCATTAAAGTTGATTAGATGTTTTCACTTTTTGTAGTTTCTGTTTTTTTTTCAGCTTCAAATATATAACTTTTATAAAGTCTAAATTTGTACATGCTTATTTTATATATGTTAATCCAAATTTGTACCTCTGTGAGTTTTTAACAATTTGTTTTTATATAAAGTTCAAGATATTATTAAGGTATTGTTGTAAGAAATACGTATTTGCGATAGTTTTGTTATATAAAATATTGAATGTTATCAACGACGTACATGTTTTGGTTTCTTTACCTTCAACGCGTGGGTTCACGACGAAGTTTTGACATTAATTTTTTTTTCATGGTTTTATATCTCTGTCGTACGTGAAGGTATTAAAATTTTAAATTAAGTGATCTAAAATATATATAAGACTAAAACAAATAATGATATTCAAACTAAATATAAAAATAGAAAATTTATAAACCATTGAAACTTTAAACTAAAACTATTTTAAAGTTTATATTTAATCTTCAGTCTATATTAGAACGTATATAATGTTTATTGGATAAGAATCTTTAAAGGGCCAATTCATTTTTAACTACTTAAAGGTACCCATCAAAAGAGGGCTCTTCTCATGTGCAACCCTTGACTTTTTCCCTAAAAAGGAAACATGGCCAACCAAAGCCATGGGTTTTGGTGGTCTCCTTCCACCTATGCTTCTTATATTCAAAACACATAGCAGTAATTTGTATGGTAGGGATGCTTTTATATTAAAATAATAGAAACAAATTATATATTATGTTATATTCATGTTATATGTGACTGCCACTCCCTTATCTATTTAGGTTCATGTAACTATTTTCTATCAAGACCGGCTTAAAGGGGCATGTTAGGCTATTTTATAAATGCGTATTAACTTTTTACTCGTGTATAAACATCAAAAATCATTAATTTAGGCAAAAGAATACAACACATGATAATTATGTCGTTATAACTTTATTTCACGTGTCTGCTTCATATTAATTATGCTACATGGATTTTTGTCAACATATCGTTTTCATTTCTTCGTTTTCTTCTTCAAAATTTTCGTAACCCATTTTTCAACGGAAATAATTGGTTAATATCATATATGTGTTAAAACATAAGACTTGTTTGATATCTATACCACCAAAAGTAGACTAATAGTCATTTATAAACGACTTTTAAGCAGATGTTTCACGTCATCCAAAAATAGATCTTCAATAGTCACTTCAGTTCATTTAGTACAAGGAAAAATATTGCCATTCTAAATCTACAATATCAATGACTAGCAACTTTACATGTTTGAGAAGGAGAAATAGAAGCCATGCTTCACTTATTATATATAACCCATTTGCAAGTGTAGGTGGGGTTCCCCACCGGCACGTGACGTGTCAACTTGTGATTAGTCCGTTTTTGTCTTTTCTTTTCTTTTTTCTTTTACGTGATTTTTCGGTCCAAATACCTTTGTTTTGGATTATAGGAAAAAAAACAGTGTAGAGCGGCTGGTATTTTCTTGTCATTATACGCGCTTTGGTGTGCTTTGTCGCAGCTTCGAGTCTTGTTCCTAGCGATTTTTTTGGGGGTTTTTTTAATGCCTTTAATACGCTTTTTTAGTTAAAATTATTTTATTTAAATTGTTATGCGACAACGTGTGGTAAAAATTATCAATTTCGTGTTTTGTTTTGTAGGTGACTGTGTGTTTTAAAAAAAAAAGTGTTTTTTTTACAATTTTTTTAACAAAGTTTTTAATGTTATGTTATGTTATGTTCGCACAACCAAGTATTAGTGTCATCAAGGCAACACGTACGCATAACGAATTCCGACGTTGGTTACGAAATTTGCAACGTATCATCCATCACCTTAATTTAATCGTACGGTCCCGCCGCATCATGCGGGGTGAAGGACTCGTTTCACTTAATTAGTAGATGGTCACTTCATCTTCAAGAGACGTCCACTTCATCATCAACCATTTCATGGACATTAAATTTTTTTCTTAATTGTTCTAAATTTCTTTTTCATTTTAGCAACTTTTTTAACGATTTATTTTGGTAGCTAATTTTGCGATTAGTATTGTTATGATAGCTAATTGTGGAATTGTTTTGCTTTGGTCACTAACCTGGTTGCTAAGGTTGCGACCATTTTTGTCAGTGATAAATTTCGGTCGCTTTTGTCATTATTGTGGTAGATATCATATCTATTTTTTTTTTTAAATGTATGAACTTAGACTCGACAAATAAGATAAAACGCGAAAAGAGATACTAACCATACAATTTTCATATAAAGACACAAGAAAAAGTTTGTCTACGAATATTATTATAACGGTTTTATTTTAATTTGTTTAATGGACCGTTGTAAATAAAGTTTTTTTTTTTTAAATTCATATTATTTATTGTTACTAAAAAGTTGTCAAAAAGTATGATTCTTATTACCTTTAAATGAGTATAATTACATGTATTTATGTTATATCGTATATGTAATTTAATTTGAATGACTTGAGAACTTATATATAATTTAATTCAGATGACTTAGAAAGTTGTTAATTTTATATGAATGACTAGAAAAAAAAACTACATATAATTTAGACCATCCATAAGGCTAATAAAACCCATATTAACCAATGAGCCTTAGCCCAACCGGTTAATATGAGATACCCATAACATATAAATAAATGGAGGTTATGGGTTCAAGTCTCACTTTAAACAAAATATTCAGAGTTGAACCAGGGGGTTTTCTCAGCAATGAGTTTCCTCCTGAGGGGTTGGGGTGCGGTTCTGACTGGAAAAAAGATAGGTGGGCCCAATTAAAATAACACATATCCTCCGAAGCAGAGTCGCACATTTGCCATTTAAAAAAAACATATTAGTCTACCATCACATCAGATTTCATTTGATAAACACTTATTTTTTCTTCAACTCTAAAGACATTCTTATAAATCCATAATTTTCCACTTCATCACTACTTTTTATTTATTTCTCACAATAAATTTATTTTCAGTAAATATTAGTCGTCTGTGAAACGATGCTGATCTATTGTTATACCTATTGTTATACCATAGATATGAACTTATTCTTAAGATATTTATGACAAACATGAACCTCATCCAAATTCTACTTTCAACTTAAGTAATCACAATTGTGCAACGAGAAACCTAAACTCCACGCGTGTATATACGATATATATTTTTTTCATAATATTTTCATGTAAGTAGCATACATCTTAAGTCCCAAGTATAATCAATCAGAACTAAAAGATATTTGGTTCAAGATTCTCAATGGAGGAGCAATGAATTGCTCATCACTCTTTACATATTATTCTATCTTCCAAACAAATACTCATCGTCTTTCTTGTGGTGGTTACATGCAAGTTAAATTCCTTCAAATTTTTGGGGATTTGCTTTTTCCATTTTCAGCTTTTTAATCACAAAGAATAATTTTCTTTTTTACATTCTTTAAACATTTCAAGAAAGTATTTGATTTCTGGTCGCTTTAGCATATGGGTTTATTCGAAAGAGAAGTGCATATATGCTAAAAACAATATATCAATGATTGAGTATATCATTCATTTATCTTAACCTCTATAGAACATCATATGTTTAGATGGGACATATGTATTTAATTATACTAGTATAGTATCGCGTATATTACACGGATTAAATAAAAAAATATTAAATAGTTTGTTATAAAACTTTAAAAATTATAAAATGATATTCTTAAATAAGATGTGATTGAGTTCACTTCAAGTAAAAACAACAATAATATCATTTTAAATTTTCGTTTAATAAGGTTGTGTTTTTTTAATTGTTTTTAAAACTTTGTTTTTTTTTTATTTCATTTAAATAGAGATCATCCTTATAAACTTAGAAAAAAAAACGGTTTCAAAATAGTTCGTATTTTTGAAAAATATGTTTGGTTAAGAAAATTTTTGTATCTAACCTCATGATTTTACATACATATAACACTAACAAAATTACGGGGGGCGGTTGCCCCTTAACCTTTTACCTAGGTCCTGAGTACAATTAACCTTTTCGATTACATACTTCCATAGGGGCGTTGCGAAAAGTTTGATAAGAAGGGGAGTTGGGAGTTGGGAGTTGGGAAGGACATGAGTATAGTTTTACCTATTTTCACTTCATGAAGATTTCACATCACTTGCCTTTTTTACTCACCTCCGCTCATTATAGCAGAGTCGTAAATAATTACCCTAAGAAAATGTATAAAGCAAGCAAATAATTATGTTAGAGTTAATACCATAGTAACTAACATAGTTCTAATTTTACATGAAAGTCATCAAATCAATCTTCATACACCACTCATTTAACTTTTTAAATGCACGTATTTGTGAAGTCAAGTCATGAACTACGGTTTATTAACACAATTATCATTACAGATGTCAATGCTATGTATGCAAATTTTTATTGATGTAGATGCCAATTAAATACTTTACTTACGTGTAACCACTAATGCACTTTCGTATCATCTCATACAATCAAAACAACTTTCATATTAACATTTTGAATATTAGGAAAATCACTTTATCAATCTATTCGTTTAAATGATAAGATTCAGCCATTAAATTTTATTACAAGCATTGTCTTCTAAACAAAAGTCTAACTCTTATAATATTACTAGGTTAGAGCTCATGTATTACATGAATATAATAAATAAAACATATTAAAATTATTAGTTTTATAAGTATTTTATTTTTTAGATGTTATTAATCATTGGTGAAATAAAAATATAATGAATATATGAAAGTTATGACAAATAAAAAATTAGAAATTATTACTCTATATTTAAATTTAAAGATAAAATATATCTGAAATCATATAATTTAGTATGTATTAATAAATTATTAAAATAAGAATATTTATATTTTAGATGTTTGATAGTTTAGTTTACTTATTAAAATAATTATCAAAATATGAGAGAGACAAGAAATACAAATATAGATATGTTTATTTTAATATATTTTAGTAAAAAAGAAAAGTCAATTGATTATTATTGTAATTTTCGTATTTATTATGAGAGAGAGGCGGAAATAATATTTTGATATGCTAGAATGATAACACTTGTATTTTGACATGCTAGAATGATGACGCGTGTATCAATAAAATTTCTTTTATTATATGTTACAGATAGATTAATTTTATCTTTACTTTTTATCTAATAAACACATTGTAATCCTTTCAGACAATATTCTTTGAGAATATTATTCCCAAAATTCGGCATGTAAGTTCCTTAATTAAAGAATCAAGAGTAGCAATATATTCTAGAAATGAAGGAAATTGGGGAATTGAGTGGAATAATCATTTTAAAAATACAAAAACATATAAATAAATTCAAATATACGAGTAATTAAAAATATACGATAATGATTTGGTTGGGTGGTACCATCATGATTTTTTTTAGGGAGGTTGTAAGTTCGTATCCACCGGCAGCAAAATGTTGTTGGTGGGCTGGGTTTTACTGTAGTGACATTCGGGTGGGCGGGTTTTCTCTGGAACTGATGGCTGGTGGGCTTAGCCTACCTAGCACTGTCTGTGCTCGCGAACGTATGGAATGTCTTTTCATCATTGAAGTATCCCGGGTAGCCGGGCTTTACTAGTTAACCGTTAAAAATAAAAATAAAAAAGTAGATAACAATATAGAAAAGGGTGATAGAAGATAGTGAAAGGAGTGAAGTTTCAGCCTTTGTTAATGGGTGGGGCCCGGAGGAGTGATGAGCATCGTGATTGCATGGATGAGTGGTGCTTCCATATTTTCTGATGTCCAAACGTTATCACCTCCGATTGGACCCACCGCTTCCACTATCTTATGCCGTCAACTCCCGCCGTACTGTACTGTCGAGGCGCCCTGGTCATACCATTTTATATATTGTAAAAGGAATTTATTTTCTTTAGCGAGGGTCTGTTTATCTGGTATTTTTGACGGTGGTCATTTAAAATGTTTATTTAAAAAGGATTTGAACAAGGAAACTTTAGAGTTTTACCGTTAGGTTTTTGTGATGGTTGGAAGGTACCGATGTATTTGGCACTCTCTCTCTCTCTCAAACCAACGTCGCGTATCTAGACCTAATCCAAACCATAGAAAAAAGTTTCATGAATATTAGCCCGTCCAGCCCTTAAAGTGGTCTCCTGAATGGGAATTTGTAGAGGCATCGTAATATCATGATTAATAACTTGAAAAACCTGAGAGTCGCAAGTTTTCTTTCATATTGAAACTATTTGGTTCACGTCAAATGGCAATCGGATAAAACTCAAATGTAGAAATTAAAGTATGATTTTTGGGTGTGTCCAAATCGTGAACCATAAGAGAAGAAGAAAACCTGACTGATCCTTTGTTTGAATTCGAAATCTTGCAGGGATCAAACCAAGACATCCGATCGTGAGGGACAGTACTAAACGAGTCAGATCACTTCTATCTACAACTAATTAAAGATTTGATAATATCATGGCTGAGTTATAAAACATGTAACACCACATAAGAAGAAACTGATAAAAGAAGTTCGATTGAAAAAGGATGAACGTAACCAAAGCATATAAAAATTTTTGTCAATTAACATCGGTCATCTTGATGAGAATTTACGTACCAGGATAAAAGATTTTGAAAACCAAGAAACTTTTGTCAGAGTGACGAAGAAGAAAATCTAATTATTATTATGTGATTTGTTATTATTATTTTAATATTTCAAATAGTTATTAACAAAAATAGTTATTTTATAATATTTTATATTTTTACTACATAAATGTTTAATAAAGTAATTTTTTAATGTAAGAAAATAGAAGAAAATTAAAGTGAATATTATTCGATGTGAAAATCAATTTTTCATGGGGTGTGAAGAATGATATGTTAATAATGTGGGGCAGGTGAAATGCAATATTTGAAGATTGGATATTGTTTTGATCAAAACTACCAAATAATTTAGTGATCAATTAGTAAAGTGATGTAATGTGTTTTTTGGAATATTAAGCAGAATAAGTACGAAATTAAGAATATAAGTCAGGATATTAACGAAACAAAATGATAAAGCAATAAAGAACACAATGATGTATGAGAAAAAACCATTGATCTTGTTAGATCACCGGTAAAAAATTTAAGGCTTCGCTCCTAGATCACTTCTCACAACCTGAAGATAGAAGTCGAACTCACAACCGAACTCACAACTTCCCCTAAAGGAACTCATGGGTCTACCTCTCAACCAAATGGTTGGTGGTTAAAAACGTTTAATTGATCTAAAAATCTTCTTACTTTAATAAAAGGGTAACTGGAATGGACACGTGATAACACCACATTCTTGCTCACTAAAATTTTCCTACTTATTTCTCCTATTAAATAATCTCATTAATATCTAATAATATTACTTAATTCTTTCTAGATTAAATAGTTTTTTAATAAATTAAGAAAAATATCTTTTTATTAATTTTATTTCTAAAGAAATAAATTTTGTATAAAATAAGAAAATTTTTTAAGACATCAAATTTTTTGAAAAATACCAAATATTTTTAAATTGGGGTTTTGAAAAGTAAAAATTTTATAAGCAAAAAATAATTAAAATTAATATTTATATTAAGAAAATTTTTCAAAATGATATTTTATTTAAAACGTAAGTTTGAAAACAAAATTTTTATTTTATTTATGATAAAGAAGATTTTAAAATATCTTATCTAAATTATGGATTTGTAACTAATAATTTTTTATTTATTTAACACGTGTGATACTGAAGCTAGTTTGTTAATATATATATATATATATATATATATGTATGTGTGTGTGGTTGTTTTAGTATGTATCCACTAAATATTATTTTAAAATATCATAAAAATTTGATATTAAAAAATGATGTGACTTTGAGAACAATTTTGATCATTTGATATTATCAATCATTACTATTGTGTATATATTTCTTATGAAAATAAGGGCCATAGATTTAAAAGTATGAATAGATTGATGTGAACTTTTTCGTTCTAAAAAAGTTGGTATCATCATAACAGATAAATATTGTTAAAACAATTGTATGGATGTACTAGATTTAAAAAACTCGTGTATTACACGGGTTTAATAATAAAAATAAAATATATAAATATAAACATTCATAAAATTATAATTATTGAAATAACTTATTATATATGAAACATTTTCAGAATGGATGATATATATGGTATATTTTCATTTGCAAATGAGAAATAAATTAGTAAAAATTGAATTGTTTCTTTCAATAAACAAAAAATTTTAATGCTAGTTATAAAAGTGGAAATAAATTATTGTATCAATTACTAATTACCATTATAAAAGGTGAAACGTGAAAGTAGTTTGGGCAGAAAAACAAAAAATTTAGTAGTATAGAATTGTAACTAAGAGTTTTTTTTTTAAATAAATTTTTATTAGAGTAGCATGATATGACTAGCTTTAGTTACCCGTGTATTACACGGAAGTATGAAGAGTTAATTATTAAATAACATAAAAATAAAAATAAAATCAAGTATGTTATATATTAAAAAAGACATAATAACTTTTGATTATAAGGTCACAAATGAACAAAAACATCCATATAAACTACATTTGTAGTAACATTAGTAGGTTAACACTTATTATCTAGAGCTAAAAGTTTCAATCCATCTTTACTCTTAACTTGTGACAAGATACCATAAAGCTGATCATGTGTAAAAATAGGCTCTTTCAAGTATAAACCGATACTTGAAAGAGATTGACCTTAACTTTTGTTTATTGTCATAGCGAAATATACAGTCAAATTAAAATGAATACTTTTGACGGGTCAAATCATGAGCTAGATATTGAGTGGCTGTGAGGATGTTAGTATGAAAAAATTAAGATTTAAATAATATACACTGAAAATTTATGTGCAATAATTAGATCAATTTCTAATTATTTTGACCTTGTAATCAAATATAGAGATATAGTATTGAATCGGGTTGGATCAGGCTATAAATGTTCATAATATCTCTGATTAGTTGTTGATTATTATTTATTTAATACTAACTTTAGTAAACCCGTGTATTATACGGGTTTGAAAAAATAAAATATTAAATATAATAAATTTTATGAAGTATAAAATGATAATCTAAAATAAGATACGATTAAAATAACATATGAGTAATAACTATAAGTAATAAAATAACGATATCAATTTTTAAACTTTTGTTTTAAACATTTTTTCCAAAAAAAGTTAAACATTTTTTTCAAAACAAACCGTATTAAAAATATTATTTTAAAATTTTTTATTATAACTCCTAATTTTAATTATTTTTAGTTTATAAATAAAATTAGTTTTAAAAAATACCAATTTTAAAACATTTTATATTTTAAAAAAAGTTAGATGTTTTAAAAAAAAATTAATTGCATAAAAATGTTTTTTTAGAAATAACATTAATAAAAAGACATATTTTTAACTTATTAAAAAATTAATCTAAAAAAAATTAAAATTATTTAATTTTTCATTAATTTAGGTTATTATTTAAGAGGAGAGAAATGCGGGAAAAATAAGCTTAGAGGGTCTAAAAATGTGCAAGTGTCCCCCTAAGTTACTCTTTTAGTATTATATATAGATATGATTCAATTCTAGTTTCCTAAATTTTCTATATTTGTTATGAAATGAGTTATCATATTTGTTGATAAATTTGCACCAAAATGTGAAATTAACTTTATGAAATGAGTTATCATATTAAATTTTATATATAAATATATAAAAACGATAAATAAAATCAATGTAGTCTCATAAAAAAACTTTTATTTAAAAGAATTTATATATATAATAAAAAAGTGTATGCAAGAACATACACACACAATTACACAATGCTAGTTCTAAGTTATTTTCATTAAACTGTCTTTTGTCTTGTCCTGTGTCATTGTCATGATTATTGTATCTTCGCCGGTTTGCATCATCAATTTAAATCGTTAATTTTTGCCTTTAAGAAAAAAATTAATCGTTAATTTTCCATTTCCAATACTAATTTATAAATCATGATATCAATTTTCGTAATTATATATCGATATATCATCAACTTGAAACTGTTACAAATATAAATAATTATAACTAATACATACTTTTTTGTGCACTTATTTATATTCTTAGAGAAAGCACACTTTATCAGAAAATATCAAAAAATGCTTTTTTTACCTTCCTTGTTGTCTAAAAGTTGTCTTTATTAAAGGGAAACACAAAGCAAATAAATAATTAGGCAATCAAAACATCAATGCAAATAACATAAATAAAATATTCAATTAATTACATTGTAGTTAATTATATGACTTGTTATTTGGTAATACGAAAGTATGAAGTTGATCTAGATCTTTTGTCAAAGTGTAACACATTTACCTCTTAGTCTCTAACACTAGTAGATATGAAAAAATATGTTTTAGGTCGGTGTAATCATTTAACTCTTATTGTTAAAAATAAAAACAATTTAAAACTTACATAGGTCCCCATAGACACGCTCACACGCATTGATTCCTTGTTCTTCCATCACAACCTCTCACATATTCCCCTCCTATAGGATTCTCGTCCATATTCTCTCTACATGAGAGCAATAAAACTCAAACTACCTCCAATACTCACCTTGCCTTCATTGAAAGTGACTTTTGATAAATCCCTCTATAATGCATTGTTGTAGTGATCGGACTCTAACCCATGATTAGGAACATTTTAAGTTAATAACACCTTAACCCATGTTTTTGAATCCTAAACATCCTTCCACAAAACTAAAATTAGAAATCAGAATGGTTAGAAAATCATTTACTTAGAAACACCTTAAGGTTATGGTTTTGTGGGGTTTACAAGAGAAATCTTTGATTATATGTTGCGAGGACTTAAAACACACGAGTTTAACAACGGTTGGCACTTGAAAAATCAATATGAAGAACAAGAAATGTGGATGAATGAGAAGTAGGGACCTCGGCAATGACTATGCATTCAACTTCTGCTTTATAGGTGTCAATGGGTTGGGAGAGGGGGGTTACTGGACTCCTTTTATTTATTTATATATATGTTAACTAGACTAAAGACACGTGTAATACATGGGTTCAACCATTAAAAATTAATTTTGATTAAAAAGGTTCTTAAGTCATAATATTATTGTTAATATTTTGTATATCGATTTTATGTTTAGTTTTTTAAAATCATCTATATCTAATATTAGTAGTTTTTCTTTATCAATGTGTATAAATCTGAATAGTGTATAATATGAAATGAAATAAACTTATAAATAAGAACTTTAGGTAATAAACAAATTATATTGAACATGAGAACATCTATAAACATCCGAAAACTTATTTGTATACAAAATTTGATGTTCTGTTTGTAATTTTACCATCATTGTCTAATATTACTAATTTTAATTTATGTCTACTTGTAACTCGAGATAATGCAACATAGAGTTTGAATCGGTGCCAGGGACCAAACATACAATGGTTACACAAAAGTTTGAACTATTTTTGTAATTTTTAAAGATTGGGGACCAAACATGCAATTTGATCAAACCACAGGGACCATTTATGCAATTTTATCTTTTTGTAGACCAAAACCATAAAGCAGTTTCATGCTTACATCAATAAAACTAAACCAAAGTTTCATGCTTTCATAAGTCAAATTGATGTAAAAAAACCAAAATACCAAAGTTTATCTTGAAATCAAAATCGAAATCCTTGAATCGTACGGATCACGACTACTGTTGCAATTGAGATTTGTATATATGAGCATTAAATTAAGACTTTGCAGAAAAGCTGTTGTGATTTAAAACTTGGGTGTGAATGATATTAAATAGATGAATGAAGGCGTAAAAGGATCGGTGAGTTAAACTTGAAACATAATGTGATTTGGGGTAAATCGAAACCATGATATGCTTGTAAATTGAAAAGGATATGAAATGGTTCATCTTTCTATTTGTCGGGATATCATGATTTGAGAAAATCAAAACCCTGAATTGATTATTTGAAACCCTTGATTTGATAAAATATCTAAAATCATTTCGGAATAGAAGACGCGTATGGGGTTCCTTCTTACAACACTTTCAACAAATATTAAAAATTAATAGAGATGAATAATGTTTTACCAAATATAGAGATTAACAGTAATATGTTATCTATCAATCACTCACAAACCACTCTAACCATTCTCTATAATATAGAGAATGCACTTTTAGATATATAAAAAATGGACTATGAATGCTTTAAGAGCATTCACAAAACTCTATAGTTTAGAGATAACGATAGAGATGGAGATCCTAATAAATATACAAAATACAAGAAATATCTAAATATTAGATATGAAGATAGAGATAAAGACTCCATCTTGAAGGCTCTAAAACAAAATAAGTCTCTAAATAATGAAGATAGTGATGCATATATAGACTCTATTGCACTGAAGATGAAGATCAAAATAAAGAAGATATTAATGATTATATTTATCTTTATTTAATATTACATCATGCATTCTCCTATATGTTAAAAATGCAACTGCGATGAACAGTATCAGCGGGTAAAATCGGTATTTCACGTTTATGTTGGTTTTTGTGACTCTGCTTTTAAGGCCTGCAACCTCCTTTTTCGTTCCCCCGATATGTTCTCGGTGGTGGCCGCCGGTTGTCTTAGACAGCGAAAGGGTGGGTGCGTCGCCGCCACCGACGCCGGGTTGCCGGACAACCGCTACACCCACGATAATCGTTGGCGTGATGGAGGTGTGATGAAGGTGGTTTGTGCGCCTTTGTGTCGTCGACGTTTAAGGCGGTGATGTTGGTGGTTTCCCCCTCCTCTTCTTTATCTAACGGGTACGCATTTAGGGTATTCAGATCTACTCACTATGGACCTCCTTTGGGGCTGTTGGATGTTGCCAGTGGTCCCTATGGACCGACCCTCTTGGTTCCACTACGACGCATGTCAGGACCTGGGTGGGTGGCAGTGGCGTTAGCTTTGGCGCCGGAGGTGGAGCCGATGGTCACTTTGGACGCCGCCGGTGATGTCTACCGACCACCTTTGGTGGCGTCCGTGTTGTGGTGTGATCCGGTGGTCACCCAAATTTTGTGATTGTCGTCGTCGCCATGTATTTCTGTAGATGACAAATCTGGTGTTGTTGATGACGGTGGCATTTAGCTCACCGAAAACAACATTTGGTTATGTATGTTTCTTAGTGTAAACCCTAATATGTTCTTTCGTTGGTGGTGTCAATCGTGGTGTCTGTTCAAGTTTTTTTCCCTCATATCGGTGATGTTGAGCCAGGGCTCACATGAGACTTTGTTGATCATGTTGGCAATGATGATGATCTGGGTGTGTTCATCTGAGACTTTGGTGTTCCATGAAACGATTTTTTGCCTTATGTCTGATGTTGTTGATCATGTAGGCGTTTTGAATGTTGTTTTGATTATTACGGCTATGATGATATTGGGAAAATAGTCTCGGTGAGCTTGGCTTGGCAGCCAATTTTAGCATGCAGCCGCAACCGAGAATCCATTCTGAGCCATGTTTAAACTTTTATGAAACTGTAATCAGATTTTTTTTTTCACATATAGGTTAAGGTTAATTATGTAATAAGTAGATTTATGTAATGGTTGGCAGTGATTTTGCTTTGTAGCCACAATTGTTTGTATTCTGAGCACAGTAAATACACATCTGTTTAAAAATCGCGCAACGCGCGACTCGAAAAACAACTAGTTATTCTAATAATTAAACCTAACATAAGCAATGTTATGTCAAAATCATAACAATCACAACAATCCATTAAGGCATATATGGTTGGGTGTTCGTTCGTGGATTAATCCTCATAAATAAGACTTTATTTGTCAATTTTCTTGGTTCAAATATCACGGTGATATACATAGACATACATGTTCATGTATGATTAACAAAAACTTCATGATTGTCGCTCAGTTGCAAGCTTAACTAGAACCCAAGACCCGAGAATACACACATTCATTATAAAGACAGACATGATGTTATTTTAAAAATAACATAATCTTGTCATAACTCACATGTGCTTATCAACCACTAGCTTGGATTCATCTTCCCCGAAATGACAACGAGGATACTTAGCTCACCATTGTGTTAAATAGAACACAATAGCAAATCATGATCATACGAGGCATCATGATTAATAAGAAGTGAATGGTAAATATAAACATGAATAATTAAAAGTAAACTATGATTGATTATGATAATGGAATGTTTTCAAAACAATATTACAACTAATATGAAAGTAATTCTAAATTAGATGGAATTCTATGGTGAATGTTACTAGAATTCAGACCAGAGAAGTAGTAAAAATTAGATGTCCAATGGTGGATGAAAGCTTGGTATTTATATACAACTGGTTGAGCGCGTGTGCAACGGGAAGCACAGTCGCGTATTACGGTAGTGCACCTTTTTTGAGCACGACCGCACTCCTTGCATGTGTTGCTGCTTCCTTTTGACTTAACCTGAACTACAAAGATGCTTATGAGGTTAATTAAAAGAAAAACAAGTTATAGTAGTCATGCTTTGACCTTCTTATAAGTTTATAACACCTAACAATATCATCCGCAAGATTAACCCTCTGACCCAAGAGAAACGAACGATTGATTTTATGATTTAAAGATATTCAATAGGATTGGATAATCTTTCATCAATAAAATACCATCGATGCATATCGATATATCTATGTGTTTAGACCTCATGCATTATATAGGTATACTAACACCCAAATACACTAATTACTAGAAATACGAGAGTCTAATTCACATTCATATTGAATATCATCATCAAAACCTACATTTTGTTGAGGATATGCAACGCAATGGTAATGCGCTAAAGGTTATTTGCGTATAGTGTGATTTTTAATTGTGATTTGTGGATTGAAGTGTGATATGCGATCCAAGTAAAATTATGATCATGAATTCTTGATGTTACGTAACTCAAGACTATACGTATAATTAGCTTCTTATATAACTATAGAGACACATTTTATAAATAACTATTTAGTATCTATACTAATAAAATAAATAAATTTTTGTTACATGTTATATTCTCACACTTTTCTTGTCACATGTCACTAACATAAAAATTAACCATTTATCATATTAAATGCTAAAAATATTATTTATAATATTTTCAACTTATAAAACACATTTTTTAAAAATGTAATTTTTCTTAAAAATAATTAAACATGATTTTTTAATGTAGAGAACTTTTTTAAAATGACGTTAGAAACAAAGATTTAAAAAAATTGAAATGTTTAAAAATCATTTTTATAAAAAGAATTTTTAAAGATGAAAGTTTAATAAAATATTGATATTAATTAATTAAATTATACATGATTCGAATCACATCCTATCTAAAAATTTATTTTATAATTTAAAATACGAGTTTTTAAACTAGTTTAATATATATATTGCAACCTAACTTTTTCTACAATCTGGCTTAACTTAAATAATAATAATTATAATAAATCACACGCTGGAAAAGGTAACGAATGACAGATTGCCACGTCAACATAGCGTCCCCACAGACGGACTTGCCAAGCCCTCGCTTTTATCCCCTGCCCAAAATATTATTTGTTTTCCTTCATTCATTTTCCCCTTCACTATATATACAACCTCCATACATTACACACACACACACACACACACACACACACATACACATACACATCGTCTCTATATACATCTCTCTCTGTTTCTATCATATCTCTGTAATCAATCTCTGTTTCTCATATTCATTCAATCGGAGATAAACGCCGTTGAACGGAGAAGAAAGCCGTACGGAACGTTGAGTTTTTGTCATTTGAGGTGAATCTGATCGGAAGTGACATGTCGCCGGCAGCCGGCGTTTCGACGGTGGCCGATCGAGTGCCGGTGGTGATGCCGGCGACCGCGGCGGTGATGCCGGAGGCGTTCGCTAAGGACGCGATAATCTCGTGGTTCAGAGGCGAGTTCGCGGCGGCGAACGCCATCATTGATGCGTTGTGTAGCCATTTGTCGCAGTTTGAAGGCGGAAAAAGCGAGTATGAATCGGTGTTTGCCGCCATACATCGACGCCGGTTGAATTGGATCCCGATTCTGCAGATGCAGAAGTATTTCTCGATCGCTGATGTGGCTTTGGAGCTTCAGAAAGTGACCGAACTGAAGGTGAAATCAATCGGCGTTGAGAAGGTGGTTGACGAAATCGCTAATCCTCCGGCGCCAGTGCCGGTGCCGGAGACGGTGACGGAGACGGAGAGGAAACGTGAAGTTTTGGTGGAGGAATCCGTTGATATCAACGGAAATGACGGTGGTGATGTTGTTGTTGATGATGATTCCACTAAGGATAATAATTCGCCGAAGAGTGGAATCACAGATGCAGGTAACGAACTATAATCACTCGTTTCATACAGTTACATTTATTACAATTGCATTTGATTATTTCATATACGTGATCCTTTATTAATAGACATCGTCTGTCAGTCGTCTTCTTCACCTGCGTATTTGTTTATTTCAAATTGCACACACTTACAGGTTTTCAGATCTCGTCCTCTGTTTCTATTTCCTAAATTTTCCTCAAATACATGTTTCTCGTTGTGATTTACGTAATTTAAATTCAGGACCATGTGAATTCATAAATCATTTTCATAATGAACACTTTACAGATATTTTTGGACTTATATTGATTTGTTTGAATACAATAATCGATATGCCGATATGCAAAAACATTAATATTGTTTACTAAAACATTCAATTCTTCAGAATAATGATTGATTCCTTTTTGAATTTTCCTACTTTGGTTTGAAATTTCTTCGATTCCCCAATTTTTCCGACCGTTTTTCGTACTTGCATATTTGACTTTGAAATTTCTTCTCTGAATGTGAGAATCAGTAAAGAGAAATTTCAATTAACTTGTAGTGATTTCCGATGATTTTGGTGTGAATTTCGAGGTCTGATTTCAATATAAAGTTGCTTTTTAACTTTGAGTAAACATAAACATGGGCGGTGAGCTTCTTTAGCGCAGGAATACCTGCGTCTTCACCTTTCGTAAGGAGCCGATTTCCTCGAGATGTGTGGTGTGGGGTTTAGCGGCCAAGCCTGCATTTTCAGATCCGTTATAATCGACGTCACCGCCGCGTCATGTCTTATTTGTTGTTTTTTCTTGATCAGTAATCATCGAAATCACACACTACAATTCATAAAGATTTGGGGATACGATTGAACTTCTTTTTAGTACGAAACAATTGAAAAAAGATAAACAATTATAAAAAAAAGTTCATAATCTAGCAGTATTATAATGATTTGTAGATGTGTTTATTTTTAAATAGTCGAGTGTTTTAGTTTTGTAACGAACGATTGACGTAGATTTAATAATAACTAATAAGTTCATGTAAGTTAGTTGTAAACAAAAAGAATAAATCACTACAAGAGTCTTGCTTAGTGTGGGTTTTTTCCGTGAGCATGTTTTACGAGATCCAATCAGGTGAGTTGGGTTTTATTGCTTTCATGCTTTAGGAGTTACTCTAAGATTGTTCATAACGCTACAACTTACCATTCCCACAAACAGTTCTAATCAACATGTCACATCAGCTTTTCACTTACCTCCACCTATTCTTCTTACAAACACCTTTTACCCCCAACACTATCCTTCCCACAAACACCTTTATTTTTCTACCTCACATTTTTTTTTATTTACTTTAAATAAAAATATTTAAATTATTGTAAAAATATTTAATTAAAATAAATAATAGAATTAAATATTAAATGATCAAGTAGGTAATAGAACAAAAAAGTAGCCGCTATTAATAGAACAAAAAAACTAGCCGTTATGAAAAAACAAAAAAAGTAGCCGTTATAAATAAAACAAAAAAACTAGCCGTTATGAAAAAAACAAAAAAGTAGCCGTTATAAATAAAACAAAAAAAATTTAAAAAATAAAAAAATAAACTCTAAAAAATTATTTTAATAAATGTAAAAAAAATTAAAAATATTTTTATTTAATTAACACATTTTAATTAAAATATTATACTTAAATTATCATTTTAATTTAAAGATTTTAAAACAATTTTAATTAAAAACATTTTAATTTAAAATCATTTTTAATAGTGGGGCCCACCACCACCTATCTTCTCACCGCTTTTGGGGCGGATACCTGCACCTCAAACCATCACCCCCCTCGCCGCCCCTCCGGTGGGCGCGGTCCACGTCGGCGACGGACCGGCCACGGGCGCGCGATGGGGACGGTCTAAGCTTGAAAAACTTAAATATAAATATAAATATTGTTTTTTATCATCAAGTTTATTTTAGATATTTGTAAAAGTAATATTCGATGAAAAGTATCTTTTAAATATATATCATAATTATAATGAAAGCTTTAGATAGTGAACAAAACATTTTGAATTCGTATCTAGTTATAATAGTATATAATAAAACATATTTAGTAAGTTCTGATTCTTATACTTATATATAATTAATCTTTTACCAGTGCACATGAGTATACAATTACAGTCAATGTAACTTGATTACATACAGTTGTAATAAAACATAATTAGGTTACCTTAAACTGCAGAAATTATGTTACATAATTGGAACAACTAGATCGGTGGAGACTGTGATCTAACTGTTCTTGGGGTTTTTGTTTTGCGTGTGAGTTTTTGATGGTGTTGATCGTGTTGTGGTGGTGTTGTTAGGTTATATATATAATTAGAAAAAATAATAATAAATTGTTTTACTGTTCACGCCGACATCCGTCTATTAATATATATAGAATAGTTGAATATAAGGTTCTTTATTTGACTAACCCTTTATGTTACTTATTTCTCGTTGTTTTAGGAATTTATATGCTACTTTTTTTCAATGAAAATCACTACTAGCAAACTCACATGACCCTTAGGGGCCGTTTGGTTCGCCAAATGTTTTTCGAAAGAATTGAAATTGGAATTAGAATTGGAATGAAATCTTGCTAAAATTGATATCTTGTTTGATTGGTTAATTTTGAGTGGAATTGAAATATTAATTTTGAACATTCCATAGCTAAGTGGAATGAATGCGAATTCTAATGATTGAAGGAAAATTTTTCAAAACCATTTCCATTTGTTGGTCAACTAAATATGATTTTGGATGAAAATTTTTCTAATTCTAATTCCTGAGAATTATGTGGATCAAACGGGGCATTAGAGAAAACTTCAACACTACAAGTGTGTTACATTTTTAGGTTAGTTATAACTAACTGTAATAAAGCGATAAGGTTATTATATTCATGTTCTGATTTCCACTTAGACCTGCACAACCAAAAGCCCTGGCGGAAATAAAGAAGAATTTTTCATAATTATCGATGTTGCCACTAGCAGTAAGCATATGGGACTAGGGGTCCTCTAGTAAGTTAGTGCCATACTGTTATATTACTTTTATTTCTTTGTCGTACTATGTTCGTGGGAGTGTGCTAGTGCTCGGTGGTTAAGTGGTAATAGTGAATGGTGTCATAGTGATGTGGTGCTACAAATGGACCACGGTGGGGTCGTATGTATTTTGGACGGTTGATGAATTTCTCTTCTCAAATCCTTCTAAAAAATGTCAGATATCGTATGTCATGTTAGCATACCAATGATAGATGACTTAATAAAGTTGTCACCAGCAGTGAAACCAATTCATCTTAATTTACTAGCGTACCAATGATAGATGACTTAATAAAGTTGTCACCAGCAGTGAAACCAATTCATCTTAAT
Organism: Flaveria sonorensis; assembly: GCA_025506505.1. Taxonomy (NCBI): domain Eukaryota; kingdom Viridiplantae; phylum Streptophyta; class Magnoliopsida; order Asterales; family Asteraceae; genus Flaveria; species Flaveria sonorensis. The sequence continues at coordinate 62,898,934 of CM046423.1, forward strand.
TTACAACTCAAATAAACACAAATATAATAGGAGGAGGCAACTGCAAATCACCTCATCTAAACTTGTAAAATTACATATTTTGAAAATCATGCTTAAAAGAGCATTGTATCTATGCCTTGAAAACTTGTGTTTTGAGAAATATACAATTTTTAGATGGAGGTGTGGATATTGCATTGGGGAGAGTCCAACTTAAAAGATAATATAACTCGGGTTTATAATCAGATTCCTTAAATAATTTAATTTGTTTGATGAATATATCAAAAGAGGCATGTATATTAGGAGGAACAAATTAGTGTTTCCTTACCTTTTGTAGTAGTGAATCTATTTCTTTAAAAGGAAAGGACATATGTTTATAGTTATCTTTGAATTGTAGGATTACAGGAAGTGCATTCGATGGTTGAAAGTCCTGAGATATGCCCAAGCGAAGAAGATTGGGAGGCCCGGCGTGCTGAAATCAAGATGACAAAAGGATTCATAGCCAAGGAGTCTGTAAAAGGACATATGGTAAGTCGTTCTTTCACATGTGAAAAATTAACATAAATTGGAATTGTGATTTGTAAACAAGTATGTGACAAACAGGTGAATGTCGTGAGGGGTTTGAAGTTGTATGAGGACATACTCAACAACGACGAGCTATCTAAGTTGACTGAATATGTAACTGATCTCCGAGTTGCTGGGCAAAATGGTGAACTCTCAGGTGGATCCTGTGATTCGTGATGCTTTTGTAGTTAACCTTGTTTTTTCCCTTCGGGACTGAAGTTTTGAGATAGTAAGGGATTGAACAGGTTTGGCGATTAATTGATTTTATTTTCTATTAATTGTAGCTTTGCTAGTATATGTTAGAAGAGAGATGTTCAAAAACAAAGCAAGTTTTAAATAGAAAACTGTTATAACTGCATAATATACTCGTACCTCTTGTTTTAACTGTGACATAGAAGACGGTTATGAAACCGCTTATCACACACTATTCCTAAATCACATTATATTTACCAAAACACTATGCCCAAGTGCATTTTGCAATCTTCTTAGTTCTTTACATGAGTCATTCTACATTTTACACACACTATGTTAGGATACACACTTAGGTCTAGATCCAAAGACCTTAGACTATTTCCAACTATAGAAAAACATTGTTTTTAACATTACTATAGAAATTCATGAGTCTGCTGCAACTTGAAATATTTCTTGTTTATTTTATTTTTAGCTTACTTTTTGAAAATGTAATTTTATAACCCTGTTTATTGGTTATTGGTGACTAGGTGAGACATTTATAATGTACAACCAACAGTCGAAGGCAATCAAAAGAGAGCTACTTCAGTTTGGAGCTCCTATTTTTGGACAGATAAAAGATGAAGCTACAAATAATAAGTCCCAAGATAGTAAGCAATCGATCGCATAATTCGTTCGAAATATATATAATTCAATATTCTAATATTTGATAACAAAATGTAACATTGTGATCATGTATACATTTTGACAGGCAACATAGAGCCAATTCCTGCTCCTCTTGAAGGTGTCATAGACCATCTAATTCAATTTCGCTTAATTTCTGAAAATCGACGACCAAACAGTTGCATTATAAACTTTTTCGATGAGGTAATCTAATATCATACTCGTTATTAATATTCTACAACTATATGTGTGACACTAAAACCGATCCACTTTACAAATAATACAGGGAGAGTCTTCACAGCCTTTCTTGAAACCACCTCATTTAGAGCAACCCATCATCACACTTGTTCTGTCTGAATCAACAATGGCTTTTGGGCGTACACTAGTATGTGATAATGATGGAAACTATAAAGGACCACTCATGCTTTCTCTCAAGGAAGGGTAAGTCTATGGCATTATTATACGCGGGTTAATTAATATAAACCCACAAAATCAATCGGGTTATATTAGTATAACAATGACTAGATGATATCTATCACCTTATTGAAAGTAATTGAACCGATTTAAACAAAGTTAAAGAACTTAAAAATAAATCAAGTTGGTTAGATATTAGCTAACTTTTAGAAACCTCCTAATTTTTGTTAAAAACTTGATTTGGGGTAAATCTTTAACTTTGACAGGTCACTCATAGTGATGAGAGGAAACAGCGCTGACATGGCACGCCACGTCATGTGTCAATCTCCAACTAAACGAATCAGTGTCTCGTTTTTCAAAGTCCGAATAGACACCTACACCAAAAATCCACCACCTAAAGATCTTATGGCTGGTGCCATGACCGTATGGCAGCCAAGTCTAACAACTCCATTGATCACATCAACAACCGGACCACTCGACGGGTATGACTCGATCCACATTCTTCCCAAATGGGGTGCAATCCGCGCCCCACAACTGCTTATGTTAGCACCAGTCCGGCCAATGGTCATGAGCCCTAGAAGGTTGCCACGTGGAGGGACTGGTGTTTTCTTACCATGGAATGGTGGGTCAAAAAAATCCGCTAAGCACCTACCACCTCGTGCTCAAAGAGGGCGTCTTCTTGCATTACACGCCTCAACCGAACCACACAAAATCGATCGAACCCCTGAATCCCCAATAAGTGTCACTTGAGAAATGTGTGTTGGGGTCCTGAGAGAAGTGTTGGTGTTGTATTGTGTTGTGTTGTGTTGTGGTCTGCTTGGGGTTGATTTAGTGTACAACAAGGCCTTGGAGTTTAAAAGATGAGTTTTCTTCTTATTACCTTAATTTTACTTAATTACGGCTTAAGCAGGGAAATAGTTTTTTTAGTGATGGTGATTGGACTACATCCATATTCCATTGTTGTCTTTGTCTAATCACCTTAGAGTTTTAGAGTGGTAGTTATAATCTTTAATTTAACAGTGTGAATTGTTATTATTGCTCGTCTTTACCCCAAGTTAACTTTGTTTTTATTATTTTATTATTTCTTTTATTTATCATTGGTGGGGAGTGGTGTGGGGTGTTAGTTCTCTGTTTTGTATCAGGAAAAAAAAACTTAAATAAACAATACTACTAGCATACTACACACAAGTTTAACAACAGTAAAAAGTTGATGTGAGCTTTCACCTTTTCTTTTTCTTTTTTGGACGTTGGTACCAAGCTTGGTAAAAACGCAACTTGGTCAAGATCGAATCAAGTTTGAGCTTGAATTATTATTTAAGGGAATGACATATAGTTGGTCAGGCTCAGTTTCTTTTTTTGTTCGTATCCTTTTAAGTTTTGTGTCTTTTTTCCTTTTAACCTTATCAAATAGAAGAAGCAAAGCTTAATTGCATACGAAATTAGGATCAAATTGTTTTTCACTTGTCTCACGTCTATGTCGCCCTTAATTTCTTCTCTCTTTTACGAAAGAAAAACTCTTATGATAAAAATATTATCATTTGATAGTTGCATAAAACTCTATTAAATAACATAGAAAAATGTTAAATGTCTAGACGGGTGAAACTGTTATGAAAAACACATTCTAAATCTATACATATTAATAAAAAATTAACTTGTGTGTCGTATGATATTTTTCTAGGATATCCACCTAGGATTTGTCCACGTGATATAATCATAATAAATCTATTATTTTAAACAAAAATCAATTATGTCAAAATTTCTAAACTTAATCTTAATTTTCAATTTTTATTTTAAACAATATAAATGAAAATTCAATTAAGTCAAACTTTACAGATTTGTTAATATTTTATAAATAAATAAATGTTTATGTTTAATATGATAATAATATCCTGATAGTTAAAAACTTGATTTTTATATAATCACAACTCAATTTTTAAAGTTTACATATTATATGATTTAATATTAAAATGATTTTTAAATAAAAAAAATTAAAAAATAATATTTATATATCTCCTTTTAACTTGTAATACACGAATTACTAACCTAGTGATAAATATATAAAATAAAACAATTAAAATAGACATATTCAGATGAATCATAACTCTATTACATCCGCATTCAAAAGGACCTAGATAATCAATTGTAAAACCCCACTTTTGTGACATAAAAGTTTAGTAAAATATTCATATTTAATTTGTTGTAACAAAGTCTGTGTGAATTGACAAAATAGCTAGTTTATTCAATTTTTTGTGTTACACGTAGATCTAAAGCAATTTTTCATTAATTTTAATTTGAAAAATACTTCTTTTTATGAATGCAACACTTACATGAATATTTAACATAACTCTATCAATGCATTTTGAAAAAAGAATATTTTTCTAATATAAATAAGTGAGATAAACTTCGATTTTCACTGGTTAGAATAGGTATGATGTTATGATATCCTAAATCCAGTCTTATATTCATTTACCCTCATCGAAATCTTGTATGTTAATATATTATATAATACTAACTTTAGCAAACACATGTATTACACGAGTTAATATATTAAACAGAATGAATATTTATTAATTATAAAATAATATTTTAAGATAAAATATGACAATAGATTGAAAATTTTATTTCAAAACAAACCTTCTAAAAATGTTTTTGTTAAACACTTAACTTCCCATTTTAATTATTTTTTATTTAATTTTTTTTTACTTTTTAGAAACACTAATTTCAAAATATTTTATATTTAAAAAAGTTTAATGTTTTAAGAAATTATTTTACTTTTTAAAAACAATAATTTTAAAATTATTATTAAAAACACTAATTTTAAAATATTATAACTCCCAAAATTTTGATGTTTTAAAAAAAATATTATTTTATAAAAAATTGATTCTTTAGAAATGACATTAATAAAAAGATATCTTTCTTAATTTATTCAAAAACTATATTAATTTAAAAGAAGTAAATAATATTAGTAGTAATTAATGTGATTATTTAATAGAATAAAGAAGCGGGAAAAATTTGATGATGAGTAATGTGGTGCCGCCACTTGTCCACCCAAGTTACCATTTTATTAAAATAATAAGATTAAAAAGTATAATAAATTGTATTCTAAAATTGTTAGGTACTTGAAATTATTTAAAATTTAAATATTACTAATTTTCAACTTAGTGATACATTAATGGTTGTACAATAAGCATTAAGGATTGTTACATGTTTTTGTTTTTCTTTTCTCTCTTTAAAATTTTTATTTTAAACATAATACTTTACATCTTTTACAGTTTAACCCATACAATATTTTATTTTCAACTTTAATCTCTTATACTTTCATCTTTTATAAAATTTTTATTTTACATTTCAGTTTAAAATTTTAAATTAACACACCGTAATGTGTGTGTGTAGTTCAACGTTGTTAGGCCTATTTTTTACGTTTAACGGCCGCGTCGCAACATGTGAGTCCTAGATCAACTTTGTTATTGTTTTTAATATTTTATTTTTCACATGCGTAGTTCAACATTTAACCGTCAACTCTCCATCGGTTTATTTTTTAGTTTTTATTTCCTTTTTTACTATGACATTTTTTTGGGGTTTGTGGTCGCTAACGGTGGTGTGACATTGGTACTACTTAAAACGGTTTTACGTCCTTGCCGCAACGCGGGTGTTTTTCTACTATTTCATAACCATTTAAAGTGTAGTTAAATAATGATAATTTGAGTTGGTTCTGATTTGAGTTTAAGATGCTGCTTTGTGTAATAAGAATTTCAAAATTTAGTTTTTAATCACATAAAATCATAAACGAGTATACTTAAAACCCACAAAAAAAAACTTAGGGCTCGCAATTTCTGACACGAACTTGTTAACACGATACGACACGAAGTTAACAAGTTTCGTGTTTGAGTTTAATAGTTTTCGTGTTATTAACAGGTCGACATGTTAAAGACATGATAAAAATCATGTCTTAACAGATCAAACACTTGTTAATCTGTTAACGCATCTATTTATATTTTTAGCTTATTAAAATAATAAATATATATTATGATATATGTTATTATTGTTCACATTCAATTTAAAAACCTTATCATCCGCCCAACCACTTAATCGAATACGACTACCATAGTACCACCGATTGAATCTCCGGCCTCTGCCTGAGGCCTCTTCGTACTCCGTTTGTTACCTCTTTAAACTATGTTATCAGCAAAAATAGATTTTTTATGGACTTTTGTTTCAAATATGTCAAGAATTATTATGTAAAAGATTATGCATTATTTAGGATTTCGATGGACTTTAGTCAGTTTTTGTTTCACTAACCGTGTGATATTTATCGTGCCTCTAAACACGTTTTATCGTGTAACCTGTTTCTAAAGAGGTTCGTGTCCGTGTCTTAAAAAAATGACACGATTGGTTATCCTGTCATGTTCGTGTCAGCACCTTATCTTTTTTGTGTCTTATCGTGTCTTGTCTGATCTGTTACGCAAACACTAAAAAAACCCACTACCCTGACAGGTAATTATTAACGGCTAGGAGACTCGGTATGAAAGATGATAATTGAGCATCCAATTCGGATTATATTTTCGTGTTACGTCAAAAGTTGTTACCCTAGACAGGACCCGTTTGATGAATAGTACAACGATGTGGTGGGAATATTCGTTGCAATTATATGTTTGTAGAATATGTGTTTGAGTATCCTTTAAAGTATGAAGGTGGCCTATAAGTTGAGGCTCTCAAGCAATTATTAATGTTGACAATACCAACTTGTTTACGCCACTCTTTTCTAACCTTTAAAAACCTCCAAAAGTCTCAATAATCGACTATTGACTAGACATTCCACGCTCCATGTTCATCGATGAATGATGGATCATATTAACATCAACACACTACATGAATATTGAATAGATCGAAAATAGTCATGTTTGGAATGTAACCGTTTATTGAATTGGTAAATCTGAATACGACATATTTGTTAAGTATACGATAACTTGTTTGAATTTTAGGGTTCTATAAAAAAACACACATATCTAGATTTTTGAAAGGTTCTTAAAAATTGTTAACAAGTAAGGTTTAATGCTTCGTTTACTAATTTTTCATCCTAATATTTATTTTCGGAACTAAAATTAATTTTCCTTTTTAAACCGTGTATTTTTTAGGAAATCTAATCTACTCCAATAACACACCAAGTTACTTTCAATATTTCTATACTAATAAATAAAAATGAATCCTTACACTTATTATCATTCTACGTCATCTAATAATTTATTTTTTCGTTTCTCTCTTTTCTTAATTATAAATGTTATAATAACTATATATAGCTATTCATTCATTAATAACTATTCATAATTAAAATTTCAAATATGTTAACTTTAAATTTTCAAATATGTAATATATGAGGTTTATTTAATCTGTATAATACACAATATTTAAGACATAACTTTTTATATTATTAACCATGTAACAGTAAATTTATTTAGCACGTGTATTACACGGGAATTGTAACATAGTTTAGAAATATACCAAAAAGGAAAATAAAAAAGGTAGATCCGAAACACAAAACGATGAAACGTACACGACACCACTTTATTTGTGTCCGAGTAGGGTTGCTTCTATTGTCACAAATTAATATTTATGTCGTATTTGAATTTACATATTCAATCCGTCAACCTAATAACTTTCGATTCCCTAATCAGGAAATTTTAGTTAGTATTCATAAGAAGATGACGAAAAAGTGATGTTAAAGTGGTAGGTCATATCACGAAAGGTCGGTCATGCAAAATAGCTTTTTGATACAAGTTAAAGTGATTCACGAGAAACCAACAAATGACCTTTATGGCTTAGTTTTATATTTTGGTTCATTATACTTGTTTTCTTCGAGTTTCTTCCTTTTCTTTTTCCTTGAGAAAGTGAGTAGTATTATTATATTATTTCTCCTTCTTCTAGTTATATTTTCAAATGCTCTTCGTTAATCAAGTTATTGGATCCTAAAATATAGAAATATACTTTTTTATGGAAAGATAATCTATATCTATAGTAAATTTATTTAGTAAACCCGTGTATTACACGGGTTGAATAAATAAAATATTAATATAATAAAAATTAATAATTATAAAATGATATTCAAATATATAATATGACTGAAATTACATATAAGAAATGACTATAAATAATAAACAATGATATCAACTTTTAAAATTTTGTTTTAAAATTTTTTTCCAAAAAAATAAACATTTTGTTCTAAAACGAACCGTATTAAAATGTCATTTTTAAAAACTTTCTTATTATAACTCCTAAATTTGATTATTTTTGGTTTTTAAAAACTTGACATTAAAATACCAATTTTTAAATATTTCGTATTTTTAAAAAGTTTTATGCTTTAGAAAAAATTATTATTTTATAAAAAATTTATTTATTTGAAATAACATTAATGAATAGATTTCTTTCTTTATTTATTAAATCTAAAAAAGTATTAAATAATATTATTAATAATTAAAGTAATTATTTAATATGAAAGAGAGGCGGAGAAATTTTGATGAGGATGATTGTGGTGCTGTCACGTGTCATCTCAAGTTATTCTTATATTAGAGTATAAAGATAAAGATAATTAGGAGTGTGCAACCGATTCGAATCGGTTTGAACTTGAACCGGTTGAAACTGGAAACCGGATAGCATAAATTGAAAACCGGAACCAAATCTTATGGTTAACCTAACTGGTTTGGTTCTTAACCTGGTAAACCGGTTTCAGTTTTGTTGAAAAACCAGTAAGGAACCGATTAACGACATGATGTTATGATTAATTAAAAAGAGTAATTAATATTCAAATTTAATCAGAATTAGGATACACAAACCACAAAAAATGACTTTTATTAAAAAGACATTGAAATTGGAATTTAACAAAATCAATTATCCAGTAATCCAACGTGAGCTACAAATCATCCGGTGTGAGTATGCGATAGTATGCAAAACCAATTTCTAGTGGGTCGTAGCTTAACATATGAAGATGAACAATGATTATGAACTACAAAACCGTAATAGAAGCAAACATTGTATGTTTTAAAAGAACCTGATTGTGATAGATTCTTTGATGTAATGATTTAGAAGAACCATAGCTTTCTTTTATTTTATGAAAGTCGCACCAAACAAGAACCTTGTTTCCTGCTATCACTGTGTTCCGGCAGATAAAGCTGGTTCTTGCTCACCCTTATATATAATGAAAGGGTATTTACATGCTTCCTCTTACTATAATCACTAATTACATATTTAGTGGAACCAATAAATCAATTACATATTTCCCCTTTTTAAAAGATATATATTACATATTTACCAATTTTATTAAAATTATTTATTGAATGATTATTTACCCATATTTTTACTAAGGTATTTTTACACATTTCTATTTCTAAAACCATCAATTACATATTTCTTCAAGTTCAAGTCTTCTATATATATATATATAAACAACTAAATCATATCGACAAATAAAAAAGCTCAAAACCTCATTTGAAAACAACAATCACTAATAATCAAAGTTATATCTTTAAATACAAAACACAATTGTCAATGTTTTAAACAATTATAATAACAAAACATCAATACGAAATATATTTTAGTGAAAACAAAGTAAAATAATAATTTAATTGTTTAATTTTAATGAAATGGTTAAATGTGTAATATATATGTTTTAAGAAGGAGAAATATGTGATTGGTTTTTAGATGAGAAAATATATAATTTATGGTATTAAGAAGTGGGAATATGTAATCACACAAACATAATTTTAGAAATACGGCTAACTTAATAGTGTTATTTTGACATTTTGAAAGGCTTTGAGAAGAAAGGAGGGGATGATACGTGGCGTGGTATACTTGATCGTTTAGTCAACGAGACATACGTAAGTTGACATAGCCGAGAGCCTAGCCCGAGAGGAATGCATGGTTCCTCGGCACTTATAATCATGTAACCTATATCTATAATTACGTACACTATATTATTTGCTATAGATAATTTTTGAAAATAGATATTTTATTTTACAAAAATAATAACAATACTATATTAAAATTAATAACAATGAAATTCTTTATTTTATATCATAAGTTTTTTTTTATAAAAAATGATGTATTATATAAAAGTTATCTATGTTTAAACAATAATAGAACTAGACTTGACCCAAAACAAGCCTACAAAAGAGAGTTATCAGTTTTTGCCCTTTCAACCTTTTTTACCTTTTATTATTTATGATGATGTTCTCGTCTCCATCTTAACCGTAAAAAATCTTGATTTCATTACGATTAGTAGGATTAAGCCTGTAAATTTCTCAATTAATGTAAATTCAAAGATGAGAATTGAAACTCACTTATTTTATTTTACATAAAAGATTCACCGAATAAAGAAACAACAAAAGTTTGATGTTGACAACTTGAAACTTCCCCATCTCTCAAAGATTATATTCTGAGCATGCTAAGGATGGCTGAGCATAATGGTGACGCACTGAAACTTCACAAATCTATTTGAATGTATATTTGTTTGTTTTGGGTTTTGTAGAAACCTTGGGGAGGTTGAATAGGTTTCCTAAAAATTTTCTTGCTTAAAATCTTATGTGTTGAAAATAAAATCTTGTTAATCAGTCAAAACAAACATTTATATATGAAATGTAAAAAGTCTAAGGAAGGTAATGACAAAACTAATTTATAGAGGTTCACGTGGATGTTAATTAATCCATTCTACATCATGTGTCAAATCTTCAATCAAAAGTTGGTATCACTAGAATATCTCTTGAAAGAAGGATATCACATGTAAACCAACGTCTCACTTTAGAGAAGAAATGATCATCTTGTTCTTACTTTATAAAAGAAGTGAGCACCTTACATTTCTCACTTTACAAAGAAAGTGGTAGTGATCACGTATTTCGTAAATCACGAGCACTTATACAAATCTCAAGTGTTAATGGTCACAAATACAACATAAATGAAAGACTAAGATGCAAGAAAGTTGTTGAACTTCTTTTTTTTTTCTTTGAACTTTGATATTTGTATATGATGGAAAGAGAAATCTTTAAGCAATATTAGATTATGTTTAGAGCAAAAGAGGTATGGTGAATGAGCGTGGGAGGTTTCTATTTGTAACCACAATATAAGAAAAATCCAGAGAGTTGGACCGTGTAAATGATTGCCACTTTTGGTAAGATACAATTTTTTGTGTCATCGATGTGGATTTCTTTTGATAGACATGTTAAAGTTGATAGATTGCATCCAACAACTAAATCAAAAATCAAAATCCCATTAGTTTTAAAAATCAGTTATACTATTTACTTTGGATTTTCTCATTATTGTTTCAATACAAAATGAATATTAAAAGATATTTTTGCTTTGGTTGAAAATTCAGTATATAGGATTAATCATTTGATTTGAAACCTTGTTTTCAAATTTCTATTTATTCCAACATATGATTTAACCTTTCATATTTATATATTTTTAAAGAATACATTTAGAGGCTGATGTAACCAAAGAACAACCAAGAGCTCTCAGCATGCTGAAATAAAGTACAAGGAAGTTACTTCGGAAGATTTGATACAACTCAGTGAATTATACTAAGTATCAAATCTTCCGAAGCCAAAAGACCATATCTTCCGAAGCCAAAAATGAAGTCTTCTAAAGCTTCAAGGACGAAGTCTTCCGAAGCGAAAGACTGATTTCTTCCAAAGACAGAGAAAACATGCTTTCTCTGAATCACCTTTTGATAAAAGCTGAACCACTTTTCGCTGTCACTTCTGAAGACTCACCAACTTATATGAGTTGGTGAAAAGTCCATGCTTTTGTTAACTATAGATTAAGGTCTTTTGTCTGTAACTTTCCAACTATGTACTTTTATCCTTTTTGTAATAGATAAGGATGTGAGTCACATGTCATAGTCACTAGTCAAAAGACAATCTGCCTTTTGACTCTACATTGATCTTATTGTCTAGATTAGTGTATCCAGCTAGACTTCAAAGTATGGCCGGTTGTAAGATGTAGTATAAAGGTCTCAAATACTTGTATCTTAATATATGTTTTGTAACACTCGTAAAAACTTGAGAGCAATATACATCATTCTTGAAAACCATATTTGAGTATTCTTGTTCTTGTTCTTTTACTTGTGTTATTTGTATCATCTCTAATCGGTTCTCTATTTGATCTGTTAAGTGTTTCTTATCTCTCCATCCTGTGAAACTGTTGCATTAACCACCCTTCACAGGTCCTGCAATTGGTATCAGAGCTTTTCAGGATCTTGATTGTAAGATCTCATCATCTTTGACCACTTCAGTTTCACAGAACACTTAACAACTCAAATGGCAGCTCTTGGTAAAGCTGATATGAAAATCGGTACTATGACAAAGTCTCCACTGATCACTCCTGATGACTTTGATACTTGGTGCCAACGTATGAAAGGGTTCATAAAGTCTCAAGATAGCAGGATGTGGAGATCTGTTGTTGAAGGACCTTACATTCCATGCACCTCTTCAACTACAGCTGGAGGTGGCATGATACCAAAGAAATGGCTGACTACTCTGAAGAAGACTGGAAAAGAATTGATGGAGATCAAAAGGCTATGACCGCTCTTCAAACTGCTCTTCCCAACTCCATATACAGAGGCTTTAAAAAGTGCAAGACTGCTAAGTAGCTTTAGGATGCACTAAAGCTGATGTATGAGGGGTTTGATGAAGCCAAGGAGAACAAGAAAGATATCATGAAGCAACAGTTTGAAAACTTCATTTACAAGACAGGTGAAACCATAACTCAACAATACTTCAGGTATGTTGAGATTATGGACACTCTGACTAATGTTGGAGTAAAACTTGAGAATAGAGACATAGTGAGAAAGTTCATGTTCTCTCTTCACAAAAAATGGACTCACTATTGCATGGCCATTAAGAGAACTGAGAACCTCTCTACTCTTACTCTCACAGAGTTGTATGGTATCCTTAGTGGATACCAGATGGAGACGAACTTGCAAAATCCATCCAGTAGCTCTTTCAACCACCAGCAGAGTTCAGCCCTTCATGTGGTTGAAAGGTATAGCACAGAACCACAACATCATTTTATATGCTTCCCTGAAAAATCACAAAAAGGGTCCTTTCACCTTCCCCGAGACACCAAGGGAGAGCTACATCCAAGGAAGCCATTCCAAGAGACAAGCTCTACACAAGCCTTTGTGTCTACTGATAAAAGTTATGGTAACCTTCTTTTTACTCTTGAAGACTTGGACTGCATCCATCCAGATGATCTGGAATATATGGAGATAGTCAACAGATGGCTCTTCTCACTCACATGGCCAAAAAGTTCTACAAGAGGACAGGAAGAAAGTTTCCCAGTAATGTGGCCAGTGGAAAGTTTGGACTGGACAAAAGCAAAGTGAAGTGTTACAACTGTAACCAAATAGGCCACTTTGCTAGAGAGTGCAAGGCACCAAGGACTAATGGTAGCCAAACACAAACCAGACCAAACTACACTAAAGCAGCTCCAGCTCCAAGAACTGAGCAGCCAAGCCAGCCCAAACAACATGCTGCTATTGCTGTTGAAGAAGGAGGCTTTGACTGGAGCTTTCAGGTGGAAGATGCCTCTACAAACCAAGCACTGATGCTGATCATGAAGAAGCTAAAGAACAACTAAAGACTAAAGGAAATGTATGGATCATTGACAGTGGTTGTTTCAGGCACATGACAAGCAATGGCTCTTTGCTTTAAAACTTTGAAAGAATTGATAGAGGGCCAGTTGATTTTAGAGGAGAATCTAGTGGTTACATTACTGGAAGGGTAGGAATGGTAAGCTTAGCATTGAAAAGGTAAACTTTGTCAAGGAGCTTGAGTACAATCTTCTCAGTGTATCCTAATTTTGTGATCAGAGACACAACATGCTCTTTACTGAGCATGAGTGCATTGTTATTAAGCCGGGGTTGGTCATTCCTCAAGAGCATATCCTACTCAGAACCCCCAGGAAAGGGAAGATGTACAAGATGGACTTGCAGGAAACATTCCCTTCAGGAGAATTTTCTTACTTTCTATCTAAGGCCAATAGTGATGAGTCTTTTCTTTGGTATAAAAGAATGTGCCATGTAAACTTTAAAAACATGAACAAACTAATTAAGAATGATTTGGTAACTGGAATGCCAAAGAAAGAGTTTACAAGTGATGATCATTATGTTGCATGCTTGAAAGGGAAGCAACACAAGGTATCTCTGTGACATCCGGTAATTTTCCGTTACCAAACTTCGTTAGTTTCATTAAGTCTTGCATACACGTGTCGGGAGCACACACTAGTTGTCGTTAAACGTTGGTGACTTAATAATAATTAATAATGATAAACTAATTATAATTTAACTGGTTACGTGATTATCAAGTTGTGCTTATGTGATTATGTGATTTAAATGCTTATTGTGAACTTTATCGCGTAAAGTGGAAACGTGTGTGTTTAATCCGTATGTTTTATATCTAGTGAAGATAATGCATATGATTATTATTGTTAGTTTATATGCTTATTATTCTAGTTAAAAACGCTTTAAAAGAGTATTTAAAAGTCTAATTTTTATAAAATACAAAATGCAAGGGTTTAAAGGGTAATTATGCAAAATTTAAATGGATTAAAACACAAAACTCTAACCCTAATAGCCCATCGGCCGCGACCTGCACTCCCTCTCCCTCTCCTCTTCGAATTCGACCAAGAACAAGTGAGTAAGCCTCGGATTGGATCGATTTCAAGGGTTAGAAGACACTAGAAGCATCAAAGCTTGTTCCTTTTTGCGATTTTAAGGTTAATTTCGTGTTTCTTTCATGTATTTTGTTCTAGCCAAAAGTTTTGTGTGATTTGGATGAATTGGAGGCCGAATGTTGCTTGTTTGTTGATGTTAATGTGTTTGTTAGATAGAATGCATGCTAATTAACGTCAAGTATGTAATAAAGTTTGGATTTTGGTTGTTTGTTCATATGATTATCTTTGGCCGAGAGTTTGAAGCGATTTTGGATCGAAGTGATGTTGAATGTTGGTTGTTTAATGTTGTAATGATGCTAGTTAGGTGGTATGCATATTAGTTAACGTCGATTTTGCGTGAAAGCTTCGATTTTGATTTATGGTTCATAGGTTACTAAGAATAGTAACTTTATTTTGCATGAATTGATGATTTGATGATGTATGATTGTTATGAATGTGTTTGTGATGATGATTAGATGCTAGGTTGATGATATGAACAATTGAAAAACAAGAAGATGTCTTATAGTTCATACATTGCTAAAAATAGTAACTTTTGGTGTTGGACGTTGATGAATCATGATGATTAAGTGTTGTTGATCATGTTTAGATGTTGTCATGGACTTGAATTGGTATGTAAATGATGAATCCATGAATGTCTCGGGTGTTTGATGAAATTAGGATGTACTTTCCCAAAAGGGAAACTTTATTTGTGCAAATTCTTTAATTGGATGATTTGAGCATGTTTGGGATATTAGGATTATGCTAGTGTGTTCATGGATGGTTTCTAAGGTGATTAAATGTGTTGTTTAGGTTATAGGGATGTTGATTTGGTTTGTTACCTGTTTTGGCCTGTTGTGATTCGCATGACTTGTATGATATCTAGTTGTATGATGATCTAGGTAGTACATGTGGTTAATGATGTGCTATATGTAATCAAGTGGTATGTTGATCATGTATGATATGCTATTGTGTTAGTATTAACGAATTATCACCTATAATGTCACCAACGGGTCAAACGGGTCAACTGGGTCAAATGTGTCTTGTCTTTCTAAAACCTTGAGTCCCTTGGGTTGTAGAGCACTTAGGGTTTCATATTGATTCTGTGTACACGTACTTATGTACTCATGTATTCTAGGTGACCTTTGAAGGTTGTCTTTCCCCTCTTTCTTTCAAGTTAAGCTCTAAGTTAATTCTTGCGCGCATCAGGTGAGTTCTTGCCCCACTCATTTTACATAATCTCTTTTGGGGGAGATAGCATACTGTTGATCACAAACGCTTTTATATATGAGTGTGTATAATATTGATATAGTGCTGTTTACCATGGAAAGTCCTCACACTTTCGGATTGTTAATATTGACTAGCGGGGAAATTTTGGGTAGTACTACTGGGTCTGACGAGCCCCACCTGTGCGACTCGAGGTCAAACGGGTGCAATTTTGTCCTAACTTATATTCGTCACGACCTGGTAAGTCGTGACGGGAGGCAACAAACGTAACACGGTCAGCTTCGATCGTGAAATCACTATGATTAATATTTTTATGTTAATAGACTAGCTATCTATTGCAATACACTACTTATGCTATGAAAACTGTTGATTGGTTTATATTTTAACGCAAACTCTTGAACTCACCAACCATGTGTTGACTTGTTTAGTATGCTATTCTCAGGTTAAGGTTGCCAGTTGCCTAGGAGTACGCACGTCAGCATTGTTGAGTTGTCTACATTTGCTTTGTTTACAAATTTAGGATTATTTTCATATTAAATAATTGTATTTGGGGCGCGTATGTTTTGCGCATTCTCTTTACATACTACTTGTTTTGGGTTTTCTGGTTTTAAAAACGCTTCCGCGGTATTTTAAACGTTAACTCTGGTTCTGTTTATTAATCATATAGAGTCGTTCTTGGTAACTAATGACTGAGATCCTGGTAGGTCACGCGCCTCGCGGTAAAACCCCGCACGCGGATTTTGAGGGTGTGACAATCTCACAAGCCAAATGAAATGAGCTCCATCACTACACCCCTACACTTATTACATATGGATCTCTTTGGCCCCACCAGTGTAATGAGTTTTGGAAGGATCTCTTATTACTTGGTGATCACAGATGACTTCATAAGATACACTTGGGTCTTCTTTCTTAGGACTAAAGATGAGACCCCTGAGATCTTGAAGAGTTTCATTCTAAAAATTGAGAATCAATGTGATCACATGGTCAAGATCATAAGATGTGATCAAGGAACCTAATTTGAAAACCAAATCCTTGATTCATTTTATGATGAGAAGGGTAATACAAGATAATATAATGCTCCCAGGACTCCTCAGCAAAATGGTGTTGCTGAGAGGAGAAACAGGACACTTATTGAAGTTGCAAGAACCATGTTGTCTGACTCCAAACTGCCCATCACCTTCTGGGCAGAGACAGTTAACACTGCCTGCTATGTGCAAAATAGAGTTTTAGTAGTCAAGACTTATGGTAAGACTCCTTATGAACTATGGCATAAAAGAAGACCTTTTATTCGTTTTCTCAGGTCATTTAGATGTCCTTGCTCCATCTTGAATACCAAGGATCAAATAGCCAAATTTGATGAGAAATCAAATGATGGGTATTTCATTGGATACTCCTCCTAAGCCAAGGCTTATAGAGTATACAATCTTAGAACCAGAGTAGTTATGAAGTCAGCCAATGTGACCTTCAATGAGCACACACCCAGTGTGAAAGGTTCTGCTCCTGATTGGCTGTTTGATCTTGATTTAGTTAAAAATTGTTTTAACAAATCTTGTAAGCATGTTTTAGGATCTATAGGTACATTATCAATAGGAGATTCCGATCCAAGATTTAAGCTGAAAAGACCAAGGGTACAAACTACTTCAGCTCCAGTGGTAACTAGCCATACAGTTGGAAATTCTGTCAGCACAACCATGATAAATTCTTCAGCTAACACATCTGAGGTGCCTATAAATTCTAGCACAGAGGCACAAAACTTAGATGAAGGCATTTCCAATGGAGGTGGTGATAGTGATAAGGAGTTTCTTGATGCTGATAACCACTCCATAGAAGACAACATCAATGATGTAACACACTCATTGGATCAAGTCTCACTTGATAAGTGTGTTGATCTGTTGGATGACTCTCAAGCACTAGATCTGAATTTCACTAATTTAGATCTGTCTAAACAACTTGCTGTGATTTCTCAACTGAGAATCCACAAGGCCCATCCCACCATAAACATCATTAGAGATATTAAGACTAGGGTAAGAACAAAAGGACAAACCCATGACAAAAATATTTGTCTTCACTATTGTTTCTTGTCCCATATAGAGCCTAAGAAGATTGAAGAGGCTTTGATAGATGGAAGTTGGGTTGAAGTAATATAGGAGGAGCTGCTTCAATTCAAGAGACAGAAGGTTTGGAATCTATGTCCTCTTTCTCAAGGGAAGACTACCATAGGTACCAAGTGGGTTTCTAGGAATAAGAAGGATGATAGAGGACTTGTCATCAAGAACAAGGCAAGACTACTTGTTCAAGGATACACACAAAAGAAGGGATTAATTACACAAATGTTTTTGCTCCTGTAGGAAGACTTGAAACTGTCAGGATATTCTTGGCTTTTGCTGCATCCAAGGATCTCAAGGTCTACCAACTTGATGTCAAGTGTGCTTTTTTATATGGGGTGATTGATAAGGAGTTGTATGTCAAACAACCACCTGACTTTGCAGACCCAGATCATCCTAATTATGTCTGCAAGCTTGACAAAGCTCTTTATGGGCTGCATCAGGCTCCAAGGAAGTGGTATGAGACACTATCATAGTATCTTTGTAAGCACGGATATAAGAGAGGTACTATTGATGGAACACTCTTCATCAAAGGAACATGAAATGACTTGATGCTAGTTCAAGTTTATGTAGATGACATTATCTTCAGGTCAACTAATCTAAAGCTCTACAAAGACTTTGAGAAGCTGATGAAGAATAGATTTGAAATGAGTGCCATGGGAGAACTTAATTTCTTTCTAGGAATTCAAGTGAAGTAGGTTGATAATGGAATCTTCATAAACCAGTCAAAGTATGTGCAAGACATGCTTGTCAGGTTTCATATGATTGAGTGCATGGTTGTTAAGACACCCATAGCCAGAAACCACTCTCTTGGACCAGATCTTGAGGGGAAGTGTGTTGATGAACATCTATACAGGGCTATGATTGGGTATCTTATGTACCTCATAGCCAGCAGGCTTGATATCATGTTTGCTACATGTATTTGTGCAAGATATCAAGCCAACCCCAGGATGTCACACCTGGTTGCTGTCAAGAGAATTCTCAGATATCTCAAGGGTGCTCCCAAATTTGGCCTTTGGTATCCAAAGAATTTTAACTTCAATCTGTATGCATATATAGATAGTGACTATGGTGGCTGCAATATGATTGCAAAGTCAACATCTGGAGGATGTCAATTTCTTGGTGGAAGGATAGTCTCATGGCAATGCAAGAAACAATCTTTTGTATCTGCATCAACTGCTGAAGCTGAATACATTGCTACTGCAAGCTGCTGTGCTCAAATGCTTTGGATTCAGAATCAGATGCTAGATTATGGATTCAACTTCAAGGAGACTCCCATCCATTTAGACAACAATAGTGCTATCTCTATCACAAAGAATCTAGTTCAGCACTCAAAGAAAAAGAACATCAATATCAAGTATCATTTAATTAGTGATAATTTTGAAAAGGGATTGATAAAATTAGTCAAAGTTAACACAAATGAACAATATACTGATCTGTTTACAAAAGCTTTTGATGAGCAGAGATTTAAGTATCTTGTATCAGCTATAGGGATGATTAACTTTGATTAGATTTCTTTAAACTAAACTCAAGATTATTTTTAATAATATGTGTGTCTTAAGTTGTATATATTATCACCATGTAAGCCCAGTTTACTTTGGAAGGAACTTTTCAAAATGATATCCCTTAGAATTTTGAGAATTTTAGATATATTTTCCTTCGGAAGACATCAAGTTGTCTTCAGAAGAAAATTATGTCTTCAAAACAAATAACTACTTCTGAGAAGTTAACCTTCGAAAGAGATTTGACTATATCTTCCGAAGCTTATATTTGTCACCAAGTACTTATATGTATTGAAGGACTATTTTTTTCTAAAAAAAAATTAAGTCTCGGAAGACTTATTCTCTTCATTGAATAAGACTTCTGATATTTAATCATTTCCGAAGCAAAATCTATCTAGGAAGTAAAAATACTCTAAGTATTTTTTTTCCGAAGCAAAATTCTTAGAAAACTAAGGAATATCTTCCAAAGCCAAATTGGCTTTGGAATTTTTTCTAAAACCTTCTGAAGATTTCTTATTTGGTATATGTTTTCGTATAATTATACATTCGTTTTCATTTTAGATTTCCCTTCAACTGCGATTTTGATTCTGGCGACTAAATGATTTCTTATTTGGAATTTAGGGTTTTCTGTTCGTTTAGGTCAATATTCTATCTTGCTTTGAATGGATTGTTGTTATCTTCTATCTTCCACCATTAAAGGTGAATTTTGTTTACATCTTTTTGAAAATAATGATGTGATTTTGACTAATCAGGATTGTTTTTTAATAGAATAATGTTACGGAGTGATTCCCAAACTCTTGTGCGGCACTTAGTCACCGTACTAAGTCAGCCTTGATCTCGACCAGATCACCAAGTTAGCAGCGATTCAACGACTTCTTGAGATTGCAAGAATGATCACAAGAAAGCTTGAAAGAAAGAACACTTGTATTACTTGAGAACTTGTATACAAGGAAGCTTGATTACAACACTTGTGTGGTGGTTTGGAATGATCCTATTACCACCTATTTATACTTGTTCTAAGGATCTAGATTATTCCTAATCTAGAACTATCTTGGTGCTAAATATCTTAGATATTTGTATGCTAATATCTAAGATATTTTACAAGAAAATTTCTAGGCTAATCATCTAGATTTTTCTATGGTTAAATTTAGGTATTTCTTGAGATATTTTGGAGTAAGCTTTGAATCTTTGAAGCTTGCTTGAAAATTCTAGAATCCCGAGCATTGTGGCTTGAAATATATGCAGTGCATGACATTCTCCCCCACCTAAGCTCGTGACGTCCTCGTCGTGCTCTCCTCATGGTATTTGTTGATCTCGTCTTTGAACTGCCATAGTGTATCCTCTGGTTCCCAGCTGACGTCACTATCTAGCATGTTCTTCCACTTGATCAAATATTCCTTGTAGCTTGGCACGCCCCTCCTACGGATAGTACGATCTGATAGAATTTCAGCAACCTCTCGATCAAAAGATGTAACCACAGCGGTTGGTGCTCGTTTGGATACCCCTCTCTCTAAGTCTTCAGTGTCTTCATGGTATGGCTTAAGAAAACTCACATGAAAGATGGGGTGTATTTTTAGCTTGGGCGGTAGTTGGAGGCGGTAAGAAACTCTGCCCACTCGTGTGATTACCGGGAAGGGACCTTCGTACTTCCTCACCAGTCCCTTGTGCACACTTCGTAATGACTTGAATTGTTTGGGCAATAGATTTACCATGACTCGGTTCCCAACTTGGAACTCGACGTGCCTTCTCTTATTGTTGGCCCATTTCTTCATCTTTTTAGCCGCCTTACTAAGTGAAGATCGTGCCAAATCCGCCTGCTCATGCCACTCTTTAATTGCCTTGAAAGCAGCAGGGCTACTTCCATTGTAAGAGGCGGCTAGGGCGTTTAGAGTTAGTGGTTGACGTCCTGTGACTATCTCAATAGGGCTCGTGCTAGCTGCCTCACTTCGTTGCATATTGTAAGAGAATTGTGCCACGTCGAGGAGCTTTGCCCAATCATGTTGGTTGGCACTCACATAATGTCGAAGGTACAGCTCTAGCAATGCGTTGACCCGCTCAGTTTGTCCATTGGTTTGTGGGTGGAAGCTTGTCGAGAAATTCAGACTTATCCCTACAATCTTGAACAACTCAGACCAGAATTTCCACGTGAAACGCGGGTCGGTATCACTTACAATGACTTGGGGAATGACTTAATATTTCACCACGTGCTTGAAGAATGACCTTGCTGTCTCAGCTGCCGTTATGTCGGCTGGTGCGGGAATGAACGTTCCATACTTGGAAAATCGATCCACCACCACGATTATGCTCCCATTTCCTTCTAACTTCGGTAGGCAAGTGATGAAATCCATAGAGACACTTTCCCATTGGCCATTGGGTATTGGTAGTGGTTCTAGTAGTCCCCCTGGCTGGCATTGCTTAATCTTGTCTTATTGACAGACTGAGCAGGTTCTTACGTATGTTTCAACATCATCCTTCATTTGGGGCCACTAAAAAGTACCTTCGATAAGTGTCAATGTTCACTTTATTCCGGGATGGCCGGCCCATCTTGAGTCATGACACTCCTTCATAATTGTGCCCCTTAGATCACCCCATCTAGGCATAAAGAGCCGGTCTCCGGTGGTAAATAACAAGTCTCCCTTTAACTAAAACCGTCTAGTATTCCCTTCACGAGCTAAAGAGACTAGGTGTTTGGCAAAGGAATCTTGTTCTAAGCCTTCTTTGATTTTGTCTTGGATGTCAAATAAAGGCCTTGTGATGGCAGCAAACTCGGCTTTACGACTTAAGGCATCGGCCACAAAGTTAGCTTTCCCCGGTTTGTATTCCAAGACATAATCAAATTCGGTGAGGAAATCTTTCCATCTAGCTTGCTTTGGGCTTAACTTCTTTTGTGTTTGAAAATAGCTAGTGGCAACATTGTCGGTTTTTATAACAAACCTAGACCCAAGAAGATAATATTGCCATGTCCGTAGGCAATGGATGTTGGCCTTCATCTCTTTTTCTCGCACCGTATATTTCTTCTCGGTGTCGTTTAGTTTGCGGTTCTCGAAGGCGATCGGATGTCCCTCCTGCATAAGTACTCCACCAATTGCAAAGTTCGATGCGTCGGTGTGTAGCACAAATGGCTTGGTGACATCGGGTAGCCGCAGAACTGGTTCAGACATGATGGCTTCTTTCAATTCATCAAAGGCCCTTTGGCACAGTTCGTCCCATCTCCAAGCCTTAGTTTTCTTTAGTAAGTCGGTGAGGGGGGCTGCTTTCGCGAAGTAGCCCATGATGAAGCGTCGGTAGTAATTAACCAACCCAAGGAATGATCGTAGCTCTGGAACCTTGGTTGGGGCTTGCCAACCTTGAATGGCTTTTACTTTGGTGGTGTCCATCATGAGTTGTCCCTCCCTGATCCGATGTCCCAAGAACTCAACTTCCTCTTGGGCGAACGAGCACTTCTCCAGCTTGACATAAAACTTGTTCTCACGTAGTACTTGGAATACATGTCACAACTGTGCCACATGATCTTCCAACATGTGGCAATACACCACAATATCGTCCAGGTATACTACTACGAACTTGTCTAGAAATGGGTGGAAGAGTTTGTTCATGAGGGTGCAAAAGGTGGCTGGTGCATTGGTTAGACCGAACTTCATTACTAGGAACTCATATGATCCATACCTTGTAATGCATGTAGTCCTAGCTTCATCCCCTTTTGCAATCCTAACTTGATAGTACCCTGATCGTAGGTCCAACTTTGAAAAGTACTTCGCGTTGCCAAGTTGGTCGAATAGATCGACGATCAGCGGAATTGGGTACTTATTCTTTACTGTGATCTTATTTAAGGCCCGGTAATCGATACACATGCGAAGCGAACCATCCTTCTTCCTTTGAAACAATACCGGGGCGCCATAAGGGGCTTTTGAGGGACAAATGTAACCTGCATCCAGCAATTCTTTGAGTTGCTTACGTAACTCCTCCAACTCTGGCGGTGGCATACGATATGGGGCCTTGGCTGGGGGTTTTGACCCTGGTTCTAGCTCTCTTTGGTGGTCAACCTCTCTTCGTGGAGGTAGTTTCCTTGGTAGTTCTGTTGGCATAACATCCTTGTATTCTTCAAGTACGTCCAGAATCACTTTCGACACGTCTTCCTTGGCGATCACCTTGTTATCCACCTTTGTTACTGCTAAGTAACATGGCTCCTTCTTGTTGTATCCTTTCTTGAATTGTATGGCTGAAAGGGTCTTAGGTCCACTCCTTGACCCCCGATCCATACTTACCATACAAGTCCTTCCATCGTCAAGGATACGCAAGGAGTTAACAAATGGCATAGGGAAGGCTAGTACCTTGTCAAAGAACTCCATGCCGAGAACTACTTTAAAGTCATCCATCTCTACTATTGTGAAGTTGATCGGCCCCGACCATGCTCCAATCTTCACTTGAACGTCCTTTGCCTCCCCATGTATTGGTGTGGCATTGGTGTTAACAGTTTTCATTGTACCACCGCCTTTGACAAAGCTAACGCCGAGTCGTTGAGCCTCTACGACGATCATGAAGTTACGAGAAGCTCTAGTATCCACAAGGGCCCGTACTTGATTGCCCTTGATGGTGGCATGTACGTATTGTAGTCCTTTACTCTTGCTTTGATTGCACTTAGCACTTGCATTGACCCCAAGCAAACGTCTCCTTCTCCTTTATCATGGCAACCTTCCTCCCTTGCGATCCTAGCATGTAGGCTCGATTTTTTTGGACAGTCCCGAGCTTTGTGCGGTCCATCACATATGAAACACTTGTAATCTGTCGCAAGTGGTTTCTTTTCTCGGGACTTCCAATGGGGTAGTGGTTTACGTGCAGCATTGTCTTTTGTTTGGGCTGATTTATCCCCCCCACCTTTCTCATGGTTACTCTTTCGATCCTTGAGTCTAGGATCCCTTCGGTTGTAGTCGATTAGTCCTTCGGCTACAATGATGGCCGAAGAGAGATCCTGAACACCATGTCGTTCCAATTCCGTCTTGGTCCATGGTTGTAGTCCATCAAGAAAGAAGAACAGGGAGTCCTTATCAGACATATCCGGAATCTCAAGGACAACAATAGTAAACTCTTTGATGTAGTCCTTGATGGTGCCGGTTTGTTTAAGTTTATGTAACCGACTCCTTGCTTCATTTTTAGAGTTTTTCGGATAGAATTGTTTCTTCAATTCCTTAATGAAATCAGCCCAAGTGTCGAGAGTGCACATACATCTTCCGATCTCTCCATGTTTTCGACACCACCACAACCCCGCGGTATCCTTCAAGTAAAGCGTGGTTGCCTTGATCTTGGTAGCATCGTCGGTGATGTTCACGCCATCGAAGTAACGTTCCATCTCCCATAGAAAGTTGTCTACAGCCCTTGCCTCGCGTTTGCCAACGAAGGGTGTTGGTTTAGGGACTTCGATCCTTGGTGTGAAGTTGACGATGTTGCCTCCTGCTGTGACCATGGCTTTGCTGTAATCGTTCACCTTTGCTTCCAAACCGATAAGGCTGCGGTGCGTGTCTGCTGAAAGCTCATCCATGTCCTTTTGGACTTGTTTGAGAGCATCCTTGGTAGCCTCCTTGACTTCATCGTTTACCATGATCTTCACTTCTCCACGAAGCATTTCAATGGCAGCCCTAAGGTCCTCCCTAAGTTCAGTGAACTTGGTCTCCAAGCTTTCGATTTGTTATAGCTGGGCATCGACTTGGGTTCCCAGACTCGTCATTGCTGACTCCAATTCAGCAACTCGTTTCTCTAGGGTCTTATCTTTTGACGCCCCACAACTCTTCTTGCTTCCATGGGAAGTTCCTTCCCGACCACGATTCTCTTCTCCTCCAGCAGCGTTTGTGATCCCAATCTTCTCCGATTCAGTCGCCATCCTAGTGAATCGACGTGCATTGATACCACTTGTCATGGAGTGATTCCCAAACTCTCGTGCGGCACTTAGTCACCGTACTAAGTCAGCCTTGATCTTGACCAGATCACAAAGTTAGCAGCGATTCAACGACTTCTTGAGATTGCAAGAATGATCACAAGAAAGCTTGAAAGAAAGAACACTTGTATTGCTTGAGAACTTGTATACAAGAAAGCTTGATTACAACACTTGTGTGGTGGTTTGGAATGATCCTGTTACCACCTATTTATAATTGTTCTAAGGATCTAGATTATTCCTAATCTAGAACTATCTTAGTGCTAAATATCTTAGATATTTGTATGTTAATATCTAAGATATTTTACAAGGAAATTTCTAGGCTAATCATCTAGATTTTTCTATGGTTAAATCTAGGTATTTCTTGAGATATTTTGGAGTAAGCTTTGAATCTTTGAAGCTTGCTTTAAAATTCTGGAATCCCGAGCATTGTGGCTTGAAATATATGCGGTGCATGACAATAAGCTGTAAAAGATAGTGTTAGGATGTGCATTTATAAAAAATAAAAAACTGCTTATACTAAATTTTGCACTAGGAGCAAGCTATATAAGCTTACCATGGTTTGCTTTTTTATTCCTTATTGCATCCTGTTTTGATCATGTTCTCAATCTTCTTGTATCCCTTTGTTTTTTACTACTTCGAGTCAAACATTGAACTTCTTATTCATATAAGGTTTAAGAAATTGCATATAGATTTTCAAGTTTACAAGTTCATTTCACTACTGAAAGTTGAAGACAAATTCTTTCCTTTAGAACAGATGGAGTATTGTTCTTCTTTATGGTATGTTTGGCAGTAGGTGGACTATTTTCTTTATTGTATTGTTAAAATTTATTTTCTTCATTTCACTACTAAAAGGTGTACTCATTTACATAATGTGTTATGCCTTAAATTTCCACGAATCATGACAGGCGGCCAGGTCAAGCATTGTTTTTGTAGTTTCTTGTGGTAATAGATTTCTGGAATACCCTTTTGGATTTTGAGAAAATTATTCTATATCTAGTTTGGCTTTTTTGAATTTGACTCATTTATCTTTTTCTTAACTTTGTATATCCGAATTGAACCTTTTGGACTAGATCTTTCTTTTGATACCTTCTTTTAGTTATTGGGATATTTTGTTGACTTAATCATTAGTATTGCTTGGGATCTTGACAGAATTGAAATCACACACTTGAAATTTAGAAACGGTGACCCAAAACCAATGTGATTAGTAAGTAGTAACTAAAGCACCAAACTATTAGCATGATCTTCCTCTAGACCAACTGATTATCTCATGCTTAATCTTGATGTGTGAATATGTCTAACTGCTTTTGTTGCTGTAATCAATTTGTTTAGAGCCCACTTTGTCTCACAATGTTGTGGGATTCAAGCTGTAAGAACGTACATTTTATCATATACCCAGTTGTCTTTTTTGTGTGAATAATCCAATCTTTTTAAACATTATTTGTTCCTCTACATGAAGTACTAGTTTTGCATAAACAATATTCTATCAATGTGTCTAGTTTGAATTGCAATGATTTGCTAGTCAAATGTTTTGCTGTTTCTGGTACAATTTGCCTTTTTATGTGCTTCCTCCAATTCTATTTTGTCTTCAAAAGTGTGTTCTATTTTGTCTTAAAGTTAATATTGCAATGACTAACCTGGACTTCAAGATTTTTGTGATTTTTGAAATTTAATCCAAATGTTACATTTGAAACATTAAGCTTGATTTAGTGGTTGACTGTCATCTTGTGTTTTACTTTTCAAAATAGTAGCATCTCAAAGTTCCGAGGACGTTAACATGTGTCACTTTTTATCACCCTATCTTTCTTTTTACACATCAGTTTTCGTCAGGCTTGTTGTAAAGTAAGGGTGCTTTACTTGCAAAGAATGTTAAATAACAAACATGCTTTTGTTTTATTAATGTGATCTAACTTGGGTATATAACTTCTGGTCATAGGAACACCATCATATTTTTTCCTGGTCACATGAATTCTGCATTATGGCTTTCCAATTTCCAGAAGGCTAATTCATTCACAATGTGCATAGTTTTTCTAGTGTCACTTTATCTATATAGGCGAGTTTGTTTTCTGAAAGTTGTCATTTTCTTTTTTGAAGGATTTGTTTATAGGATGCAATGGAAAAGGCAACTAAAAACAAAGTTGCTAAAGCTGCCGTAGATGTCATGTTTCAAACCTTAATATTTGTGATTGATTTGTCTTTGTTTTAGTCTAGAAGGTTCTTTTTTTTACTTAATTCATCTCCCATATATAAAATTGTTTTTACTTTTTGATGTTCCCCAGTTTCTTAATCTGGTTTTGTAAATTGATTAAGTAATCGTATATGACTTACATTGTTTAATGCACAAAGTTTAAATGTTGAACTTCCTCGTTTTTATTGAGAGCCCAAGTTTTTGACTCATTTTAAGAATGTTGGGGGATTCAATGTGCAAGAATGTACATTATATTATATGCCCATTTGTATAAATCTTTTTTTGTGAATAACTGTTTCTCTTTGAACATATTTGTTTCTCTACATCAATGTAAAAACTATTATGAACTAACTGGTTTATATAACTTCTGGTCATACGAACACATACTCATCTTTGGAGATAGTTATACATAGACCTTAAGAAATTGGTTTTGAATTGCTTAATCAAAAGTTTTGTTGGTGTGCTTTCTAGCCCCCAGTGGCCAAAATTTAGTTAAAAATATACATTCTTCTTCGCTCACGTTGAGTTGTTGAAATAGCTAGTTGACGATATGTTTAATGTCTACATTCTTTTCTCACTTGTTGATTTACATAAAATCAGTATGGTTCCTGCAATATGGTTTTCCACTTTCCAAACGGTTAATCATTCACAAAATTTATATAGCCAATTTTGTCTCCCAAATGTTGTCATTTTCTTTTTTTGATTGTTTGTTGATAGGATGTAATGGAAAGGCAATAAAAA
Source organism: Flaveria sonorensis (assembly GCA_025506505.1). Taxonomy (NCBI): domain Eukaryota; kingdom Viridiplantae; phylum Streptophyta; class Magnoliopsida; order Asterales; family Asteraceae; genus Flaveria; species Flaveria sonorensis. Next base: position 62,927,122 of record CM046423.1, read on the forward strand.
AGAAATTTGCTACATCTGCCATAGATGTCATGTTTCAAGCCTTAAGGTTTGCTATATTTTTTCACTTGCCTGGTTATTCTTTTTCTATGATATCCCCCCACATATTTATTGAGATTTTTGCCCGTGGATTTTGGGAACTGTTTTCTGTTTTGTTTGGTTGATCATTTCAGTTCATTATGAAGTTATGAAAAGATATCTCAATGTATAAATGGTCAATGGAATCGAGGTATTTGATTCTACACGAGGGCACAATAGTATAAATACACATATAACTTCTTCATTCTTAGTTGTGGATGGATAGACTTTTAAAGTAATGTAAGTGATAATTAAGAGAAATCCATGAAGAGTACCAAGGTTAGTGTCTAGTATATGTTTCAAAGAGTTTTAGTGGTGAAATCATAATTGTATTCCAAACACATACAAAAGGCAGTTTTTTTGGATATATAGAGAATATACTCTCCTTATGGATTATGACTTGTATGTTTGATTTATAATCTTGTTTATGATTGTATACCTTTAGAGGAGTCAGGGTTTTCGAATGTAGTGGTTCTTGTCTTTGTTTTATGGAAATTAGTTAGCAATTTTTTAATTCTTTTTCATATGAAAATTTATAACCACTCTTTTGTGGAAATCAATGCTTCTGTTTCACATGAATAGCATATATCTGGTGATTTTTGTCTTGTTATAGGCTGTTGTGGTGAATTGTAATTCTTTCAGCATAGAACCCTTGTACATTCAGTGATATTGAACCGCGTAGCAATTGTATTGAAAGGAGCAGCAAGACAATCATTTTTGAGTGCACAAGGACTATGTTCCCATGTGCACGGAGGTTAGTAAAATTGATGCAGTTGTAGTATAGTTTATTATACAATGCATCTTAGTTTTATATTAAAGATAGTTGTGAACTTCGATCTCAATATAGATTATTAATTAGAATTTTTTTTAGTTATTGTAGTGTCTCAATAATGGGAAACAGGAGGGGTTGCTTCATTTTGGTCTTGACAGCAATAGCCAGGGATGGATGATGGCAATAAGCTTCTAAAAAGCATCAATTTAATCGCTAAGATATTGGTGAGTTAATTCGGATCTTTATTTAAACTCATGTACTTATATTCATTTGTGTTTGTTTACTCTATTAATAAACTGGGCGGGTGGGGTGACAGGTTAGAATGAGATTTTAACGAGTTCGGGTTAAAACAAATGAGTTTAAAATATTGTTCATCTTGATTTGGGTTTGATTAGATTTAAAAAAAATTAGGTACGAGTTAAAATGGGCCATTCCAAAATTATATTAAATTAACTATAAGAAATTTTGCTCAGGAAAATCTCCCTTAAAATCAGCTTGTATAAAATACAAGTCGAGCCTAGTTGATTTCGTTTAAATTCAGAATCCAGGTCGAGCCAAGTTGAACTCAAGAGTTAGCTCACTCGAATATAAATAATATCTTTTTTATATAAATTAACATGCATCATATATATATGTGTGTGCGTGATACGATTCTAATGGGTCAGATCAATCCAGTTTGGTTTGTCTAGCAGGTATTCAAGTCCAATTTTGACCCATTTAACCTCAGTCAAGACGGCTAGTGGGTAATTAAGCTGCTAATGTTTAGAGGGGAACTGCAGCAGTTATTTCTGCGATTTAAGTTTATTCAAGTCTTGTGTTCTAGCTATAGGATTTTGCCTTGGTTATTTGGATTATTTGTGACTTGTAGTCGGAGAATTGCCCTTCTCGAATCGGGCCGACTATCTATCTATTTATCTTTTTGTTTCATCAGATTTCTCGAGTTCTATCAGTGCGTGTCTATATGTGTGTGTGTGTTTGTTTACTAAACTGGTATATATTATTCTGAAAAGTGTGTGTATAATGGTGAAGAATTCTATAAATAGAGGTGGAAAACCTAAACTAGGGGCCATGGACCATCTAGGCTAATACAAATGGGCCTAATCTAATAATTTTACAATAGTTAAGTTCGTTTTTACTCCCCGAGGTTTTACAAAAATAATTATTTTCCTTCAAAAGATCAAAAACATTAATTTATCTTTAAAAGTTTCATAAGTTGTTTCAATTTAATCCAAAAGTTTCATCAATGTTCAACTTGAATCTAAAATAATAAAACTTTTGGATTGAATTTAAAACAATTTATAAAACTTTTGAAGGTAATTGATGTTTTTAATCTTTTAGTGGAAAATAGTTACTTTTGTTAAACCTCGGGAGCAAAATTAAAATTAACTCTTTATACAATTAACACTCCCTTCTCAAGTTGGAGCATATATGTTGATCATGCCCAACATGTTACATATAAAGTCTATTTGAGCCTTTCAAAGGGGTTTCGTGAGGATATTAGCAAGTTGTAATTCCATATTGAATGAATCAACTTAATGGATGGAAAATCAGCCTGAGTGCCCACCACACGATCCTTGATGAGATGGACGACTTTCATCGAATACGGCTTTCCGCAGAATTCTATATGTATCTATGAGATCGAGTATGGAATTACTCAAAATCTCGTACTAAAGAACGTGGAGGTTCGAGTCCTCTTCAAGGCATAATATTGAGAATGTTGTGTTTTGTTCTCTTAATAAATAGTTGATTCTTGGCTTTGTTTAGCTGATTGACTATCACGATATAGACTCATCAAGTCATTAGAAACAACCCTGAGTTACTGTGTGTTGCTTCTTGCTTTTCTAGGATCCCATATTTCCTCTAACGATACATGATATCTAGCTGTAGAGCATTGTGAAATAGGGCAACCTACCAAATCAATATAGATCACCATCCTAGTGCTCGATGTATGGAGTGGCCATGAACTGACTTAGAATGCTAACAACAAAGGATTGTTCATCAGGCTTCCGTCCTTCAGAAGAAGCTTCTAGTAGGAAGCATTAGGCTATCTAATGGTTTGCAGCCCAACAATCTACACTCAGTTCACATATCAAGCAGATACTTCCGTTGAAAGAGAAGTATTCCTTGTGATGAACAAGATACCTCTATGCCTAGGAAGTATCGATGACGGCTTAGGGAATTAATATGAAATTGAGACTGAAAAAATTATTTAAGATTAGTAATCTTGACTTCGTCATCCCATGTAACATTTATGTCATCGCATAAACAACTATAATAATCCTTCGGCCCTGTTGGTGTTTGAAAAAATATAGAATGATCATATGCCCTAGGAATTATCCCAAACTCTTCCATAACACTAGATTACTGACCAAACCATGCTCTGGGAGACTGCTTGAGGCCATACAATGAACAACGTAAGTAGCATACTTTTGTGGCCTCCTCCTCAAGAATATACCTAGGTGGTTGCTCCATATATACCCCTCCCCGAGAACATCATTAAGAAAGACATTCTTGACATCAAGTTAGTGGAGTGAGACTATTGATTAATGGCAGCTAGGGCAATACAGATTCGTACAGTCAACATTTTAACAATCAGAAAGAATAACTCTTGGCAACCAAACTGGCTTTTGGGCGATGCAATGATCCATTAAGGTTGAGTTTTACCGTGAATACCTAATGAAAACTAACAATATGCTTGAATATTCGTATCTTGAATTGGAATATTCTTGTCGGGCGTCACCAAGATCCTTTGCAACAATCTGCTAATTTAGACCTTTAGCGGACCGGCACTTCAAGCCCCGACGGTCCACTACCGACATAAAGATGAATTTTCGTATCTTAACAAAATGGAATATTCGTGATTTTAATTGGAATATTTATGGCGGGGCGTCACCAAAATCGTTGGTTCGCGAAGCCCTTGGTGGACCATCACCCCTTTCCTTACACTAAATGATGAACCCCTTCTTCCTTGGTCTTGAAATCTGTTTGTGGTGAACCGTAATGCCTTCATGATACATCATGATGGTCTGTGATGGTCTGTTGCTCCAAAGTACTTAGCCAACTTTTACTAATTCGCCCTTTATTCACCCAAATGTTTTATCTCCTTTTCGTGTGCACAAATTTGCCTTGAGGGCCGACGGTTTAGGTAAAGCCCATGGTCCATAACACCCTAATTGTTTGAAGAAATAAAATCTAAACTCACTTTCATAGGAATCGTGATTCCATTTAGCGTATGTAACAAGCCTTTCTGTAAGTTACGAACTTTCTCCCCATCCATGACCATTGTCGTTCTTTTCTTCCTTTTCTTTCTCTTTCTCGCTCCTCTTAAGCCGCTCTCCATTGTCTCTGTTCCACGTGCACCCTCGATAATCGATCATACAATGATTGTTTAAATGAATACCAACCATTATAACTTGTTGGTCTCGCTCTTGTGATGGTTGCTTGGTTGTCCTAGTCTTTGGGGTGCGGGAGCATCTCTCACTACATGCAAGCCGGGAACCTCATCGTCTTCACTATCAAGACCCGCATTCGAGTCCTCGTCTTTAGGTGGAGCATCACTTCTCACACCTTCAATGTTTTTGAGCTTGCAACGTCTTTTAACACATGATACCTGATAGTCTTTTTGTATTTACAATCCGTTATTTACAATTGATCAAGTCTGAAGTATCCACGTGGTAGTTTTTGAGTTTTTGCCTTGTGAGGAAAAACATTTTGAGCTTTAACAAGTAGGATAATAGTCTTATGTGAGGTAACATCTTATATAAAGATTGTTCCTCTTATCCTAAATGTTCCCTGTGGCTAATGATAAAAAGAATAGATAGGTGTACTCGTCAAAAGTGTTTATTTAACGTGGAGCTTATAATGTTGGATATTTGTTTTGTCTCTTGGATAATGTTGTCCCGAAGGACGGCAGACATCAACTTGGGTAATACGTACATGTCATTACGATGGAAGCCATCTTATTGTACTCGGAGAAGCAACAATTGTATTATATGTCCCCAGTTTACTTGATTAACCTTTTTAGACACCAATCGTCACCTAGGAATTCATAATCCTCATCCGGACTAGACTCAAAGTTAGTTATCATTCGCAAATGCTCAAATGATACACTCGCATCTCTTGATCCTATATGTCCTTTTATTATTGTTGTTTGAAGCTTTTGATTGGGGAGATGCTCTTACTTTTTGTAACAATGAAAGTAAGGATGTTTATATGGACATCATTGTCCAGTGGATGTCTAATGCTCAAAGGGAATCAGGTGATAATCCACCTCACACAACAATAATAAATAGACAAAATAGGATCAAGAGAGTCGATTGTATCATTTGAGCATTTGCAAATGATAGCTAACTTTGATTCTCGTCTCAATGAGGATTACGAATACCCTGATGATGATTGCTTCTTGTCTAAAGGATAATCAAGCAAATTAAGGAAATATAATATAATTGATACAACCGAGTACAATCAGGTTTCCACTGAAATGACATGCACTTGTTGCCCAAGTTTGTGTTCACCGTCTTCCGGGACAACATTATTACTAGAGTCTAGACATAGAGACAAAATCAAAATCTGACATTATAAACTCCGGGTTATATGAGCACTTTCGACCGATACACTTATCTATTCTTTTTCACATTGATAAACAATTGGGATAGTAGGAGCAGTGTTGACAAGAAGATGTTGTCTCACGTAAGATTGTTATCCTACTTGTTTAAAGCTCAAAATGCTCTTTCTCGCAACGCATAAGCTCAGAAAATACAGCAAGGATACTTCAGACTTGATCACTTGCAAAGTACATATGAGAAATATGAAAAGGCCATCTGGTATCATTTGTTAATAGACGTTACAAGCTCAAGAAGATTGGAGGTGTTAGAGAGATGATGCTTCACCTAAAGAGGACCTCGAATGCAGGTCTTGACAGTGAAGAGATTGCAAAGGGCGAGGCTCTCGGTTTGCATGTAGGAGATGCTCTTGCACCTTAAATGTTTAATCAAAATGAATGTGACATCCAATTAGCCATCACGAGAGTGAGAGCAACAAAGTATAAAGGTTATTTTCATTTACACAATCATCGTATGATTGATTATTGAGGGTGCAAGCTAAAGAGAGATATGGAGAGCCGCTTAAGAAGTGTGAGTAAAAGAAAAACAATGAGCGGCCATACATTAAATAGCTTCATGATGGGGGAGCAAGTTCGCCACTTCCATGAGTATCAAGCAGGTCGCCCCTATCAAAAGACACCGCCAAAAGTTGATTGGGCGGCTATTAATGACCCAAATTGGGTATACTCATGCTACCCATAGAGCTATTTGCCCGGTTATGGCTGCCTTACCCACCACCGAACACAGAAAGATCCAACTAGTCCGGTACTTAATCTATGGACATGAGTGGGATGTTCAACGGCTTTATGGAGTTTGTGTTCGGCTTATCATACAACCAATATTCATCACCCGAGCCACATGGGCCATATTACTAATGATTTGAGGTGCATGATTGAACATCTTGTATATTACATTTTGTTTTATTTCTAAACTTATCAATTTTAATGTTGCTTTTGAGAACTTTGTGAGTATGTTTACTACAAAACCATCATGAGATTTCACTTGTCTACCCGGGCGGTAGTTTAAAAGGCTAACAGCATACGTTAAATGTAACTGTGATTGCTATGAAAGTGAGCTTTAGGATTTTTCTTCTTGAAATCTTTTTATTGATTTACGAAATTAATTGTTTTATAAAATTCTAGCTTAAATGTTTCATTGTTTTGAATTGAGGTTTGTACAAATAAAATGTAAAATCCTTCAAATTGACATAATGGATGATTTTAAGTATCAAACTTGGATAATTTATGCGAAGTATTCATAAACCCATGAGTTAATATGTGTAAAAATATGTATGTTTATCAACATATTGGTAGGTCATACATTGCTTTAGAGACGGTTTATCTCTACATGCCATCACAAGTTACAAATCGTTATTGATAGTGGCTCTACACAACTTCAGGAACCAATAAATGGCAGCTAAACTTAACTGTCACACTTGAGCAATAGATGATGTAAAGTTGATGGCAATAAACTGTCTTGTGTTGAGTTATGTAGGGATTTCCAGTGGAGTTCCACTATGCACGGCAGGTGGTTTAAAGCTATAATATGTTAGTGATTCCATTTAGCAACTATGATATAGTGCTTGGCATTCAATGGTTACAAACATTAAATGATATAGTTTAAAATTTGAAATCATTAACCATGAAATTTTCAGTTAATAACCAGCTTTTTGAACTCAAAGGTGCTACTAATCATGGAGTCGATATATGCAAAACGGAGAAAATGACATCTTTGTTGCAATCCAATTCCCATGTGGTGCAAGCTCATCTTTTCAGTCTGCATACTGAAGATAATTTCCAGCATAAAGCATAAATTCACAATCCCTTGCACAATGAGCAAATGTCTCATCAATTTCAATTTGAAACCTTATAGGTACCCTAGTGCCCGAAAGGATGTGATTGAACAAACGACCCAAGAGTTATTGGATTCAAGAGTTATTAGAAGCTACTATTAAAGATGGGGCTCATTATTCCCTTGATAGAAGAACTATTGGATGAGTGGTGGTTATAGGGGAAGGGAGATCTATTTTCTCTAAATTAGACTTAAGGTTTGGTTACCACCAAATTAGAATGTATGAAGGAGACATTCATAAAACAACTTTTAAAACTCATGAGGGTCATTATGAGTTCTTTGTCTAACCTCTTGGATTAACTAATGCTCCAACTATCTTCCAATCTTTGATGAACACTATTTTTAAAACTGTGATAAGAAGGTCAACTCTAGTTTTCTTTAATGATATTTTGGTCTATAGCTCATCATGGGAGCAACATCTTTTAGATGTTCATGAAGTTCTATCTCTCATGTGGTTACATCAACTCAAGGCTAAGCTCCACTACAACAAACTTAGCTTTCTAAACTCATTGGTTATGACTATGGGAATTTCTTATAAAAAAAGGTACTGAAAATAAGGTAACTGATGATTTAGGGTATCTTGCTTAGCTTTACTTATCATTCTTAGTTCTATTAATCCTACATTATGAGACTAGATTTAACAATCTTGGAACAGTACTGATGACCAAATGTCTCAATTATTTCAACAATTACAAGTTGGTCAGATCATCAAAAACAAGATCCTCAAAAATAGGATCATCAAAAACAAGGATTGGGATGGCGGTGTTCTAACAAGGAAAAGCAGGATACTACACTTCGGATTGATATTATCACTTTTTGCCATGCTTCTTCCTTGGGTGGTCATTCTGGCTTCAAACCTACATTATGCAGGCTCAAAGAGATGTTCTATTGGAAGGGGTGTTCTAAAGATATTTACCTGGCCATTAAGGAATGTTTTGTGTCAACGTACCATTTCCAAAATACATTTTATAAAGGATTTAATTTATGGGCTACCTAAGGTTCAAGGTAAGAGCACTATTTGGATGGTAGTTAATAGACTCACCAAGTACAATCATTTTATTCCCTTTGCCCACCCTTACATGGCTACTTTGCTGGCACAACTTTATTTGGATCGTATATTTAAAATACATGGTAATCCTATTACCATTGTATCCGATCGAGATCCTATCTTTATGAGTAGTTTTTGAATGGATTTTTGGAGACCCACCCGCACATTATGACGATGGATGTTCCTTTGAAGTGAGTCAAATGGATTCCATTGGCTCAACGGTGGTATAATACCACATTCCATTCTGTTATTAAGATTTCTCAATTTAAGGCCTTGTTTGGGTACAAGCCGGGCATTCACATACCTTATATTTCCAATGATACTGCGGTGGCTGCCATTTAGGAGTTTCATAGGGGTTGTGAGTCAAAGATTCAATCCCTTAAGTGAGATGGTATCGAATGAAACAAGTTGCAGATGCTCACCATTCGGAGCGTACCTTTGAAGTCAGGGGAGTGGGTGTCTGTGAAATTACTGCGAATGGTCCAAACTTCTCACAATTTACATTGTCATGTTAAACACGTAGCTCGTTTTATGTCCCCTTCCTCATTCTTGAAAACTTGGCGGTTTGGCTTATCAACCGGATCTCACCTCACATTCCATTTCTCTTTTGAAGCGTGCTCATGGTACTCATCTTTCGGTAATTCCTTTATCAAATGATCCTCGGTTCTTAGTTCAACCACACTCTATTTTGGATCATCGCTTGGTAAAGAAGGTCATCGCACTACCGCATCATTGAAGCATCTTGGAATTTGTTGATGAATTTCGACTTTGATTTCCTACTTTACATTTTTTAGGTTAAATTTTTTTTTTAAAGAGGCGGAGGGGGGTTATTGTTAGGCATAGCCTAACGGCTAACAGAATGTATAAGAGCGCAACCGGTCCGAATTGGATAGCTTGGGTTATGTAATTCTCTTTCTCTCTAGTTTCTTACTTCCAAGCTTAACACTCATCATTTGTAATTTATTAAGACACTTCAATTTCATTCTTTCACTTAGTCTTTTGCGGCTTGTACCTATCCAAATAAACTTTTAATAATAAAATGACATAGGCTAATAACTTAGGTTAGATATAACACAATGATATTAGTAATACTACGATAATTGTTTCATAATATGATACAAAAGAATATACACCCAAATCATTGTCTAAGATCATTGTGTCATGTTATATTGTGCGAACTTAGACAACGATCATTGTATATTACTAACACAATTGTGTCTTAGTATGGTAAAATGATCTTAGTAAAATAAACATTACGAGACAATATGATAAATGATATAAGTAATAAACAACATAACTTCATAGATTGACGTTAGTAATATACACAATACACTTTGAAACAAGTAAAATACATAGTACTATACAGAAACGTACTAGGACAATGATCTTAGTTTATTTTTTATTAAGATTATTAGGATTTAAAAAATTGTATTTCTCTACAACAAAAGGGATGAAATTGACCTTTAAGTCAGGCTTAGTTTCTAATTTTAGTTGTTATTATGTATTTGATTATAGTTTACATTTGTATGCTATAAAATTAGGGGATTTGAATATGGACCTCATTCTAAGCGAAGTTTTATTGACAATTCTTTTAAAAGAAAATTCCAAGAGAATGATGATATTTATGGAAGTTCAAATATTACTAGTGATATACAAGAAAATGATAAAAACAAGAAAATGATAGATTTATTAAGTATTTATTTAATTTTATTTATTATCGTGTTTTTTTCATTATTGAATGAATGTACTGCAAAAATAGTTTTTTAGAATAACCATTGGATTTTTGGACTAGATCTGCCACTGCAATGTTGGTCAGAGCAAATATGTTCTAGGAGCTATGTTGTTATATATAATAGATCTTAGAGGGTGTTTGATTAGGGCTGACCCGGGCTGACCACTAACCGGCTGACTCGGTCAGCCGGTCAGCCCGTTTGTTATATCGATCTCGGTCGCTGACCCGGTCATCTACCCACTGACCCGGTCCTCTCCAAAAACATCACTGACCGGGTTTTTTCTCATATCTCGATCCCACCCTCCGCTGCACCTCTCGACCCACCCTCCGCTGCTGAGATTCCCGATCCAACCCTCCGCTGCTGCACCTCTCGATCCCACCCTCCGAGATCCGCCTCACCGGCGCCGCAACTCCCACCCTCCGCTGCTGCACCCCTTCCGCCTGCTGCACCTCTCGATCCCACCTCTCGTCACCAGTAAGTGAATATTATGGGTGTAATCGGTTACAAGCTTTTGGGGTGTGCTTATATTTTATGGGTCTTTCGATTTTGTTATCAATTGGTGCAAGTTTATAGGGTCTGTAGTTTTGAATTAGACCATGAACTTGTAGGCATACATTCTTGTATAGTATTGGGTCTGTTTTAAATTGGTTATCAATTGGTGCAAGTTTATATTTTATATATTCTTGTCTGTAGTTTTAAAGTGGTTGATGAATGAGATCATGGTACAACAGGGCTTAATGGATATGCATATTGTTATATTGAGATGCAATGTATCATTGACTGTGGAGTAGACCTAGGTTCTGTTTTTCAGATTTAAGTAATTGTACATGATAAGTTTGGATGATAAGTTTGATGATAAGTTTTGATGATAAGTTTGATGATAAGTTTTGATATGAGTTTTAGGGTTCTGTTCTTCAGATTTAAGGATAGTTATTTTTAAAATTTTGGTTAGTTTTATTGATTATATAAGACCAGTTAAATGCAAACTCGTCAGAACTTCAGGCAATATGGTTATTTTTATCATTCAGCAGAGTCAGTCAGATACTGAATCAAACAGTCAAGTTTCAGTCAGATGCAGACTCAGTCAGAACTTCTAACTGGGTCAGCTTCTGACTCAGTCAGATCTTACTGAGTCAACGGTAATCAAACAGCCCCTTAGTCATGATTTCCAAAAGTAAAAATATTTTTTTACATCCATCTATTTGTCCACTTTTTTTCATATAATTATTTGTAGATTATAGTATTATTTTTTTCACTAGAAATTTGATGATTTCTTTGAGATCGATTTGTAAACATGCTGTTGATTTAGAAACGGGTGTCCAGATTTGTAGCTAAAGAAGCAGTTTGATTTGTTTAATTACATCCATTCAATCCTTCTGATGCCTTTTAAGAATTGCTTGACAATATGAATATTTTTGTATCTTGGAGTTAAGTGTAATTCTTTATGGGTTTTATGTTTATATTGTTTGCAGTTGTTAAAAGGTCAATGTGATAATAGAAAACATCCAGAAGAAACACCACTTGATTTTGCTTGCTATGCTATTTCCACTTGCTCTACACATCCAATTTTGTATCTTCAAATTTTAGTTCTAACACTATTATATTCGTTTCAAAACAAAGTTCTTAGGTCCTGCTACAATGTGTGGGTTAACTTACTAGTTCTAAACATCTGTCAATAATTCCTCGTCCAATAAGTATTTTAAATATATAGGTGTATATTGATTTTCATTATTATACGTTTTTCAAGAGTATTTAATTATAGATAAATTTAAGTCTACTTTAAAAACTTTAAAATTTGTTTTGGCATCATTATATATAAAATCAAATAACATATTCTAGTTTACTTGAAAGAGTTTCTAAAATCAAGACTACAGTACTTAAAAGAATTCAAATGGAAAATGTGACTGATCCTTCAAATAAAATTATAATAACAGCACAAATTGAATGGTTAAGAGAGGGTAATTAGAATTCCAAGTAACTTCATAAAGTTGTGAGAGGGAGATGTGATAGCCCGATAGGCAGCGCATTGAGGTCGTTGACGATACAAATGACACGTGAGAGAAACAGATGTGATGAAAACGAGATTCCAAAGGAATGTGTGGGCATACGAAGCACGTTACAAATGTAATTGGTCTGTTAGTAACCCACGAAACAACTTAACTCGCGCACAAACAACTTGTATTAAAAAAAAAATGTAAAACACTGCTAATCTTCATGAGCTTTGATTAGAAGTATAATTAGGTGGGAGTTCAATTTGTTAAAAAGTATTTGAATCTCTTTTTGGTTGTTTAAGGGGATGTAAAATGTGTGTTATGCAATGAAGTTCTTTGAACATGGATTTTCTAGAAAAATTTGGTTGTTATCAAAAGCATTGGTTTCAGCAGTTTATGAACACCCTAATTGCCTTCTCCAACCTACCAATATTAGTGTTGAGCTAGAAAAGAGCACAAGACACTTGATAGGTAAATCATATAAGGGTTGGTTCAATAAAGAATTTTCATGACTATAGTAGCAAACATATGGAACATGTATTATTATGAACAAGAATTAATTGCAATTCACATAAAAATGCCTGCTTTCTAAAATGACAGGAACAGATTTGACAAACCGAAACTAGAATGAAGACACAATTACAACAAAACATAGTGAATACACGCAAACACAATGCAAACACCTTACGCAATTGAATTTATGTTATGCATCACTTATTACCTGGTTTTACAGGTTCATCGTCATCATCTTCAATATCCCAACTCAGATCCTCCTCCTCATCTACAGCAGTACTCAATCGCTTGCGCAGGTCAGCTTTGTTTGTTGTCTCACCATGAGATGCATTCGTGTCATCGGTTTTCCCAAGATCTTCAATCTCATCCCACTCAAGGTCTTCATCCTCCTGAAATGAAGGTTGGCTTGATTTAACAGTGACATTACTGTCTTTAATTTCACCTGATTCCACTTTAAGGTCAACCTTCTCATCATCTTTCGGCACTGATTCAGCTTTCTCAACAGCTTTGGGTTCCTCTACAATGTTCTTATCAACACTAACCACATCAGATACCATCTCTTTATCTTCATCAATAATCTTAGAACTTTGAGTCTTAATTTCATCTTCCGGGCTCTCTTTCTTTTCACCATCCTCTGAATCTTGGCTTTTTGAGGTATTTGATCTTAATTGATCAGCTCCTTGTTGTTGTTGCTGTTGTTGTTGTACCTTGTCTTCATCATCATCATCAACATCCCAACTCAAATCTTCTTCATCATCCACCGACAACGATCTCTTCACAAGCTTAGCTCTCATCTCCTCTTGTTGCTTAAGCTTATGCACCTTATAAAAATACCTAAACCAAAACGTAGCATCATCAACCTCATTCGGAACAACTTTCGAATAAACCCCCTCCAAAGCTCCATTATCCCCAACCAATTCTTCAATTTCATCTCTCTTATCCCAACAACAAACCCTAACTTCCACCTATTGTAATCCTCCACATCCTCAGGATCCTCACAGTAAGCTCGTCGTATCACTCCTAATCGCATTCAACTGAGCCTCAAAACGACTATACCGCTTCAAATCCACACCACTACGATCACTAGACATACGTCTACTAGAACCATCAGAATCATCAACATCAGAAGACGCAAGCAGAGCTTCCTTACCTTGAGCAATAATATCCACCGTGGACTTCAACATTCCGTCAATCGCCGACGTTCCGACGTCAATCGACGCCGGCAACTCCTTTACCGCACGGCTCGCAACTTCACGAAACAAATCGGATTCCTTCCGCAAACCTGTACCAAACTCCTTCAGATCGCGACGGTAGGTTTCGAACACTGATTCCGATTTGGTTGTCAGAGTTTTCACTAGATCTCCGAAGCTCCATAAACCACCACCAGTAACGCCACCACCGCCGCCGCTGCCGCTGCCGTCGTCGGATGAATTGAGATTTGAAGTGGAATCGTCGTCTTCATCGCCTTCGGGTTCTTGGTGATTTGGAGATTGAGTTTGACGATGATCTGTATCGGATTGTTCGTGATTATCTAGGGTTTCGGGCTCTGGATCATCTGCTAATATGGATCTGAAGAAATCCATTGATGATTTGAAGTGATTGAAGAGATTATAAATTTAGGGTTCTGTAGATCACGATTAACGATATACTTTATCCTTCATATTTTGATGAGCAAATGATGAGCGTATGAATTGAATACGCATCACTCTGTAACTTGGGCCTCATTTTCTGATTGGGCTTTAAGTTGTTAGGCCTGTCTACTTTGAATTTTTTTATTGAGTGACCCAACTAAAGTACATAATGATGATGGGTATTTAAATTGAGTATTGGAGACTTAGAGTTGGAGAGATCTGGTTTTTGGCCCAAACCAGTTAGGTAGAAATCGGTTTTTTAAGCTAAGTCAGTGGATGGTTTTTTTTTTTTTTTTCATACGTACAAACCGGCTTTTTTCAAGCCGGTTTTTCATCAAGAATCCTCAAGTCACTCAAGTCGGTTTGTAAACTAGTTTTTTTTAATGTCGGGCTACCAAACTGGTATACAAACTGTGAAGCCGCCAATTCGAGTCGGGCAAGCAAACCGGTTCGGTTTTTTACCGGTTTTCTTGTACACCTCTAGGGTTAGGTCAATAAAAGTTAGAAACAGGTATATGGTCAACTCGGCTCGGATCTAAACTAGTTCTTGAGAGGGGATTTAACCGGTTTGAAAACTGGCTTTTGCATGTTCGATGGTTTGGTTCGGGTTTCTCCGAGTTCAAACCGGTTACCACCTATAAGATTCGAACCGGTTTCAACCCTACTGCTGTTTGGATCGGTTTCTAACCGGTTCTCTCCAACATGTTTCCAAATAGGTTTCAGGTTGAGGTTTAAATGAGACCTTTTTCTCATGCCTGTTGATTGTTAGCATTTAAATTAAAATCATCATGGTCAATAGGTATGGGTTTTCTGCCTGTACATGAGACGAAAACTCAATACGTATATAATATGTTATTTATGGATTTCATTTTAGTCTAAATGAGCTGGGGTAGTTTCATGAATACTTGTGAACATGTTTAATTAATCGGATTGGGTTTGGCCTACCTAATAGGTTCACCGTTCACATGTTGACACACTCTTGTTAATCTTTATAATCCTTTTCGAATGTATTTGTCTCAACTGAAGCTTCATCGGTATTTTACTAAGAATTTTAAACATCAAATTTTATCACTTAAATGTAACTGGCTTATACACATTTGTATATATGGCTATAAATTTGTATTATAAAGTATTAAAATAATAATAAAAAACATAAATAAAATTTTTCACAAGTTAAAACATATTCAGTGCATTCATGTGCATGTCAAATCCGTGAATGCATTTTTCATGTCTGTCGTCTGATGCGTGTCTTTGGGTTCTAACCCATTTAATACCCTAAATTGCATGTGATTACCTTAGTGCTATAGTGCTAAAATCGCATGAATCTCACGGTAGTCAAGAATATAACCAATATCAAGAAAAGTACAACAAAGATCTTATGGTATCAGTGGCTAGAATTCACCCTTACCATACAAGCAAACACTTTAACTTTTTTAATCTTTTCATTACCTCACCTTCAAAGATTAGAATCATAATCAAATCCTTAAATTCTTGTGTGCTTTTGTGAAGTAAAATTAGCACAAAAAATTATGCAAGAAAAGAGCAAAGAAGATGATGGTTTTGGTCCTCTTGGCATTTGCCATAGGCTATTCAATTTCATCATGAACACCATCTTTCCTCGAGGCACAAGAAGCGTTGCATTGGGTACCGCCGATACAACATCACCTCAACATGACAAAACTCAAGCTTTGGAAGCAAGTCATATGGACCAACACCAGGTGATCAGGCCCGAAAGTCATGAACTACTGGTTGAATTTAGACACACCAACGGGTCAGCGGTCAAGCGAACCAGTAACACTTCAGGTCAAGTCTTGGTCCAAGAAAACAGGATTCCAACACGAACCCGTAAGGAAACGCGCTTGCGAGTTCAAGGTAAAGGCAATGGTGGTCGCGATAAGGCAACAAAAAAGTCAACTTTGACCATTGTTGAAGAGGAGACTTTGCATGGAAGGAAGCCTCATCTTCTGAGTGTTGCTTCAAATATAAATGAGAAAGCTGATGCATTCATAAGGAGCAGAAAAGAAGCCATGAAACAGACACATGATGTCTAGTGATTAAAAAGGTTGATGTAAAATAACCAAGATTTCAATTTGTAAACATGTTTTCTTATATATGTAACCTTAACTATGAACTTATATTCTCTTTAATGATAAATTATTGACAATTTAATCTTATTTTCGTTATAATGATAAATGTGATACAATAGCGTGTCTCATGCTTCATGGTCATGACATGGGTTGGATTGGGCTCAATGTTTAGGCGTGGGTAATTTCAGCCCATTGGGCCTTATCAAGCCCACAACCCCTCCTTTGTAAAGGAGGCTCCGTATTTGATAGGGTCCTCAAGAGTATGTCCTCAGGACCCTTTCTAACGAGTTATTTTCAAGTTATAGTTCTGTCATGGGCTCTAGAAAAGCTTGAACCGGTCTACCTGACTCCAAGCTCCGGTCTGTGAGATTCAGTGTATTTTACAGTTGGTATGATTGATGAAATAATAATGCAAATCTTACTGTAAAATGAAAGTTACTGGCTAAACAACATAGCTACCTGAATTGAATTTGCAAGGAAACAAATCAAATTAATGTACAACAAAAGATGGGTATGGGGCTCCTAGAAATCTGACTAATCTAAAACAATGACTAAAACAAGTTTAAGGTATAAACACGATACGCGCTAACATGATATTATCTATGTATGCTCAAATGTGGTTATCCTTTTGTTCAAACTGTTGATAAACATTGACATGTTTGCTGTTAACCTCACCTTCCATCCTTACGTCGCAAAATGTAACCATAAACACTCTTCTCGTTCACCTTCGCATCTCTAAACGAACCTAAAACCGAACAAATTCCAAATACTTGATTTTTAGCCTAAAAATCAAGAACCTGTTGATCAATCATCTTGACTTGGTGAAAACATCAAAAGTCAAAGGAATGTTTCGATGAACGATAAAGATCATACGGAGCCCATAAATGGTCAACCACACACGGCTTCCCCGAGTCGAGCCTTAACCATGGTTTACCTTTGCCGCTCCAATGAAGCAAGCTGATTGCGCCAGGGTGCAGACTCCTGCACTTTCCCTCAATGTTGTCACCACCCAACCCATGCTGGTTCCAACTATGGTGCACAGGCTTAATATTACCAGCAAACACAAGCAAAAATGGTGGCAATGAACCCAAATGATAAATCTTTTTCTTCTTTTGAACCACCATCCATTCTTCAACTTTTCGAAGATACCCGCCTTCCCGCCATTTCTCAACATCTAAAACCATAACACCAGTGTTAAAATAACAAGGATCTTTACCCTCAAAGATCTTCTGCAATTCGGGTTCGTTCCAGAAGTTATCATTGAAATACTGCGTAAAATTCGCCTCACAATACTCCGGTGCAGCGAGCACTTTATCCCCCAACTCAACTCTCCACAACTTCTCAATGTCATCAACAACAACAAGATCAGAATCAAGATAGATTATCCTTTTCACATTCTTCGGTATGATATCCGGCAGGTAGATTCTAGCATAATTCAACGGCTCATCGAGCGCGACACGAATGGACTTCGATATCTTCCCTTGAACGAGGCTCGAGTCGAATCGATACAGCTTGAAGTTAAGATACGGGAACGTGGTTTTTATGCTGGTTTTAATATCCTGATCAAACCGAAGCCACAAGAAATGAAAGACCACATTCTCGGGGCAGCCGGAGTTATGCAATATCGACAAGATCGCCGCCATTGTCCCGCGGAGGTAATTCGAATCAAGGGTCATTGCCAGATGAATGGTGTCATTCTCCGACGAGCCACACGGCTGACCGTTGCGAAAGGCCGGAGCTTCACGGAAGAAGTTGGCATTGTGGGACAGTTTTCGGGGGAGGGCGGTGGCAGCTGCAGCGGATAAGGGTGGTGATGGTGGTGGTGATAATGATAATGACAGGAGGCCAATGAGGAGTATGAGGTGGTTTAAGCTCCGAAAGGCCATCCTGCCGGCATTAATGGCGGTGAATTATGAAGGTGAAAAGGGTTAAACAGCCATTGAAGGCTGATTGAGGAAGATGGTCATTTATGAACAGAGGATATTTTGGATGGAGATTGAGGGGTTTGAGAGGAAGAGAAGATTATGCGGAAGATCAAAGATGTATGTGTTTTCTACATTTAGTTTTTGATATCTTGATATTGTTTTGACTTTTGTAGAGTCAATGATTGTGAAGGGAAGCCAGAGTATTCGTGATTTGGTTTGGTTTGGGTGTGAAGTTGTCCTGTTAATTCGGGGTGAGATCTTGTAGTCCCTCCGAAAGATTTGTGTGATTTTAGGGTATGTTTGGTTGGGATTTTTTTTTTTTTTTTAATAAAGAGATTTTTGCAAGAAACATTTCAAATGATTGAATTTTAAAGAATTGATATAATGGAACTAAATATGTGATGCAACTATGTTGATAAAACAAATAACAGAAGAATTGGAATTTATCACTGCCCCACCACCTACAGGTTGTCACCACTCCTACTTTGTCGCCTCTGTCAAAATCTAAAGTAGGGGTGACGAAAGTTGAGGGGGTTTGAAATTCATATCCTTTTAGTTGAATTCATTCACAACTTGGAAGAAATAATGGAGGGTAAGGACCTTGGAGCCATGATAATGCCGCTACCATGTGAGCTGAAAACAACCTCTTGTAGAAATACAAGGTAAGGATGTGTACATCGTGACCAAAGTGTCCAGACACCCTCCAGCCTCGCACGTGTGGGAGATCATGGAGCATTTCTAGATAGCCTTAACCATTGCTAGCGTTTCTTCTTCATACGTGGACCATGTGAGCGTTGATCCTTTAGAGTCTCGCTAAAATAAGCGATCGGTTTGTTGCCTGGGTCAGAAACACCCTAAGCCCTCTCTCAAGCATGACCTTCAATAAGAAATGGTAGAGACCAGTAGGTAATGCCAATGTTGGTGGAGTGGTTGAGGCCACCTTCAAGGTTTTAAAAACAGAATTGGCTAATTTATCCTATTCAAAACTAGACTTCCGCGGTGTAATGGGCAGCTATGCTCCCGAAATGCTTGATGAAGTTTTGGTAATATAACGCCAACCCAAGGAACTTGCAAACCCCTTTTGGTGAGTCGGGGATCCACCATGACCCTTTTCACATACGATATAACAGAGGTAATCCACCTGCAAAACACCAAGCCAACATTTCGATTCCTTGGCGAAATGCTAGTTAGTTGCAAAGATTCATAGTACAGTCCTTGGATGTTGAAGATGATCATTGCAAGAGTGGGAATAAATCAGGATGTCATAACAATACAAGTATAAACTTAAAGTATAAGCGTTCAGAGGAAAGGATAGAAGATATCATTCATGAGGCGTTTGAAGATGGTGGGGGCGTTGGTGAGACTGAAGGGAATACAAACCCCCATAATCCTTTAACTTTTAGATGTGATGTACATAATCAAGAAGAGTTTTTTATTTTTCTGTTCAACAGCATTTTTCTCTCTTTTAAATCATCGAATGTCGTCAACACAACTTGGTATTTTTTTAATGAAAGCTCAGATTACAACATCCTGTCGCAAGACAAAAAATGTGTTTAATGATGGGGAGAGGTGGGGAGCACATCTGTTACGAGCAGATCCCACAAAGGTTCATAGGGATACACCAATCAAAACAGGCTCCTGATGGTCTTCAATGCCCTAATATACATGTATTAAAACTTATATTCTTAAAAATGGTAGCTTACAAGTGAACTTGTAAGGTCATGATCGTGGAGGTTAAAGCTCGTCTTTTACAGTTGTCTGGTAGCATTCTTCGTCCCAAAGAAATGGGAATTTCAGTTTGGCTGCAGTGTGCGGCATCGACCAATCATCGTACATGAATCTGTATAAATTAATAGATATTCAGAAAAAAGAAACTAAAAGATCTAACATCAGCATATAAAAATGTATCATAGAAAAAGATGGAAAATCATGTACATTTTAACTGGTGGGCGCGATATAATATAACTAAATGGTGATGAAAACCACAGAAGATATGCATTTTATATTTGATTATGCGAAGTTTAATTATGAATCTAATTGAAACATTGGAAGGATGAGTCATATATGGTGATGAGCCACAGAAGATATTGCATTAGCCATCATTAATTCATCATGGTTCGTAAACAAGCCTGTTAGACAATTGGCACAATAACAATTGATAAAAACACACTCACATAATTTTATTGAATAGAACAAAGGAATACTTTTGGTACACATTGCATCTTATTCCTACCATCTATTTATAAGGAAGAAAATAACTACTATCATAAAAGATAATCATAATTGATTGCTTAAATCAAGCAATTGCTTGATTTATGCTTTGACTACTTTATTATAATTGATTGCCTAATTACTAATTTATTAATTCCAAAAATAGATTTTGGACAGATCCAATTTTCTGACCCATGACCCATTTAATCGACTTTTGACCCGTGAACATTTTAACCCACAAACATGATTAGAACAGTCATTCACCCCCCTAATCATGGTTTGTGCACTTCATTGTTCATAGTAACGTTGGTTCGTCATCCATATATTGTGCTAAGTTAGCCTCCTCCTTTTTCTTCCACTTTGGACATTCATTTAGAAAATGTCCAAGCTCACCACACTTGTAGCATCTAACGTGACTTTACTTCCGTTGGAGCCGTTCACCACCTTGACCTTTTCCGGGACCCCGACCTCTTCCTCGGCCACTCCCAAAATCATCCCGGTTTGAACTTCCATAACCGCATTGCTCACATCCATGCTTTTTGTCTTTCTCCCTTTTAGAAAGCATTAACCTCCCTTGAGTTTCTTCTTTGTTGAGTCCTTTAATGCGTTCTTCATAGGCCCTCAACCTTCCAACAGCTTCATCAAACGACATCTTGTCAAGATCAAAGCATTGCTCTATTGAGGCTACGATTTGAAGGAATGACTTAGGCATAGCATTGAGCAACCATCTCACCAAAACCTTCTCTTCAATATCTGACCCGAGACTCCTTGCTTTTGAGGCTAGCCCACTCAGTTTGCTTGCAAAAATATCTACCAAGTCATCCTCCTTCATGTGCAAGCTTTCGATTTCCTTCCTCAATGTTGAAAGCCTAGCCGTTCTTACTCTATCCACCCCCAAAAATCTTGTTTTCAGCCCTTCCCAAACTTGTTTTGCATCCGTATGAGATGCCATTTGTAAAACAAGCTCTTCCGGGATGGCTTGAAACAAGAAGGCAAGAGCCATCTTGGACTTTTTTGGATCAACATTAGTACCACTTGGTGGTTCTATGGCCTCCCACACTCCATTTGCATCCATTTCACTTTAATTGCCCACACCGGATAGTTTGTAGATGTCAAAATCGGACACTGATAGGACATCGAACCTCCTTCCTTTACTGGTATCATTGCCATTTTTTTCTATTTTGGACAGCCCCAACCCTTGTAGATCAGACCCTACTGCAACAGCCTTCTTCCACCGACCAAGAAAACAAAGCCACCTGCTTTTGCTGTTTTCTTTCACCCGCCAAACAAGACTGGATCCAAAAGCTTCTTCCAGTCTGTTTCTTCTGCACTTCTGGTCGGAATTCCCTGCCAAAAGAACAAGCCTAACCTGGCTATTCCGTTCTTTTCCTAGGCAACGAAGAAGAACAGGGTCTGGTTACTGATCAATGGGATTAGGGCTGCGATTCAATTCTGATCAGGGGCTGATCAGAAATGAATCAAGCTGCTGTTCCACTATTCAACCTTTTGGGGTAGTGACTTGTCTTTCCCTGTCACAAGTTTTCGATCTCACACCACTCTGATACCAATTGTTAGACAATTGGCACAATAACAATTGATAAAAACACACTCACATAATTTTATTGAATAGAACAAAGGAATACTTTTGGTACACATTGCATCTTATTCCTACCATCTATTTATAAGGAAGAAAATAACTACTATCATAAAAGAGAATCATAATTGATTGCTTAAATCAAGCAATTGCTTGATTTATGCTTTGACTACTTTATTATAATTGATTGCCTAATTACTAATTTATTAATTCCAAAAATAGATTTTGGACAGATCCAATTTTCTAACCCATGACCCATTTAATCGACTTTTGACCCGTGAACATTTTAACCCACAAACATGATTAGAACCGTCAAAGCCACGCCACTCATGAGCTACTCCAAATCGGCTAGCTAAAAGCTCAAATTGAGCCGAGTTTGACATTCTCGAACTACTATACAAGAGCTCATTCAATAAACGAGTCTAAGCTTCTTAATATCATGAACGACTAGGCTCTTTGTTTATGTAAATATAATACTTTTTATTTGATATATTAATATATGGTAGCATAATAATACTAATCATACATAAAATATGAAAAAATAACAAAATAATATAATCATGTTATATATAAAAAGTTTTGAGTTTATATATCTATGAAATATCATATATGTATATATATTAAATAGAAATAATTGAAACTAGTATCGAGCTTGAAACTTGAATGATTACTCATGAGCCAAGCTTAACCTTAGGCGGGCTTAGGCTAGGTTCACTTTCACCATTCATAATCTCACATTACATTCAAATAGTGACATATTTCAACCCGTTTATGTAAAAATATGGGGCTATCTGGGTTGTATTTTACTGTTTCGGGTCAAAGAAGTACCAGTTTTTAAAAACAGCTAAAGAAGCCAACGGGCAAAGCAGTTCAAAAGACTCCCAAAGTATAGTGAAGTAACTACCTCCTAAATTGTTTAATTAAAAAAGAACACTACTTCAGTAAGTGCTTCACAATTATATCAAAATATATTTACTATTTTTAAAACGTATATCAAATGGATGAGTTTGTGTTGGCAGACCAACCCAACACATTTCGACTCCTACCCGACCCTGCCCCACGTGCCGATTATGATATGTACACTGCCACACATCTAAGATCAAAATAGTAATAACCAGCAAATGTGGCAAAACAGTCTTTAGTGACAACAGATAAATCATGTTTCCAAACAATAACAACATCAACAGTAGGAAGGTTGGATTCATTGGCAATTGGCAGTATTACATTTTTCTAGTAAAGGGTTTTAAGGAACAAATGACCCTCGAACTAGCGGTTTCACACACATACAGAAGAAAGAACAAGAAAGAGGAGAAACAGCAGAATTGTTTACCTGGTGAACATCATTAACAGGGACATAAAATGTGCTGTTTGAAAAGATACTAAACTCCTGTGGTTTGCCAGGGGACTTCGAATGAGAATTTGAGGCAAGATAAAGAGAACCACTCCCTTTGAGGACTACAAACGCTTCCTCACACGAGTGCCTATGAATCGGAGTGTGTGTTCCTGGAGTAAATGTTTGAAGCCATACCTCAACCTGTATTAACAATATATGAGATAAATGAAATAAAAACAGTTTATCTCAGCATCATTTGGGTGAAAATTGATGCAATTGTAACACATGAATAATGTCGGTTTATGTGGACTTATGAGCGGGGGTCTCTTTGGGACATGGATAGAGGCAAGGTTTACCATCATCTCACCCTCTTGAAACCCTACTATATGAGTGTGATAGTATTTTGTTTCTTTGTTTGTTATGGTCGTATAGTTAGCAGTGTATGGAGACAAACAATGCAGAGGTAATGGTATGCTTTTCACCTCTTTCAGCCCATGCATGAGTGAACCTGCAACGGTAATGTGAGATAACCCAGGGATTCCATAGTTACCTTGTGGTAGGTCTCTGATATCTCTCACTAGCGGTAATCCTATACACCATTTTTATATAATATTAAGTTAATGTTTGAAAATAGATAAAAAAAAACAATAGCACAAATTACAAACTGAAAATATGGACAAACAGTGATGAATGATCTACTTTGATCATTAAAAATTTCTATGAACTATATTTAAGGAAAGAAGAAAACCACAGGCCTGCTCAACTAGTCTCAACCATTGGCTCGGTGCAGCCCCTATACACTTAGCTCTGGTATATAATCTCAAAAATATAGGCTTGATCATCTAGGCTCGTATAAGCTCCAACATTGATTTGTAAAGGGTCTAATGAGTTTAAAAGCAAATGCTCTAATTGAAATTGCATATAAATTAGCTTTAAAACTTCCAATCAATATACTCAAAATCAGGAGACCATTTACATTTAAGTTAGGCTGTTTTAGCTCTATTGGCTTGGTTCTGCCTCACCATAGGTTAACACTTACCAACCTTTTCACGAGACTGCTCACGAGTTCTCACGCCTGGTCTTGTCCTCTTGCCTGTCTCCCTACTAAAGGGATGTTTTGATGTACCACTAAACCAATTATTGTGACTTCAATTACTTTGTTTAATTGCAAAACTGATTATGAATATGATTTTGTCATTGTTCATGGCGATTATTGAGACTTTATTCAAACTAAAGTGTAGAAAACTGAAAACCTATTTCTTATTATGATTTCCTCGCATAATAAACCCTAAACTAACAATAACTAATTCCAAATATTTGTCCATCCCTGACTCACAATAATCATTTCGACAACGCAAATTAACAACAAAATTAACGTGCAATACGCATCACCGTCAACGAACAGATTCGATTAAACAAAAACATCAAATGAGATATAACAACTGCAACAAAGTATTGATGAATCGAGCATATGAAAGTGAAACCTAACTGAAACAAACAACTGAAATGTGAGTGGACCGGTAGAGAGGGAGATAGAAGCAACAAACCGTTAGATGAACATTGAGAAGCAGAGGCGGCCGATATGAAGAGAGAAACTGCAAGCAGGTAGACAATGGTAGTAGGGTTTGTCATCTCCCTCACAGCCACTGGATATGCGATGGTAACGACGCTACTGGTCGCCAATGTAGGAAAATTTTGTAGCATAAAATCCCACGTGGAACTCGTTTTTTCTATTGGAATCTACCAGAAATAATGGTGATGGGCTCATGGACATGTTAAAAAAAAAAAAAAAAAAATCACACTTCAGCTGTGTTTCCGAGTTTAATAAACGAAAAGGAAGAAAATAAAAAAAAAGAAGTGAAAGGAAATTAACGAGAGAAATAAAATGAATTAAAAAGAAATTAAAAAAAGAAAAAAAATGAAGAGAAAGAAAAAAATATTTTAAATTTTCGTGTTTCAAAGTTCGAAGAAAATAAAAAATAAATATAAAATTTATGTGTTTCAATTTATTTATTTTCATTTCCTTCCATTTTGAAAGGAAAGTTAGAAGGGAAAATTATTAAAAATTTTCCTTTTATTTCTTTCCATTTCCTCCCTTTAAAAAACTCGGGAACATAACGTTTTTTTGTTTCTTCCATTTTCCTTCTTGAAAAAAACTCAGGAACATAATAATTTTTCACTTTCCA
This sequence comes from Flaveria sonorensis, assembly GCA_025506505.1. Classification (NCBI taxonomy): domain Eukaryota; kingdom Viridiplantae; phylum Streptophyta; class Magnoliopsida; order Asterales; family Asteraceae; genus Flaveria; species Flaveria sonorensis. The sequence continues at coordinate 62,952,673 of CM046423.1, forward strand.
TTTATTTTCTTCCATTTCTCTCTTTAAATGAGACTCGGGGAATTCAATGGAATGGAGGATGAGGGGTTTGATTTTGACTGAGGGGTTTTACTATGCAGCTGGTGAAATTAGATAGTGCACTTGCTTCGTTCTTTGGGGACATGTCAGGCGATGACTATTGCCGTTCAAAAAAAAAGTCATACTACTTACACCCAAATGCATACCGGTTAGGTTACACGGAGCACGGCCTGGGTAAGGGTGGTGGGTTAATCGGGTACACAGATTGTCTAGTAATCTACATTTGTTTGAGAAAAGAGTTGATATAAAGTAGATGATGATGGAAGTTTATTGGAATCACGAATAATAGGTTAAACTTTGTTTCTACTTACACGGGAAAGACTATTTTTAAAGTCAAATAAAAATGTGTCATAAAAACTATTGTACCCTAGATCCAACAGCTTCAATCTTTTCAGTTTTCTAATCTTGTTGGGAAATGGGAATCATACCATAAAATGGTTTGTTCCGCAGAATTCTGCATATATAAAAGTCTACAACTTTAATAAGCTTGATTCATGAAAACACTTAGATATATGTTCAATCTAAGGGGTGATCTATTGTTCATATTTATATTAAATTGGATGGGTTCATCCTTTTATTAAAATAATCAGGTCACTAAACCATGAAATGAGAACGAATAAAACCTCGAGATAGTCAATCAAGATCCAAACATGTAATGATTTAAAATGCAAAAGTTAACAATAATACAAACGAATTTGACTATAAAAGTCAACAAAAGGTGGTTTAGATTTTAACATTTAATAATTATAATGAGGTCTACTTTATAAAAGAAACAGAAGTTAGTGTGTCGTTAGATGGCTCAGGGGTATTTTAGGTGACCTGGCTTCCCATGCTAGACATCAATGGATGTGTCAAACAACAATGGTACTAACTGGGCTATAATAAAAGTCAACACTTTGATCTTACAAGCAAGCCTTTGGAATTCTTCCAACCAGGTTAGCCAGACTTGTCTAACTGATTGAGGTAACGTACTTATGACATGTAAATATAAAAAGGTCATGAGTTCAAGTCTCACTTTGAGCAAAATACTCAAAGTTGAGCCAGTGAGTTTTCTCAGCAATGAGTTTCCTTCTGAGGGGGTTGGGAGTGCCGTCTCGACTGTAATACGAATAAATGAGCCCGATTAAGATAACACATATCATTCGAAGTAGGATGACACATTTGCCGTTTCCAAAAAAAAAAGTCAGACTTGACATTGCTATCTTTCTATCAATAGCTGTAAATGTTCCTATGTTAGTATTGTATTATCTAATTTGATGCTCAACTCTTACTTAGACCAAGGGACTTCTATGAAAGAAATTCTTTCTTTCCATCATTATTCACCAAGTGATTAGTAAAGAAACTACTGTTATCTCTACCTTGAATTACTTTTAGAGAATGATACAACATAAATAGAAATAGAGTTACCAAATCAAACATTCATGTTTAACTATGTTTATGTAACCAAAGCATGTTTTCACTCTATAAATTATGGTCTAAAGTTGTGAATTTGATCAATTGGTTCAAAGGCTCTTATTCTTCACTATAGATGTATAATCATGGTGTCTTGACTTTAACTTTCTCATCTTCATAATCCTAGGTTTTGATAACTCAAGTCTTGGAGTATTTTGATTCTGGAAAGGTTCCCTTGATGTAAGTTCTAAAGCTTGATCCCTTATTCCAACACTGTGGTGGTTGCAACATTATTAAGATGCCAACTTTCTAATATTTTTATTGGAATGTATAGCCTTAATGGGGATCGTTCTATTTTATTGCACTAACACAAACGTAAACATTCTACGCATTGCATGATTTTAGGTCGTTCAAGTGTCTTGTTGTTTAAATTTCCGAAGAATCATATGAATTGATAACCTTAGCATGAGCTCATTCTGTATTTGATTTTGTGATCTCTTAGGAATCCATATATTGAGTCGATTGTATCATCGAGGGGAGTAAAACCCAAATGATATCTCCTTGTGATTGTTATAGTTTACACTTTCTACTATTTTATTGCTTATTTTGTTTATCTATCACTTCTATTAAAAATCCACTTTTTATTCAGCTAAACAATGGCTGAGGTTGGTTATTGAGAGTCTTTTTATTTATGGACGATATCCAACACTATGCTACGTATATGATACACACACTTACCTATTGTGTTGAGATAGCTAGCATATCGAGTTATAAATTTAGTACTTAATTGTTTTTAAATATTATAAAGAATTTATACAACACCAAAAGAACACATCAAGATTTGGTCTTTGTCAGAGATACAAAGATATTAAGAAAGACTAAAGTTGTTGATTTAGAAAAACATTTTGTCGTCGGAAAACACATGCCATGTCCTACCTAGCACGCTCATTTCTAGCCTATCTAACAATTTTTTGTTTCATTTCTTTTGTTGTTCTCATTCATCTATCTTGCTATTTCACCTTGGTTCCCGCTAGAGAGTTTATGGAGCCTTTAGAGGAGCCCAAAAGATCCATTCACCAAAGGTTGCAACAAACCACGTTGACACACCAATGCCCAACGATTAAGAGGATGAGCACACCATATCTAATTTCACCAAACCTTCACTTGGTGGTCTAGCTTCAAGCATTGCAAGACCATTTGTGGACGCAAACAACTTCGATTTAAAACTTACATTATTCAACTCTCCATGTTTAGTGGTCTCCTCAACAAAGACCCTAACGCTCACATCATAAATTTTCTTAAAATTTGTGTCACATTTAAAATGAATGGAGTAACCAATGATGTTATCTGACTATGAATCTTTTCCTTTTGTCTTCATGACCAAGTGGAGGAGTGTCTAAAATCCTTACTTGCTAGTTTAATCACCACTTTGGAGGATTTAGCCTGGAAGGTTCTCCTCCAGTATTCCCCTCATGCAAAACCGTTAAATTGCAAATCAATATCACATCCTTCATATAAAAAGGAGAGAAAATCTTTATACGAGACTTGGGAAAGTTTCAATGACCTATTGAGAAAATTCTCGCACCATAGGCTAGCAATTTGGTCAAAGTCTTCTAATTCCACAACATATTAAAGTCGCAAACCCATTTGCACATTGATACCAGTACTAGAGGAAGCTTCACAAACAAAGGTCACCCGAGCCTACAAGCTTAATGATTTAGTAATAAATAGCTACCATTGGGCATACCTAAAAAGACGACTAGCAGGATAAGGAGTCATTAGTCAACAACCCATGGATGATCAATCTATGAAGGTGATTGCATAAACCAATTAAGGGTACATATCACACACATACTCCATGATGGAGAATGGTACATATTTATACTAAGACACTGTAAGAGTTATACTTAGAGGATGATACAACCAAAGTTCTCTCAGCATGCACATCTGAAGTACAGAGAAAGTTACTTTGGAAGATTTGATATAACTCAATGAAATTCACCAAGTATTAAATCTTCTGAAGCCAAAAGACCATTTCTTCTAAAGCCAAAGATGAAGTCTTTCGAATTTTCAAGACAAAGTCTTCCGAAGCCAAGAGACTTATTTCTTTCAAAGACAGAGAAGACATGTTTTCTCTGACATCCTTTTGACAAAAGTTGAACTACTTTCCGATGCCATCTCTGAAGACTTACGTTAGTGATAAGTCCATACTTTTGTTAACTGTAGATTAAGGTCTTAGAGTCTGTAACTTTTTACTTTGTACTTTTATCCTTTTTGTAATAGATTAGGATATGAGCTATGGCATGTCATAGTCATTATCAAAAGGCAATCTGCCTTTTGACTTTACATTGATATTATTGTCTAGATTAGTGTTCCAGTTGGCCTTCAAAGTATGATTGGTTATAGGATGTAGTATAAAGTATCTCAGGTACCGGTCCTTAGGACTAAGCTTTTTAACATTTGTAAAACACTTGAGATCAATATACATCATTTTTGAAAACCTATTACTTGTGTTCTTATTGTGTTCTTTACATTTGTTCTTTGTTTCACTTTAGCCAGTTCCCTATTTGATCTGTTAAGTATTCTAGTCTCTCCATCCATTATGAAACTATTGCATTGCTCCCTTTCACCGGTCCTGCAATTGGTATCAAAGCTTTTTAGGCTCTTGATTTTAAGATCTCACCATCTTTAATCCCTTCAGTTTCACAAACACTTACCAGCTCAAATGGCAGCTCACACTAAGGCTAACATGGAAACTAGTACCATGACAAAATCTCCACTGATCACTCCTGATGACTTTGATACTTGGTGCCAATAAATGGAAGATTTCATCAAGTCTCAAGATAGCAAGATGTGGAGATCTATTGTCTCAGGACCTCACATCCCAAGCACCTCTTCAGCCACTGCTGGAGGTGGCATGATCTCAAAGAAAGTGGCTGACTATTCTGAGAAAGATTGGAAGAAGATTGACATAGATCAGAAGGTCGTGACCGCTCTCTAAACTGCTCTTCCCAACTGTATATACAGAGGCTTTAAGAAGTACAAAACTGCTAAGCAGTTCTGGGATGCACAAAATCTTATGTGTAAGGGATCTAATGAAGCTAAAGAAAACAAGAAGGACCTCATGAAGCAGTAGTTTAAGAACTTCACCTGCAAACCAGGTGAAACTATGACTCAACAATACTTTAGGTATGTTGAGATTGTAGATACTCTCACGGATGTTGGAGTTAAGCTTAAGAATAGGGACATTGTGAGGAAGTTCATCAACAATAGCCAAAGATCCTCAAAGCTTGAATATAGGATCAATAACTGTTGAACCATCTCCAGTTCATCTTGATGAGCCCAAGACCAACAAGGCTTGGGTTTCCAAATGTAACTAACCATCTTTTTATGTGTAGGAACAGCTGAAGTCCAAGGGAAATGTATGGATCATTGATAGTGGCTGTTCTAGGCAATGGCTCTTTGCTTCAGAACTTTGAGAAAATTGATGGAGGGTCAGTTGCTTTTGGAGGAGAATCAGGTGGTTACATCACAGGAAGGGGTAGAATCATAAATGGTAAGCTCAACATTGAAAAGGTAAACTATGTTAAGGAGCTTGGGTATAATCTCTTGAGTGTGTTCCAATTTATGACCAGAGACATAACATGATCTTCACTAAGCATGAATACATTTTTCTCAAGCCCAGGATGGTCATTCCTTAAGAGCATATCCTGCTCACAACCCCAGGAAAGAAAACATGTACAAGATGGATTTGTAGGAAACCTCCCCTTTAGGAGAAGTTTATTGCTTTCTGTCTAAAGCCAATGGTGATAAGTCTTTCCTTGGGCATAAAAGAATGTGCCATGTAAACTTTAAGAACATGAATAAACTGATTAAGAATAATTTGGTAACTGGAATGCCAAAGAAAGAGTTTATAAGTAATGACCATTGTATTGCATGTCTGAAAGGAAAGAAACACAAAGTATCTCACAAGCTAAAGGAAAAGAACTCTATCACTACTCCCCTATACTTATTACATATGGATCTCTTTGGCCCCACCAATGTAATGGGTTTAGGAAGAACTTCACATTGCCTAGTGATCATAGATGACTTCACAAGATATACTTGGGTCTTCTTTCTTAGAACTAAGAACGAGACCCCTGAAATCTTGAAGAACTTCATTCTAAAAATTGAGAATCAATGCGATCACAAGGTCAAGATCATAAGATGTGATCAAGGGTATTACAAGACCAATATAGTGCTCCCAGGAGTCCTTAGCAAAATAGTGTTGCTGAGAGGAGAAACAGGGAACTTATTGAGGCTACAAGAACCATGCTCTCTGACTCTAAACTGCCTATCATCTTCTGGGCAGAGGCAGTCAACACTACCTGCTATGTGCATAATAAAGTTTTAGTAGTCAACACTCATGGTAAGACTCCTTATGAACTGTGGCACAAAAGGAGACCTTTCATTGGTTTCCTTAGGACATTTGGATATCCATGCACTATTTTGAATACCAAAGATCAAATAGCCAAATTTGCTGAGAAATTAGATGATGGACACTGTATTGAATACTCTTCTCAAGATAAGGCTTATAGAGTATAAAATCTCAAAATTAGACTAGTTGAGGAGTCAGCCAATATGACCTTCAATGAGCACACTCCTAGTGTGAAAGGTTCTGGTTCTGATTGGCTATTTGATATTGATTTAGTTACCAACTGTTTTAACAAATCTTGTGAAGATGTTTTAGGATCTACAGGTAGATTATCAATAGAAGATTCTGACCCATGATTTGAGCTGAAAAGACCAAGTGATAGAATTCCTTCAGCTCCAGTGGTAACAAACCCTATAGTTGGAAATCCTATCAACACTACCATGACAAATTCTTCAGCTGATACATCTAAGATGCCTATAAATTCCAACACTGAGACACAAAACTCAAATGAAGGGGTTTCCAATATAGGAGGAGATAGAGATGGTGAAAGTGATCAAGAATTTTATGATGCTAACAATCTCTCCACTAAACACAACCTCAATGATGTCACATACTTATTGCATCAAGTTTCTCTTGATAAGTGTGTTGATGTTGTGGGAGTTATTCAATCACCAGATTTGAATTTTACTAATTTAGATCTGTCAAACTAACTTGCTATGATTCCTCAATTGAGAATCCACAAGTCTCATCCCACCACAAACATCATTGGAGATGTTGACACTAGGGTGAGAACAAAAGGACAAACCCATGACAAAAATGTTTGTCTATACTCTTGCTTCTTGTCCCAGATTGAGCCAAGGAAAGTAGATGAATCTTTGAAAGATATAAGTTGGGTTGAAGCAATGCAGAAGGAGTTGTTTTAATTCAAGAGAAAAACGGTTTGGAACCTATGCCCTCTTCCTTATGGGACGACACCAATAGGTACCAAATTAGGAATAAGAAGGATGATAGAGGACTTGTCATCAAGAACAAGGCAAGACTAGTTGTTCAAGGGTACACTTAAGAAGAAGGGATTAACTATACAGATGTTTTTGCTCATGTGGCAAGACTTAAAGCTGTTAGGATATTCCTTGCTTTTGCTGCATCCAAGGATTTCAAGGTCTACCAACTTGATGTCAAGTGTGCATTTTTAAATGGAGTGATAGATGAGAAAATGTGTGTCAAGCAACCACCTGGCTTTGCAGACCAAGATCATCCTGATTATGTCTGCAAGACTAGTTGTTCAAGGGTACACTTAAGAAGAAAGGATTGACTATATAGATGTTTTTGCTCATGTGGCAAGACTTGAAGCTGTTAGGATATTCCTTGCTTTTGCTGCATCCAAGGATTTCAAGGTCTACCAACTTGATGTCAAGTGTGCATTTTTAAATGGAGTGATAGATGAGAAAATGTATGTTAAGCAACCACCTGGATTTGCAGACCAAGATCATCCTGATTATGTCTGTAAGCTTGACAAAGCTCTCTATGGGTTGCATCAAGCTCCAAGGAAGTGGTATGAGACACTGTTATAATATCTTGTCCAATATGGCTACAAGAGAGGTACTATTAATAGCATACTCTTCATCAAAAGAACATGGAATGACTTGATGCTAGTTTAAGTTTATGTAGATGACATCATTTTTGGGTCTCTTATGTACCTCACAGGCAGCATGCCTAATATCATGTTTGCCACATACATATGTGCAAGATATCAAGACAACCCCAAGATATCATACCTGGTTGCTGTTAAGAGGATTCTTAGATATCTCAAAGGTGCTCCCAAACTAGGCCTTTGGTATTCAAAGAATTCTGACTTCAATTTGTATGTTTATACAGACAGTGACTATGGTGGCTGCAACATGACTACAAAGTCAACATCAGGGAGATGTAAATTCTTTGGTGGAAGGATAGTCTTATGACAATGCAAGAAACAATCCTGTGTGTCTGCATCAACTGCTGAAGCTGAATACATTGCTGCTGCAAGCTGCTATGCTCAAGTGCTTTGGATTCAGAATTAGATGCTAGACTATGGATTCAACTTCAAAGACACTCCCATTCACATAGACAACAGTGCTATCTCTATTATAAAGAATCCTGTGCAGCACTCAAAGACAAAGCACATCAACATCAGGTATCATTGATAAGAGATAATTTTGAAAAGACATTGATAAAACTAGTCAAAGTTAACACAAATGAACAACATGCTGATCTGTTCATAAAAACTTTTGATGAACAGATATTTAAGTATCTTGTATTAGCTATTGGGATGATTAATCTTGAGTAGATTTTCTTAAATTAAATTCAAGATTATTTTTCAAATATGCGTGTCTTAAGTTGTTCATATCATTACTCATATAAGTCCTGTTTAGCTTGGGAGAAAATTTTTCTAAATGATATTCCTTAGAATTTTGAGAATTAAAGATATATTTTCTTTCAAAAGACATTAAGTTGACTTCGGAAGAAAATTATGTCTTCAAAACTAATAACTACCTACTAAGAAATTTACATTCGGAAGAAATTCTGATATATCTTCCAAAGCTTAAATATACTTCTAAGTACTTATATGTGTTGAAGGATAATCTTCTTTCGAAAGAAATTAAGTCTCGGAAGATTTATTCATCCTTTGAATTAAACTTCTAAAGTTTAATATCTTCCGAAACCAAATATATCTAGGAAGCAAATTACTCTTAAGTATTTTTCTTCCGAAGCAATCCTTGTCAAGCTAAGGAATATCTTTCGAAGTCAAATTAGCTTTGGAAGTTTTCTCAATAATTCTGAAGACAAATTACCTTCGGAAGATTTTCTACTTCTAAGATAACTACCTTTTGGGCACCTTTTCAAAGGTGGGACCTACATTCTGATTTCAAAGTTTATTATTTTGCATTAATTTTATCTCAAATCCAACCATATAAATATCTTTATAATGGTTCCCCCTCTTTCTTTTTCTTATTCATCTGCAAAAGTTCAAACCTTAAATTCATTTACAAACTCTTTTTGTTCTTAGCTTTCTTCACCCCAAAGCTTTCTCAAATGACCAACCCTGAACCCCGAAACCAGCCAGATTTTTCCATGCACCTTCACAGACAACATAATCAGGTTGCTCTATTGACATCTGAGAAAGATCCTGGTTTCTCAGATGTTTGTCGTTTTCTTGCTCAATCAAACTACCTCACAGCTCTTATAATTGACCCTCCACTTTATGAAGAATAATTGCTGGAATTTTAAAGTACCTGCCAAGAGGTGATCTTGGATGGTGAGAAGGCATTGTCTGCATCAGTGCAGGGGAAGACAATGTTTATCACTCTAGCCACAATCAACACTCATCTAAGGCTGGATGATGAAGAAGACGAGCTGTTTTTTCCCAAATCTGCTATGAATGAATCATTCAGGCAGATGGGCTATGAAGGGGACTTCACTATCAGAATCTTCAGGAAGGGTAAGGTCTCTTACCAGTGAAAGTACCTCTTCCATGTTGTTATTCATTCTTTATCAAATAAACATAGAGGATGGGACCAGATTCCTGAGAACTTATCCTACATAGTCCATGGAATGGTTCAAGTGGTCAAGTTTAAGTACTCCCAGTTTGTTTACATAAACTTGCTTGCAAACTTGGACTCCTTAGAGTACTACATGTTCCCTAGATATGTCCAGCACATTCTTAACTGTGAACTGGGCTCACAGTTAAGGGGAATAGGTGCTACTTTTAAATTGGGGCGGATGAAGCCCGGCATCTTGAAGATCATGAGAAAGACCAATGTTGGCTTCTTAGGGGTAGAAACAGCCCTGGTCCAAAAAATGTTAGAGCTCATTGCTCAAGGTGACAACTTGACAACACCATTCAATGTTGAACCCACACCTTCTTCATCTGCACCACCCACACAGCCACAAATAATCCTCACCTACTCGAGAAAATCCAAACAAACCCCTACTTAGTCTATTCAGATTGAGCAGGCCCTCATACAATGACCCATGCAGGAGGAAGTGGGACCAAGAGCTCATACTTCTCTTGAGGAGCAAATCACTCTCATTACTTCATTAATCAATGCTGAGGTTCCTCATGCTCAGTGTGATGAGCTCATTGCCCAAACCTCAAGCTTTTACTCTGAGTCTCAAAACTCAGGTGATCAACCTTCAGGGGACAGCTACTATCCCCATCCTTTAGACTTAAACTAACCAATCCCTGACCTCCAATTTTATGATGATGAGGATATGAGTATTAGTGAGTACCATGAATCTTTCTTCTCCTCACCTACTCAAGGAGAGATGAGTGCTCCTGAAACACCCATATCTAGCCCACATCATCCACCCCTAACTGAGGTGGATTTCCCTGAACATGTTCAGGAAGTCCATATGGAAGAGGCTCTCACTTTTGCAAGTGATTACATCATTAAGACCTCAACCATGGCAACCCAGCCCCTTGACACTTCTCTTGAAGCTGTCATGAAGCAGGGGAAATCCAGCGGCCAAGAACCACAAGCTGGTGGTGAGGGAGATGACTTTGGTTATGTCCTCTCATCCCCTTATGATTCTTCTAATAAACATGAGGGGAGTCTGCAACTAAAGGTGCAACAACTGTTTAAAACATGCACCTATTTAGTTTCAAAGGTAAGTCACTTGGAATCTTAGGTGGCTACCTTGCAAAGGCAGGTCATTGATCAGCAACTTGAGATCACCTATCTCAAGGGCAAGTACTCAACCAGGTCCATAAGAACCTGTGGATATGGTGGACCTAACCCTTAGCTCCCCTGTGCAAGAGGGTGATGCTACCAAAAATAGGGAGAAAATCCTACCTGTAATCATAGAACTTGGGAGTTCTACCCAGAGTATGGACACAAAGGCCTCACCATCCTCACTTGTAGTTGTCCATACTCAACAACCTCCCCAGGCCCATATTGATGTGGATGCCCTGATTCAAAGCTTATTTGAGGAGGGAATTCCAAGGCTATGTCTACTCCATCCTACCCTGCTGAAAACCCATTAGTAGGATGGAGGTATGATGCTGATAGAAGAGCCCTGGTACTCTCTAGATCTCAAGGGCAACAAGAAGTCTTCAATTTTCAAACCCTGAGATATTATGAGATTTTCTCTGGTTGACCTGCCAGTTGCCAACCCAAGTCATAACAGGTAAGCTGACAGGTTAGCTGCGAGGATCCACCAAAGGGTGCTTGAAGAGTTTAGGAGAAGATCCTACTTATATAGATAGAGGTTAGCAGGCAAAACTGACGGTCAACTGGATACTGAGGCAGACCCTAAGATTAGCTTCGAAGGGGAAACCTCAGTTGAAGGCCCAGCAGTTGACCTGTGAACCTTGAGACAGGAACTACTTCAGCACCCGGTATCCTCAGTAAGGCACCAGATGATGAAGGTGTCTCATAGCCTCTCTTTGGCTAGAGCTCAAGTGCTACACCAAGTGATGAAGGCCAAATATCTCTCCATCCTGAGTCACACAGGCCTGTGACTGACAAAGGGAAGAGGATCATGACCTCTGAGGAGATTGAGGAGGAGAAAAAGGAGAGGAGGGGAGAGAGAACAAGTGAGACCCCAAGCTTTATGCAAGCTACAATCAGGGCTACCCCCAGGCTAAACACTTAAAAAGATGAGTTAAGTGCAGCCAAATTGAACTATTTAGGGTTAAGGAACTACAATATTGATAAAATCATCTCTTTTCCCTTGGATGAATTGAATGAACTGGCTGACACTGAAGTGTTAAAAGAGAGGAAGAAAGCTGAGCTGCAGAGTTGCTCCTCAAGATCAAGGAATAAAGAAAAAGAAAAAGACTTTACAAAGCTCCTACCCTCTCTCCAGTTCAAGCAAGCCCTGAAGCAGAGGCTGTGGCAGCTGAACAAGAAACTCGGGTAGGAAGGGAACAAGACAGACAAAACATGATAGCCAACCTGAGTGCCACATGCCTCTATTAGGCAACAGACCTACTTCCTTTGTCATATGAATACATAGAGTTTGAGTACCTTAGGCAGCTTGAATAAGAAGTGTTAAAAAAACAAAAAGTGTTAAAAGAACAAAAAGCTGCTAAGAGGAAGATGAGGGAAGAGGCTGTTAAGTCAAGAGCCACCATCCGAGCCAATCAGAAGAAGTCTGCTGACAGACTAAAGATGGTGAGCTTCTTGAAACTGTATGCGTTATCCAGAAGGAGACTTGGTCCAAAGTCTCTATCTACTATGGATGAGCATATTAGAGTGATCAAGTAGAAGATTAAGAAGGGTGAGCTGGTTGACTTGCATTCTCCATCAAGTCAGGCTACACCTGAAGCTGATGTCAAGGTTGAACCCCAAGAGACAACTCAACCTCGACCTAGTGCTGCATCTCAGCCAGCTTCATCTTTCGACCCACAGCAGGGTCCTGATCCTTCTCCTTCTGAACCTGTGAAGGAAAAGGACCCAATTAAGAAGGACAAAGAAGGAACCTTTGGTACTCAAGACCAACCTCCTCAATTAAAATACAGAAAGAGGAAGAGGATGGCCATAAGGTGGACAAGAAGAAGAAGAAGAAGAAGAAGAAGAAGAAGAAGAAGAAGAAGAAGAAGAAGAAGTCCAAGGTATCCACCTTTGTACCTCAGGATGGGTCAGAACAACCTGAGGGTGATCAAGAAAAGGCTGCTCATCTAACTCCAATTCAAGTAGAGCCTCTTGCTGCTGAGAGACCCATCTTGTCTTGGGCCTTTGCTACTAACCCACAGATAGATGGTATGTCACTAGAGATCAAAAGGGTCAAGATGTGTACTTGCAAAACATGCTTGACCTGTATGATCTTTATGACATGAGAAGATACTTTGAGAGTCTGAGGAATCCTGACCAACTGATGAAGAAGGGAATGGTATTGATTCTGATGATGACTGTCAACAGATAACGATCAAGACTCAAAGTTATCCTCCAGTTTTGGTAGCATCAGCCTAGGGGGAGTTTGTAAGAGTTATACTTAGAGGCTGATGCAACCAAAGTTCTCTCAGCATGCACATCTGAAGTACAGAGAAAGTGACTTTGGAAGATTTGATACAAGTCAATAAAATTCACTAAGTATTAAATCTTCCGAAGCCAAAAGACCATTTCTTCCGAAGCCAAAAGACCATTTCTTCCAAAGCCAAAGATGAAGTCTTTCGAATTTTCAAGACAAAGTCTTCAGAAGCCAAGAGACTTATTTCTTCCAACGACAGAGAAGACATGCTTTCTCTTACATGCTTTTGACAAAAGCTGAACTACTTTCCGCTGCCATCTCTGAAGACTTACCAACTTATATAAGTTGGTGATAAGTCCATACTTTTGTCAACTGTAGATTAAGGTCTTAGAGTCTTTAACTTTCTACTTTGTACTTTTATTCTTTTTGTAATAGATAAGGATGTGAGCTATGGCATGTCATAGTCACTAGTCAAAAGACAATTGCCTTTTGACTTTACATTAATCTTGTTGTCTAGATTAGTGTTCCAGTTGCCTTTAAAATATGACCGGCTGTAGGATGTAATATAAAGTATCTCAGGTACTAGTCTTTAGGACTAAGCTTTGTAACATTTGTAAAACACTTAAGATCAATATATATCATTCTTTAAAACCAATTATTTGTGTTCTTATTGTGTTCTTTACATTTGTTCTTTGTTTCACTTTAGCCGGTTCCCTATTTGATCTGTTAAATGTTCTAGTCTCTCCATCCATTGTGGAACTATTGCATTGCTCCCCTTCACCTGTCCTGCAGACACCAAAACCCTAATCTATGTTAGCTCATGCATTTTATGCTTTTGACATCACTAAAAATAAGATAAAACATTTCTAAAAAACTTTGATGGTAACATGAGCGATACGTTCACAATATCAACTCAGTGGACACGTTATTAGAGACAATTGTTTAGTAAAAATGCTTACTTGGTTGCACCATCATTGAAACTTGTGTGTGTAATGGCAAGTTCCATGAGTGGTAACTAGATTGCATTCAATCAATGGAAACTTGCATGTGTATTAGCAAGTGCTAATATTGGTAACTAGGGATGCGCATGAGTCGGTTTGGTTTGATTTTAGCTTAAAACCAAAAACCGATATTTTGGTTTGTAGGTATTTAAAACCATTCAATTTTATTTTATTTTTTTTGTTTTCACTTCGGTCTTGGTTTTACCATTTGGGCTTAGAATTTTTAGACAAAAAATTGGTCACAAGTAATGAGTTTGAGCTAGAAACTTTGTACATTAATCTTTATTAATAGTCTATATATTATATAAGCTAGTTAATATTAAAATAAATTACAATCCATAAAATACAATAACAAAAAAATTAAATATAAAACAACTTACTTTATCAATTCAAACAAAAAAAAATTTAAAGATTATTCTTGAAAAATCAAATATTCATTCTTCTTAAAGAATATAAGTTAAATAAATAGACTAATCATGTTCATAAATGTATGAATACACCTTTAAATTACAAGTTCGCTCTCGACATCATCTTAGTCGCATTTAGTTTCAATGAATCTTGGTTAATGGCATATTCGTCGATGAGAATAGGTCTATCCTTCCTACTACTCTCCCCCATGGCAATCAGATCATATTTCTAAGTTCTATTACAAAACTTTTCATCTAAGGAAATCTACCAAAAGCTTTTTCCCAGATCAAAATCCTATAGAAGGCCTCTCATTTTGACCATGATAAACAAACAAAATAAGACGACCTCAATACCCTTTTTTCAGGTTCATTTATAGCTCCAATACCAATGTACTTTTTCCATTCATGTTTAATAGATTCTATGTTTTTATTGATTTTTACCTCACCAACATATACTATTTGAAATAGAGATTATCCTAGTTATTTCAAAGGTAAATATCAAATACTTTCTTATCCCCGTCTACTGAAACACTTAAAATCTGATATTGATTGGTGAAATTGTCATTACTTTTTCCTACTTTCCCTACACAGAGCAATCCCACAGTCTTGTTGCATGTTCATCATGAGCAACAATTTACCACCACTTATTACTTCTAACATTTTCAAATTATTTCAAGCCAGTTGTAACAAGCAAACCACCAAATGGTAAGTAAATTACATCCATGCATGATTGATGCTCAACATCGATACATTAGCATCCCAACCCCTCATGATCAAGAATCTGATGTTCCATCATGGCTAATCAAAGAGATGACACCCTTAATTTCTAGAATCAGAATAATGGTGTTTCAATCATGGCCAACAAGATGATTGGATATATAAGTCAATGAAAAAGAAGAGGAGGTGTGATAGTGTTTCAATCGTTGGTGTTGGTGACAGAAGATGCAACACTCTTAGCAGCGGTGGTTGCGATGACCTCACCAATAGTCGAGGTGGTCAACGACTTCGACAATGACAACAAGCAAGGGTTGGGGGAGGGAAATCAACCGAAAGCACCACACCTCTGTCGACTAGCTCCTTTAAAGCAACCTATAATTATCAAAACAATAATAAGAAATTGTACCTTATGTATTAAGGACTAAAGAGCTATAAGAGTAAAACCTAACGATGTTACTCTTAAACTGAAATGATAAAAATAAAAACCAGATAATAAAAAAAACGTAAAGATGAAAACCCGAACTTTAAACGAGTCACATTCACCAAAAGACTAATTCACTGATGAAATAATAAAGAATACGCAACAATACTTCACATATTGTATGTTTCATGACCTTAAAATATGGCACTTTTATATTCAAATTTGTGATCACAATAACATGTTTTACTATAATAATTAATAAATTTTCTATGCTTGGTATTTCTTTATACATGGGAGCAGTTGGCATCTTCTCTTTCTTTGTCTCAATCCAACACAAAGACAACAAGAAGAATCTCATCCAACCACCTTTTTCCCAGGAAATTATTATCCGTACGTACCTCTTTATTTGGTATTTATTAATTTATTATTTATATTGGTGTTCATCTATATTTCTCGTATATTATTTTATAAAAATTCAAGTATTGACAATAACTGCATTTATTAAGGAGTCAAATACCATGTCTGTTAAAAGATATATAAATATTAATTGGCATACGTCATTGTATGTTAAATACAAATCAAGATTTATATTAGTGTTCATCTATATTTCTTGTATAATTATTTTATGAAAATTTAAGTATTGACAATAACTGCATAAATTATGGAGTCAAATACCCTGTTTGTTAAATAACTGGTGAACGATTTCTTAAAAAAATATATTAATATGGTAGACGTTGGAAAGAAAAAAGAATACTTAAATTAATGGTGAAATATTTTGAAAAAAATAGCGTTGTGAAAAAAAGTCATGAACGTTTAAAAAAATGATGAAAAGAACATGTGACTTGCATGTGACGTGAATTGTGTGGTTAATATTGATTCCTTAAGTTCTCACAATAAAAGAAAGGTTCTTAAGATAACCCTACCATATATACATACGTATACATATGTATATATATATATATATATATATATATATATATATATATATATATATATATATATATATATATATATATATATATATATATATTGGCATACGTCATTGTATGTTAAATACAAATCGAAATAAATCTAACTGTCCAA